>WOVY01013266.1:0-108580 GCA_013436015.1 Rhipicephalus annulatus | reverse complement strand
TTCCGCAAGATGTACAGGGCTGGCGTAAACGAGGGGTGGGGGCGTCGTGTGTGTTCTCGTAGTACCGTAGAAGCTGCGCCGACTGAAGTGAAACCGTAGGAGGTGCCTGAACAAACAGCGGGGAAGAGGAAGCTGCGCGCTTCAAGGCTTCCGCATAGGTCGCACTGTGGTAGTCAGCTGGGGCGGCTGGTGTGGCGTTATCCAGACTCACAGGTCACGAGAAGCTGCGCCGACTGAAGTAAAACCGTAGGAGGTGCCTGAACAAACAGCGGGGAAGAGGAAGCTGCGCGCTTCAAGGCTTCCGCATAAGTCGCACGGTGGTAGTCAGCATGGGGCGGGTGTGGCGTTATTATCACATACTCACAGGGTCACGAAGGCATAATGCAGCTCGTCCTTGACGATGCTTGCAATGGAACTCACCGTAGGTAGTGGTGATGCGGCAGGCTTTTGCAGCTCCTCGCGTACTATAGAGCGGATAAGGTCGCGTAGACACTCGGTGTTGCTCCCAATAGTGAGAACTTGAGCAGTGGACGTGTTTACTTGCCGCTCATACAGGGTGGAATGATGCTGAAGCATCTTTTCCATCGTGATGGCTTCGGACAAAAGCTCGGCGAGCGTGTTCGGAAGGCTCCGTACAAGCCAGCGAAAAGCTGCTCTTTAACTCCCCGCATCAGGTGACGCAACTTTTTTTCCTCTGTCATACTCGGATCAGCCCGTCAGAACAGGCGCGTCATATCTTCCACATAGGTCATGACAGTTTCATTGGGCATCTGGATGCGGGCCTGGATTGCTCGCTCCGCTCGTTCGTGGCGATCAGCACTTCTGTAAAAATCCAACAGCCGGCGGCGGAATTCGGGCCACGATGTCATCTGTTCCTCATGATTCATGTAACAGGTACGTGCTCCATCCTCCAAATAGAGGAACACACGCCGTAGTTTGGCCGCGTCGTTCCATTCGTTCAAAGCAGCCACGCGCTCGAAGTCAACCAACCAGTCCTCGACGTCTTCGAGCTCGGTGCCATGAAATGGCGTCGGAACCTGTGGACTTTCGAGGGTGTACCGAGTCACCGTGGGGTTTTCCGTACCTGGTAAAGTGGTTTTAAAAGGACGGGCTCATCATACTGGTGTGGATGGTAAGGTCAGCTTCGGGTGCTAATCCCCTGATCCTGCGGCTTGTCCGATGAACTGGAGTGTTGACTCGCACTGGGCTTGTGGTGCCGCTTCCAGGAGGGGTCTGAAACATCCGTGAGGGGCTACCCAGCACCTCCACCAATTTTCACGTCGCTCCAGGGGTGTCGACAAGGTTTTTTTGACGTCTGAGCAACAGGGCTCTAACCAAGCGCGTCGGTTGGGCTTGTTTGCTTGCTTGCTTGTTCCTTTCTTTTGTGGCTCTCACCCACTAAGGGGGATTGGCCAAGAAGCCGGTGGTTATTGCAAGTAAATACCTATAGATTTTCTAGATTAGGGGAATATGATTACTGTGTTTTGACTGTGAAATTAATTTGGCGCAATAAAATAAAGGGGGGGGGGGTGGGGGGAGATATAATAGAATTTGTTGATTAGCTGTGGTGGAATCATGATATAAAATTCTCCTGAAAGTTGAATCATTGCAGTGTATCAGCTAAATAATAAGTGGTAGTGTGAATAGTCAAATTCGAGAGCTGATGACTGACTCAGCAAGGTAATCTTCTTGTGTTATATATGAATTCGCAGAAAGCCCCGCAGATGTTCCTGTCGCTATGTCCCAATGAAATGGCCCCAAAAGACAAAATATTGGGAGTATTAAGTGATATTCCTAATTTTCTGAATAAAATTTCGGAGCATTTTTTTCTTTGATTTTTGAATCGGTGACATGTGATAAGAAAATGGTCGATATGTTCAGGTTCGTTACAGCTTGAGCACAGAGGGGATGGCACCAGATCAGACCTGTTTAAGTAGAAATTAAGAGGTGGTACACGGCAACGTAATTTTGTTACCAAGACTTCCAATTTACGCGTGGGACACCATTTATTATTCCATGTGAATTGCAGGTGCGAGAAATCTGGATACGGTATAATGGTTTTTGATGAGTCTTCAAGAAGGGAAAGCTTTCTAAACCTCGCTGCTGTTACATAAGCTGTAGGAGGCATGATTGGCACTTTCCAGAGCGGGGGCCCACGCGCACTTTTCTTTTTTTGTGGTGTGAGCCTTCGCCTTGAAATGCGACCCACTACTAGAAGTAGGGGGCAATATGTTTCAAGCAGATGCCTACAATAAGCGTTTCATTGAACCAATCAACCGCACAATGTAGGCCCGTGTGCTCAGATTTAGGTGCACGTTAAAGAATCCTAGGTGATCTAAATTCCCGGAGCCCTCCACTACGGCGTCTCTCATATTAATATGGTGGTTTTGGGACGTCAAACCCCACATATCAATCAATAAAAGGGCACATTCCAACACCACTCTGACGCCACCTACTCTGCCAAGAGAGATTACGAGTACCCCCGCCCCCGCCAGCCACCTAAAACATGTTTTCCAACCTCTTTTGGTCATGTATTCTTGTGAGCGCCTGCAATAGACCTGGCTAGCTTTTTTCCCAAATGTGGCATGTGACCTTTGCCAATGGTCTTCCGCGATGACTCCCTGCATACATTAGGAACCGTGGCGATTTGTCATTTGGTGACCGTATATCCACACTGTGCGCGGGTACAGCTTTGCCGGCCCCTGTAGTCGCAAGATGTTCCATCCGCGAACTACGGCGCAGTAACGTATGCAGCCCCAAGTACGCGCGTGGCCGACATTGAACCTATGATAGCCATCATGACATTCCCATGTTTCAAACCCGAATGGCAATGTACGTCTTGCACTACGCACAATCCTGTAATACCACGAAATATTACTTCCGATCATCCATGTTGTATTGCGAAGCCTGTATTAAAGTTGCGCGCGTGTTTGTAGAGCACGACAGTTATATTTTCGCTGCATTTTAAAATTGCAGTACAGACGTTATTCGACCTGCATGTATTTCCAACAGACGACGCTCCGGGCTCAAAAAAGAGGACCTGCTGTGCTTGGTGGAGGCCTGCGTGATCAGCCGGCTGACATTATCACTTGCTCTTTCCATCGGTTGACCCAATCGCATTAATTACGCATAAACGTCATGATCCGCAAAGAGACAAAGCAGGCCCACGAAGTTCCGAACTACGTTTTTACACGTCTTTTTCTTATGTTGGGGACACACAACGCACTGCTTGAGGCAGATTTGGGTCAGTCAGCGCCACTGCTTCCTACTCACCCCTACTCACGCCTCGGATAACCGTCACCACCACTTGATATTGAAACCCGTCCCACGCCCTTATCGCCTCTGATACGGAAAATACTCACTATTCATCCCTTACCAGGTAACATGCACCCCCGGCACGACAAAGCCGGTGCTAATCCCGCGTACGATACCTCAGCCTAATGTCCAAAGAGATCCCGGAATAACATACTCTTACGCGTATAAAGCCCGAACTCGCGAAGGTTACAGCTCAAACTTATTAGAAGGCACCGATTCCCTGCAGGACTCGGCTGCAACGCGTGGGACGCATGCCACTCACGGCGAAATTCTGGGAGTCGCTCTGGCGATTCGTTATGACATCCGTATTCGCAGTGTGGTGTACATATTGAATAGACTCGCAAGAGGAATGTCGGGCCTCCCTATCAGGGCATGTCATCCCCAAGAGCGGCCCACCAAGTTGGGGGAGGGGGAGTGATTATAATTGAAAAGAAGAGAAAAGTGAGCTCCCGTAAATCTCTCTCAGGGAGGAGGACACCTCAAGAGTAGCTCGCGAGGGGGGAGGGGTAGAGAAGGGAATAAACGCATGAGATTAAGATGTAGAGACCATAGTGAGAGAGGAAGGAGAGAACGAGGCGCAGGGACAGGGAGCGGCGGGAAGTAAGGATAGACAGGTCAGATGGACATGGTTTCCAGAAGTCCGAGGACGGGGCACTTCTGGCGAGAGCTCTTGTCGGCGGCAGGAGGTGGCGCAGGACCAACCCAGTCAGCCAGAGCTGCGCTGTCGTCGGAGATCGCGAGGGCACAACCGGTCGGCACGGTATCCAGCGAGCGAGTGTCCTTACCAAGTTCTCAATCACACTAACCGAGTCAAGCAATTGTTTCCGTATTCACTTACTCTGGACTCCTGGTCTTGCCTCTCTCGCCGGGCAATGAAACGCGCATGCGCTGTTACCCGCGAACTTTCCCTCCGGGTGGTCCGGCAAGACGAGGCGACCGTTTCGGAGTGGGCAATCCTTTTCTCACTTACGACACCCAGCGCCCCGCCACCATATTTCTCGCAAAAGGACGCAATAGCGTTACTGCAGCTACAGACTAGAACATTTTGCAATCTAGCATCTCTTCATAACTTCTACTTCTCCTTTGCACCGGCTCTGGAAACTAGCCCACGACCTTCCATGTCTCGATAGAGTGCACTCCGAACATCTTTCCTTCCTCCTACCTGCTTTTCTTCACCGTTTACGTAACGAGGAGCTGTGGGACGATGCTCTCCGCGAAGGACCTCCTGAGGTTCCTCCGAGCTGTGATACATAGCGCTCAACTCGTCACTGGAGCGTCCTAGGGACCCCAGAGTAGGGGTTATTCTCACTCCCTCCTCCATGCCTTTATATATGAAGAAGTTTTCCTTCTCTCCAAACAGACGCGTGACTATACACCGCCTGCAACGCAAACAACCTGGGTTCGAAACTCAGCCGAAGCCGTAAATATATATTATTGAAACAGACAAGATGTTGATTTTTCGCTCACAACCAACGTCTTTAAGGCTATCTTGACAATAAACTCATGATCTGAATAATGAGCGATGATTTCACACAGTTGTAGTGCTATTCTTGACCGGTCTCAGGCTTTTGAATGAGGATCCGGTTATACTCAAGGACATTTGTTATTGAAGGAAGGTTCAAACGTGAGCGACAATTTTCAATTCGTATTTTGTCATGAAAAATGAAATAACAGGCACATATCATTGATGCGATCAAATGATTCGCACCACACGCTTTTTATTTCTCGCATTCAAAAGAAAACAAAACGCTGTGCACGTTTTGCAAACACGTCGTAGAGTAACTGGAAAGCCCGTTTCTCCAGATTAACACGACGACATCTGAGAATCACTGCTACTCGGTCACGCACGATTAGCCTTTACAGTGCAGATGTCTTGACTTGCGCCTTCACCTTCTTTCCGGGCTCCACCTGTTGACGCTACTCGACGGTCCTTTCAGGCTTCCGGTCCGCGATGAGAGGATCCTGATAGGCAACGCCCCCCTCCCCACCCCTGCACGAGCTCTTGGATCACCGTGGATTCAGAACACGTGTGCCTTGAGGTGGTCATTCCTCCGGAATCTTAAGCCGCACTTGCCACACTCGTAGGGCTTTTCACCTATGTGCCCCCGCTTGTAGTAAATAAAGGTGGACTGGCTGGAAAATGTGGCTGGACAGAGGTTGCATTCGTACGGTCGCTCGCCAGTATGGACTCGGGAGTGGCGCCTCAGGTTGGACTTTAGCGCGAACGTCTTGTCACACGGGTTGCACTGTCAGGGCTTTTCCTCGGAGTGCGTAAGCTTGTGTGTGACCAACATGCGCTTCAGGGAAAACTCGGCCGGACACGAATCGCATGAGAACGGCTTCTCGCCGGTGTGCGTCCTGTTGTGGCACGAAAGCGTCTCCCATCGCACAAACCTTCTGCCACAGTTTTCGCATTTATACGGCTTTTCTCCGCTGTGTGTGAAGAAATGTTGCGTCAAGTTGCAACGAACCGCGAACTTGACCGGGCAATGATAGCAATTGAATGGCTTTTCGCCCGTGCGCACGCGGAGGTGGATGGCAACACTCGATTTCCTGGTGAACGTTTTGCCGCATCTAGGACAGCCTTGACGTTTTTCTCCGGTATGAGTGAGAGTGTGCCAATAGAGGTCCCCTGTTCGCGCGAAAGTGGCCGGGCAGCACTGACAGGCATGCAGCTTTTTCCCGGCGTGTGTTGCCAGATGACGTTGGAGCCTCAAGTGGCTGGTTAAGGCCCTGCCGCACACTTCGCACTCGTGGTTCCTGGCGTAGGTGCGCTTCCGTTTTGGCTCAGGCTGCTGCCCCGCGCTTTCGTTGGCACAACCACTGTGAGCAGAAGAAACACCATAAGACATGTCAGGCGGCGCTGAAATCTGCTTTCAGTGACGTCTAGCCATTTTAAAGTTCGATTACCTTTTCAAGGATGTGCACCGCCTGATGTCTTGTTTTGTTTTTATTTCCTATTTCTTTACAACCACCTTCCTTCTCTCCGCGTATCGAGATCAAATATTCTTATAATATTAATAATAACAATAATAATAATAATAATAATAATAATAACGTGTTACTGAACTCGACAATACAACCTTTTTTATTAACGCCATGGTTACCGGCGGCACACGATTTTTCTCTTTTGTGTTGCTACTAGCTTCAGTCCCTTATTCTGATGCATATTCTTGTTTGCAGTTGCGAAAGCACAGGTCGACAGCACACACAGGATACTCGCAGTTCATCTTTCTTTAGCAACAACCTGGGATAGATAGCGAGTATTCGTATTGTTTTGAAGTTTTTTTTTCATCAGGACACGTAATTTAGTAAGAAGCCTCTTGAAACGTGAGAGCTCACCGTTTCTTGTCAACTTCAGAAGCTCCTCTTCCAGCGTTACTTCCATTTTTAGCGCCACTTCCCTTTCCAACGTTCTTCCATTTCTGCTCCATCGATGGCTGCGGGTCCACTGAAAGAGAAAACAGCAAGTTAAATTCACATGCGAAGAGACAGGGGCGCAGCCAGAATTTTTTCAAGGGGAAGGGGGGGGGTGTCAATCAAACAAAATTTATGTATTTCCGTGCGCGTGTTTGATTGTATGTCAGTGTATATACGCAATCAAAATTCAAGATCTTGGGCAAAGAGGGTTGAACACCCCTCCCCCCTTCTTGCTACGCTTCAGCTATTCGCGTTGACAATTGACAAGAATTCGCAAAATGTTCCACGCAACCCGGGCTCGAGAACTGAATGGAACAAGCACACGCAAGTACTATCAGCGCATTTCATCTGTGTAACAGTCAGTCAGGCAATGAGTGTTGAAGCAAGTGTTTCAGTCAGTCAGTGTTGAAGCCAGTGCTCCTTTTTTAAGAAGCCTCGTTACCTATTAAACTTCTTGATTACACGCATACTACAGTGACGGAAGTATTCACTTCACCGTTTTTTATTTTCTTCACAGTGGGAATGTCTCAGCTCACGGCCCTCATGTTGTGGCCAGTAAGATTCGGAAGTTGACGGCTTTTGAAATACAGATGTCATGCACCGAACTCAATGATTCTCTTAACCAAATTGAAGTAAGATATCGGGTAAGTGAACACACGAAACGAGTGAGCGACAACCCTTCACATTGAAAAATAAGCATGGAAGAGATTATGAACAGCACAAGCTCACTAAACGCATCAATTACACGGTATTGTGACGTCAGAATGATGCACCGGGGAATTCAAGAGCAGCGTGCGAATTGTGGCCTGGGAGCGCAATAATATAACCTCTCAAAGTAACGTATACGTTCACATCAAACATGTAACAAGAGCACAATTTACTGGCCGACTTCACGGCAATCCGCAAGGCTCTCGGGCATCTGCTCAACAGTATTCACATAATCAATTTATTGCTAAACGATGGCAGAGTACCCGTGTGTCAGAGTAGAGTTGTTCGACACGAATACGAAACAAATATCTTACCTTTGGAGGATGACAGAAAACAGATTGAGCGAATGGCGGCAACGCTAATCCGACTGAATGTGTATGCATATATTTGTTTTATTCCTCCGTTAACAGAAGGTAGCACTTCCTTGAGTGTACAGGGTTGCCGTTGGTACATGTTCAGCGAATTCTAAATGTGAGTGTTTACAGCAGAACTTGCTCCTTTTTTTTCCTACATCGTGGCGTTTACCCACTGACTTATATATGTCATCATTCTGGTTGGAAAAAGATACTACAGCAAAGTTAGTCCTGGTACAGCATGACGGCCTTGTAGTTGTCAATAGCGGAAAAAAGAAAGTGCACTTCATGTGAATCATGTCATATGCGGAATCTGTCGCTTGGGAAAAGAAAAATGCGCCATAATATTGTGACATTTTGAATATTATACCACTTTGTTTTTTTTTGTTTTCTTTTTGTTTTTTGTGTTGTTTGCTCGCGACTCTGCGGTGCCTTTCTACAAACTCCTGCCGATCGGACTAAGTTACACGTCAGAGAATGGTCAGGAAGCAACAACGAAAGGCCATGGGTATGGTGGCAATGCCAAGTCAATCGACGACGACTAGCCGACACGCAGAATGATCAGTGCCGCTGATATCGTGACGTCCACAACGCACACGGTAATGTCATCCTGCCTCGGTCCCTCTTCAGCAACGCTTCGGACTTTCGGAGAGTTACCCTGGTAGCACAAGATGGTGCTGCAACAGTATAGCAATGACGATAGTAATAGCGCGAGATCAGAACGACGACAAAGAGACAAGAAGGACACGAAGGACACGAGCGATAACTTCCAGTATAGCAATGTTACGAATGTTGTGTTTTGCTGCGTAACCTTTGACAACTTGTACTAACGTTGTTGCAGTGATTATTGTCAAAGCGTTGACATTGCTTTCCATCAATGCTGATGAAACCTTACTTAACAGTATTAACGCAATGCCGGTAATAGACAACGCAGCATCATTATCCTGTCAACGTACCTTCAACATTCACATGACCTTAGCAAGAATAGCATGTACACAAAAATGCTGAAGGTTACCCTAAACCGCAAGTCGTGTCTTTGAGAAGCTTAATACAGTTCGAAATATCTCTGCCGTAATCAAATATTTTCTTCGAATGCATCACATGCACCCTTTCTTCATTCTTTCAACTTTCGCAACTTGCCACTATTCATGAGCATGTGCTGAAACATAAGCAAAGAATGAACGAGAAAAATATTCGCCAAATCACAGCAACACGAATTAGCATCCTGAGTTCGGGCTAGTATACGGCACATGATGCAACCGTCACCTCATCTTAACGGTCGTCGCCTAGAATAAATAGCATTTCAAGAATTGCGGCCATGTTTTTTTTGTGGATAACTGTTGCATGTTGTTGATTTGCGAAATTAAATTACAACTGCCTTTCCAATGTAGCAGCGCCTCCAACATTCCTTTTTTTTATTCCTACATTTTTTCATTGACAACCAAGCAAACTATCTGCTGCGCGTAATAAAACATACGCTTTTATAGTCTGTTTATTTCAGATTAACTTGTGGTAGGCAGCGTCATCATTCTTTAAAATCAACTTAAGGACATTTTAGCAGCCACTGCCGTACTGTTTGCCCGCAACGGAAGTTTGAGACACCATGCACCATATCACAGATGACCTTAAGGCGAATGTTCAGCCGACTAAGAACAAACTCGCAAAGCCAGCAAAAAGGTAAATTTTCGGCTTTTTTTCCGCGCGAAACAGGCCGGGTTGAGCTACGCAACTCGGAACATTCCAGTCTTCGACGGCTCTTGAGAAAGACGCCTTCACGCAGGACGATGAGAACAAACACTTTGTACAGGCACGGCCACTGGATGAAAGAGTGCACGGGTCGTGCGCTTTGTCATCCAGCGGCCGTGGTACAGGTGCGTACCACAAAGATGACCCCAGTAGGTCCTACAGCAAGAGGGCTGGTGTCAAGCTTCTTGTAGCGAAAGATGTCGCTCAGAGAAGTCTTTACGGCTGTTTCATCGTGCGGAATCATGCTCGGCTCTTCGGTGCCTTCGATGGATCGCTACCGCGGAGAGTCGCAGAGAGCCTCGCAAAGAGCAGACGTGTTTTTTCCCCGTCCCCAGTGCTTTGATTTTGGCAGTTCTTGCTCACTCCCATGGACATATTTATTTCTCGTCTTAATATTTATTTCTCGTCTCAATATTTATTTCTCGTCTCGTGATTTCTCAATCTCCTTTTTTTCTTTTTTATCATTGTCACTTTATTTCTAAGACACCTCGGGACAGTCCCTCAATCCCATCGCTAAAGGCGGACGGCCTGCCTGAGGGCTTCCCGTCAGGTTATGCCCTCGACTTGGCAGAAAGAGCCAACGCCTGCGACCTACTGCTCATAACCGCAGCAAAGGCCTTGCACACAGGAACGGCCGGCCGACCAAGCTCGCCGCGTCCCTCACCCACCTCCAGCGCACGTACCAGGGCAGGGAGACTCAAGGCAGCCACGAGCCGGCTGTCCAAACCTTCGCAGCAGACCGCGAGCAACGCTGGTCCAAGGCTCCGGGCACGAAAGGCGAAAAACTTCCTACCGAAAAAGCGCCCAGTAACAAGGCAGACAGCCGCCGCCGCCAGTTTAGGGGCGCCCGCCATCCTGAAGAACCGGTCTCTATGCCAGGAGACAGGAATTCAAGCCAGCAGCAGTAATGAGGTTGCCTACCTAGAAAATACAATGTGAGCTGTCTCCCACCCCTCACAAGAGCGATGCAGCCAGCAGTGGTTCTTCTCCCATCACTGAAACCTCACACCCCACCTCCTCCTCGTCATGGTCACAAAACACGACGGCTTCCTCTCCCAACACCTCTGTAGAAGAGAGCAGCCCGGAACAGAAGAAGCAGGGCTGCTCCTCTCCTTTGGTGACTGACGACACAGGGACACGTGAAAAAGCAGCCCTCTCTACCCCACAAACCGAGGGAGAAAAACAAGTTTAACTCTCGGTCCCGAGTACACCCAACACCACCTAGAACAAGAGAAGGCCTGTGCAGGGCTGCGTGACGTCACCGCAGTGAGATCGGCCTAAAGGTCGGCTTCACCCAATACTACGCTTTTTCTTTCCGAAATGACATTTTCCCTACATTATTATTGTTATTTTCGCGGTTTTGGAGTGCACAGAATATTTGCATTAAGGAATATTTTCAGTATGTTTTAACTAAACGCTGGCTTGAAATAATTCATCAGGCACTCGTGAAATTTTTAACAGCATGCACAGCCATTTCGTGCAGTTTAAAAGAGGCTTAAATTTTCGTTGTGAGACATATTTATTCGTGATACATTATAATCCAAACAGGCAGAACAATTCATAAGAAAGAAGATTATGCTTGAAGAGTACTGAGCTTCCGCTTCGCAGCCTTGCTTTCAGTTCCTTTATTTTCAACTTTGTTCCGCTTTGCAGCCTTGCTTTCATTCAGCTTGTTATTTTGAACTTTGCACAAATTATTCAGCAGCGTATTGGCAGCAGCACTGAGAACATAGTTTAACACAAGTTCAGGTGAGTGGCCACCATCGCAGAAATCCAAGTCTTCATTGCACTCAACAAGGGAAGTCGCGAGGCTTACAAGAACTTCTTTTTGTTTTGCGCAAGCAAAAAATTGTGATGTGTACTTCGGACTTCTCAGCTTGTCAAGCACCTTTTCCATTGTGAGCACGGCATTCACAACTACCGCTTGTGGAAATTTCAGTCCACCACGCGTTGCATTAGCTATCAGCACATCATCATCCAGTTCAATGGTCCGATTCTCAACAGTCAAGTTTTCCTGGCAGGAAGAGCAGGCAAGTTTCCTAACTGCAGCATATGCACAATATCCTGCTACATATGTAATAGCTGGTAGCATTTTCTCCTTCTCCTTCACATCATCGTCCTTCACTGCAACATCAAACTGCTTAAGAAGGAATTTCAAATCAGTGGTAGGAATGCAAGGTGCAATGGTATCCAAGTTGGGAAGATCAAGTAGCTTTTAAAGTCTCAGCTTCTGCTCGAATTCATAAATCTGACGTATCGAAACGTGGTATTGGGCACCAGACAGCTGCCTGTACCTGCCAAACCTGTCTTCCAAACTGTCGGTTTGAAATTTCCCTAGCAAAACGTATTCGAACCGAAGTTCCTCAATGCAATACGTTGACACCTCAACAAGGGCATGTGAGGTATGTCGCAGTGCCATGTGCGTTTCGCGAGTTAACTGGCCAGCATCATGCTTCAAGCTCTGCCAGTGGTCCAACCAATCCACAATCTTGTTTAGAAATTCAATTTGGTGGCATTGCAGTGCACTTATCGGTTCTTGAATTGGGTCTCGGAGACGCTGACCTTTGAATGGGGTCTCGACATTCACCACATTCCACCATGTCAAAACAATGTTAATAAGTTCCAATGTACCAGCTTTATGCTCAAGTGCGACTTTGGTGCTTCTTAGTGCTGCAGCAGTTGAACTGTTGAAGATCCTCAGTGCGAGCTTTACATTTTGTGGCTCTAGATTGGATGGATTCAGCGACTTGAAGGACAAAAGTTGGAGCTAGTCGCAAAAGCTCATTTTTTTTCTCCTTCATGCAACTTGCATAGTGTTAAACGAGGCTGTCAGGACAGATGGGTTTTCCGAGAGGGCACTGAAATTGGGAAAGAAGATGCACCTTCCAGAATTACGCTGATTCAGCCAGTTATTTCGGATACACATTAATATATGCACTGCATCCAGAATAAAAAACAAGGGTCTTGATGAGTCTGACGGGTGCCTGTATACAATGCTCACTTTGGGAGGATCAGCAAAAAATGGCATAGCCTTTCGGTTGATCGAGTTGTTGTCAAACACCACTGCAACTACTCGTATTCCAATGTCTTCTAGGTGCCTGATCAGCAGATAAAGAAATTCATGTAGCTGTTTCGCTTCTATTTGTGCTACTGGAAGTATATGCACAACATCCTTGTTTGATGATAACAAGCTTTGTATCATAAAGACGTATGCTGTCTTTGCCACATTTTCATTGTTTTTCGCTGCACCAGTGACATAACCACCCTTCTACTGAAAGAATGCCTGCAGGTGGATCTCGTCCATCATAAGCGTCACAAAGCGCTCATGGTCTTTTAGTGTTGATGCCAGTCTCCTTGCATAAGAAAGGAATGAATCCTCTTGTTGCTCTCTGGATGGGCTAGCATGGCAAGAGGCACAAATGCGTCTTATTGTCTGTGGATGTGGAAGCTTTAATTTTGCTGTACTCCTGATGAATCTGTATGCGTGCGGCGATATTGTGTACACAAGGCTGCAGAACACCACAAAGTCAGCTGGGTAAGTCGACACCCTAGTGAGGAGAACTTGAAGTTGCTGTGTCACAAATTTGACGACTTGCACTTGCCACTCATGCGGGAGAGCTGAAGATGACAGTTGCTCCAGGAGTGCCACGACACGCTTCAGCAGAATCTCTAGTTGGAGTTCATTATTTGTGGAATCCTTCGTGACGTCTTACACATCGCACAGAACTTTGTGAAGCACTCTCAAGTCAGAAATTGTGATAGGAAGCACAGAGGAACCTAGGTTTTGTAACCTCATTTCACCAACATACACTGCCAAAGAAAGGTCGGATGCCACTGTCACTGCACGATGCACAACTGGGGCACCTTGGTCGCTGAAGTTGAGGAAAAGTACTTGTTTCTGGGTGACCACCTTGGTCCAGAAGTCAGTAAGAGAGAGGTCACCTACTGCTGTCAATAGGTCTTCGAAAGTGGCGATGACATTCTTCCTTCCGCTTCGTGAGACTGCTCTGATAACCGTATTGCTTCCTGCAACGCTTCTGCGTCCACACGAGCGCGCTTTTCTTCTGGGCTCTCGCGTGCAGAAGTTTCTTGGCGGGACAAGTAAGCAGGGCAATTAGGGAAAACGCTTGGGATTGCAGAAGGCTTCAAGCGCCTCAGCTTGAGGGGTACTTCAATTACTTTCCCAGTCATGCTGTCAGTGTAGCTGGTGGAGTCTACGAAGTCACTTTCAAGAAAGTGGTGCTCACAGACCTGGAACATAAGCACAAACAACGAAGTATAAGATGAAAGCGACAGAATTATACATAACAGTTTTACAGAATTATATGATCCCAGTGCGCCGTTTGTGAAGATTAAAACAAATTTTTTCGCTTTATTTATCTGCTTCTGTACGGCAACCACGACCACACAGTCAACAAGAATGACGTCTCACTTAGCGAACCTTGCTTTGAGACGGTAAACCACGAGCCATCGTTTGTTTGGCGCTCAAGTAGTGGCGGACGCCCCACATGTAAAGTAACTACGCCGTCTACATCGTATGTTCGACGCAGGCAGTTTTACTCGCGAATACATTGCGCTAAATCAATTCCTGATTAGGCAGAACCGCACATGAGCAACCTGAGGCGTAAACATGGCACTATACACTTTACGGCACGAACATGGAACAATATTACACCGAAACACACCATTTGCTCACTTGTCAATCCTTAAGGTGCATAGCGCGTCGTAACGGTTGCATGCGTCACGCAATTAACTAGACTCTGTTCCCACGAGAAGCACGACTGCCGGAAAACAAACGGGAACATGTGCTTACCATAGTGTACTTCGTAGGTGTGAAGTTTTCCCGCCGTAGTAGTACGTAGTATCGTAACGTAGTATCGTAAGGGCGAAGAATAAGACGATGCATGGCCAGAACAAGAAGGAACAATGTTTATTCACGAGGCTGCTGTCTTGGTTTTAATACCCTGGCCCGAGGCCGGAGCATGCGCCGTGGCGAGGGGTGGAGGCACGTGTTATCGGCATGTTCTTCGGCGCGTGCACCTGATAATCTACTTCTGAGCTAGAACCTATCCGGCGGCTTGCGGGCACGGGTGGAGCGTCGGAGTGGGAGTGGTTCTGCCGTGGACCTTGGACTTGCTGGTCGGGGTGGGAGTGGTTCTGCCGTGGACCTTGGACTTGCTGGCTCGATGCCACCGCCAGACGCTTCCTCACCAGGCTCGGACAGACCGGCCTGAAGGGCTTCGCTGCTAGTTGACTGGATGCCGCTGGATGAGAGTGGCAATTGCTCCATGGCCATTGGCGTTTCGCACGGTTCTTTCTTAACCGGTGTCGACGAGTCGCGTGGTCGTACTTGATCGACGTGTCTACGTTGCACCCCCCTTGGCGTGTTAACGGTTAACAATCGCTTGCCTTCGACTGTTGTCACGGTTCCGGGTAGCCACCTTTGACCTAGCTGACTGTACTGTCGACTCCACACCTCCCTTCCTGGTGCAAACTCTTTCTTTCCAGAGTTCGGAACTCCGTTGACGGTAGCCTCCCTCTTCGCCCCGTCTTCCTCTGCCAGGTAGGTGCTCAGGCGGGTCCGTGGTTGTAATCCAAAAAGCCTTTTCGCGGGCGACTGCTCCTCTCGGGTCGGTGTGGTCCTGTAACGCAACAAAAATTTGGCAAGCCGACTTTGCAGCGTTCCCACCCGATTTTTCTTCAGGCCCTCCTTGATGGTGCGTACTGCCCGTTCCGCCAAACCGTTGGATTGCGGGTAGTATGGGGCCGTCGTTACGTGGCGCACCCCATTATCCAGAAAGAACCGCGCTGTCTCTGCACTGGTGAATTGCGGACCATTATCCGACACGACAGTCCGTGGTATGCCAAATCGCGCGAAAATGCACCTAAGTGTGTCTACCGTAGTCGCTGCTGTCGCCATCTTCAAGGGCACTGCTTCGATCCACTTAGTCTCGGCGTCGACGAGAACGAAGATCATATGCCCTTCCACGGGACCAGCAAAATCCACGTGTAGGCGATACCACCGTCTGTTGTTCTTTGGCCAGTTTGCCGGGACCTGCGCTGGGGGCATGGGCAAACACTGCACGCATTGGGGACACCGTTTTGCAAGCATTTCAATTTCGCCGTCTAGCCCTGGGTACCAGAAAATTGAGCGCGCGAGGTTCTTCATTGCCGTCATGCCTGGGTGCGTATCGTGCAACTATTTCAAAACAAATTGCCGGGCAGCTTTAGGCAGAACCACACGGTGGCCCCAGTAGAGTATCCCGTTACTCACGGCCAATTCATGCCTCCGTGCAAAATACGGTTGGTACTGCTGTTCCTCTGAACCGAGACGCCTTGGCCAGCCTTGCAAGATCCAAGTCTTCACTTGCTGAAGTACGTCATCTTTGCTGGTGTGGTCTGAAATACTCTGCGCAGACAAAACAAAATCATCGATAGCCTGCGCATGCAGGACATAGTCGGCTAGTTCATTTTCCCAGCCATTATCGCGAACCGGTAATGGCAACCGGCTTAGAGCGTCGGCATTTGCATTTAGCTCTCCTTTTCTGTATTCCAAGTCGTATTGATAAGCTGCTAAGAGCAGCGCCCAACGTTGAATGCGGGCCGCTGCCATTTGCGGAATGGGTTTATCTGGACTTAGCAAACCAGTCAGAGGCTTGTGATCGGTCACCAGAGTGAACTTGTTGCCAAACAAATAATCTCGAAATTTTACAACGCCAAAGACAAGCGCTAGTGCCTCCTTTTCCAATTGCCCCGCCGTGGTGGTCTAGTGGCTAAGGTACTCGGCTGCTGACCCGCAGGGCGCGGGTTCGAATCCCGGCTGCGGCGGCTGCATTTCCGATGGAGGCGGAAATGTTGTAGGCCCGTGTGCTCAGATTTGGGTGCACGTTAAAGAACCCCAGGTGGTCGAAATTTCCGGAGCCCTCCACTACGGCGTCTCTCATAATCATATAGTGGTTTTGGGACGTTAAACCCCACATATCTATCAATCCTTTTCCAATTGTGAATAATTACGTTCCGCCGACGTTAGAGTTCTCGAGCGGAACGCTATGGGATGATCCACTCCTTGTATGCGGTGCGACAAAACTGCGCCTATACCCTCGGCCGACGCATCACACTCAAGCCGCAAGGGTCTTTGGGGGTCGTAATGCACAAGAAAGTTCGCCCTTCTCATGGCGCGCTTGGTTTCTTGGAATGCTGTTCTCTGTGCGGGCCCCCAACACCACAGTGCTCCTTTAGACAAGAGTCGGTGTAACGGGGCCAAAGTGGACGACAAGTTCGGTAGAAATTTGGAATAGTATGTGACCAGTCCTAAGAATGATTTAAGCTGGCTTACCGAAGTCGGTGGCGGTGCCGCTAGCACTGCTTCCAAATTGTCCTGCAGTGGGTGGAGGCCTTTTGCATCGATTCGGTGCCCTAGAAATACCACTTCTTTCTCCCGGAAGTGGCACTTCTCCTTGTTCAGTGTTAGGCCGTTTGCCCGAAGTCGTTCGAACACTTGCCGCAGTATCGTTGTGTCATACTCTTTTTCCGCTACAATAATGTCGTCCAGGTAAACTTTCACCCCTGGTATACCCTGCAGCACGGCTTCTATGCGCCGCTGAAACAGCGCAGGCGCTGAGGCAATGCCAAAAGCCAAGCGGTTGTAGCAGAAGAGGCCTTTGTGTGTATTCAACACAGTTATCTTCTTAGCATCATCATCCAGGGGAAGCTGGTTGTATGCGTTTCGTAAGTCGAGTGTGCTGAACACTTCGCCTCCTGATAGCGCCGCAAAGATGTCGTCAATTTTCGGAAGCGGGTACTGCTCTGTTCTTGTCGCTGGATTAACTGTTAGCTTAAAGTCCCCACACAGCCGGATGTCTCCGTTCTTCTTTGCTACGGGCATGACCGGTGTTGCCCATTCAGCCACGCTCAGTGGGGACAGCACGCCCACTTCCACCAGTCGGTCAATTTCGGCGGAGACTTGCGCTCTCATGGCATACGGGACTGTCCGAGCCTTCAGAAATCGAGGTTGCGCACTTTCCTTGAGGTACAGCTTCACCGGTGGTCCCTTACAGCATCCGAGGTTCTCAAAGAGGTCCGGAAACTCGTCAAGAAGTGCGGTTAGCTGGCTGTCGGCGTGAACAACATTCACCGAAGACGACGTGCCTTCTACTAGCAACATGCCTGCTTTGCGAAATTCCTCTATCGTGTTTCTTCCGTACAAAAGGGGCCCTCGATGGTCCACCACTATCAGCGAACTGCTCACCGTTACTGGTCCAAGCTGTACCTGCATGTCTCCCTTGCCAACGACCGGCAACGGTCCCAGGAAACATGAAAGGCGTAGTGGAGCTTTTGCAGAGCCGGCCACCACTTGCGATGCTTCTTGTACAAGCTTTTGGGAATCACGCTTACTGGTGATCCAGTATAGACAATCATTCGCAGCCTACGGCCTTCCCACGTTAAGGTGCGCTCAATTGGCTGCACCAAGTGCTTATTGGAGGAACTGTGTGCAACGAGAGCATACAACCTCTCTTCTTCGCTTTCACATTCGGTTCCGTCGACAGCGAACGTTCCTGACCTGGGGGTGTGGGGTCTTTTGCAAGCCCTAGCAAGATGCCCTCTTTTACCACATTGATGGCATATGGAACTGCGATGTCGACAGGACGCCATTGCATGCGCCCCTTTGCATATGTCGCATGAAAGGCTGCAATTCTTCCTCCACTGTCTGCCTTGTTACTGTACCACGTTGACGCCGCCACCTTCGGTCCGGGCGTATGAAGTACGCATGCCCCGAGCGTCTTCGTTCGCTTTCTCAGAAGCTAAGGCGAATTCTTCGGCTTCTTCACGAGTCAAGTTCTTGCGGCCCAGCAGGCACCGGCGCGTTTCCTCATCCCGAATCCCACAAACGATTCGTTCCCGCAACATACGGCCCAGTGTCGCCCCGAAATTACAATTTACGGCCAGTCTTCTCAGTTCAGCAATGTAGTCCCGGACGCTTTCTTGCCCATCTTGTTTTCGCATAAAGAAAGAATAGCTTGCTGCTATTTCGTTTGCCTGAGGGTTGAAATGTTCTTCCAAGCATTTCACAACGTCATCGTACGTCAAGGAGTTGATGGCGACCCCCGGCTGGTGCCCTTGCAATATCCGGACGACACTGTCGCTCAACGATGAAACCAGTAGGGCCCGGCGTTTCGCTACGTCGGTAATATCGTTGCCCTCAAAGTAGGCTTCCAACCGGACACGATACGTGCTCCAGCTACTCACGGCGTCGTCGAAGGCAGGGGGTCGGGATCCCATTCTTCTGGTCTCAGCGTCGGAGTGCAATTAACCGGATCCCATCCTCGTCGCCACTGTAGTATCGTAAGGGCGAAAAATAAGACGATGCATGGCCAGTACAAGAAGGAACAATGTTTATTCACGAGGCTGCTGTCTTGGTTTTAATACCCTGGCCCGAGGCCGGAGCATGCGCCGTGGCGAGGGGTGGAGGCACGTGTTATCGGTATGTTCTTCGGCGCGTGCACCTGATAATCTACGATATATCGATACACTTTACGGCACGAACATGGAACAATATTACACTGAAACACACCATTTGCTCAGTTGTCAATCCTTAAGGTGCATAGCGCGTCGTAACGGTTGCATGCGTCACGCAATTAACTAGACTCTGTTCCCACGAGGAGCACGACTGCCGGAAAACAAACGGGAACATGTGCTTACCATAGTGTACTTCGTAGGTGTGAAGTTTTCCCGCCGCACAGCCTTCGTCCACGCTGCATTTTGGGCGGGGTCCAACGGAAACCTGTACACGCGTGCTCGCGGTCCATTAGCGTAGTTCGATCGACAGTTCGGTGCACAGCAGCACCCAGGCATTTTCGCCAGCACACCAGCAAAAGTTCATGCAGCACGCCTGAGCAACTGAGTACAAATAAAATGCACGCCAACAAGCTGCAGCACTGGAAATAGTGTCAGCGTTGCCAGATGCTTAGGCTGATACCGCTAGCATTGGTGCTCTTATGTATTCAAGCCTGCAATATATCGCAATTTTTATAACCAGTACTGCGCCGCATGAATAGACCATGATGTAAAGGAAAACACATATAAATTTTTCTTATTTTCTGCATCAAAAAACACCTTGCGGCTGCCACATTCAATAAACAGTTTTCTACCCAGAACGCGCATGCTGGCAGATGGATTCCGTACTAGCCACAGCCGAAAGCCAAGCCGAGCCGCGCCAGTTCCCGTGCGCGCCGTGCGCTCTCTCTGCTCGCGTCGTCGGGCTTGCAGATCAACAACAACTCCCTTTTCAGTTGGTGTTGGCAGATCTCACTGTGGTGACGTAGTTGGTGTGGAGAGGGGGACATGCGTGGCTTTGTCCTAGTTCTAGGTGGTGTTGGTACACCTCTTTCAAGACCATCTACTCGGCTACGCTGGGATGTAAACAAATCCAGTGCATCTCGAGAAACGCAGCCACGCCCCCTTGCTCGCCACAGCTGTGTGCTGGAGCCGCCCGGGAAACAATTTCCTTCACTGCAATCCACAGGGGCTCCAAACGGCACCAAGCTCTGCGAACCACAGGTTCCTACCACGAGCACACGGCAGGAGAACTAAGGGGTACAAAAACCTGCGGTTTCAGCCCAAAAATGTACCCCACCCTCTCAGCTACCTGCGAGCCCTGGGTCCACTTTCCAGCTGGAGACCGTCCTCTACAGGCCAACCGCCAGGAAAAACTCCTTTCGGTCTACGACACAAGAGGCAATCTGAGCACAATTAGCGGAAGTTGAGGGAGCACACCGCGTACGAATTAACTTCGGCCGCAATGTTATCGCTGTCGACGTTGCCGTGGGAGCACTGCTCGCACCCCTCCTCGCAGTTTCCGACATCTGCGAGATTCCCGTGCGCGCCAGACAGGCGTCAACCAACACATGCAGTGGAGTAAACCACAACGGCGACCCGGCATTCACGGAGGAGGAACTACGCGATAACATCGCATCGCAGCTCCCTGTACTGCAATTCGCGCGATCCGGACGCAATGTCGTGATCATGTTTTCTGGACGGAAACCTCCACAGGACATCGAACTCTACAAACAACGACACCCGGTTCGTGCTCGCCGGCCTCGTCCTATGCAGTGCCAACGGTGCGGTCGCTACGGCCACACGGACTTCACCTGCAATGCACATGAACGTTGTGTGTGCTGTGGCGGGCCACATCCGCGTGCGGATTGCACCACGCAGCGCCCGCGTTGCATATTCTGTGGCGCCCCCCATCTGCCCACAGAACCCCATTGCCCTCGCTGGCGGATTCCCTCCACGCACGCGCGGAGCGTCGCGGGTCGTCCAGCGTGACGCATAGACTGCCCCAGGAGCGGTCGCGTCTTTGCCGTGCGTGTCGGCGACACACGGCGTCAAGGCGATTATACAGTGTCCAGTGCTCCTTGCGGTCAGTTTTAGTCGCACGGCGCTGGAGCCTCCGGCGAGCCGCGCGTAAATTAAGAAGTTTTATGTCCGGAGCTGGTGTTCCCACTGGCACTGTGCACTTGCGCGAGGCCGCTTCGACGCAGCGGGCGACGTGCGAGAAGTAGGCGACACCGGAAGGTGGGGAGGCAGCCGAAAGTTGCCGAAAACGTGGCCAGTCAGTGACAGTGTATGTGCGCGTGCCCGCGCGGCGCCGATCAAGTGGCTCTAGGTGGAGGGGGTAATGATCTGAGCCCCACGTGTCTGCCTCCCTCTTCCATTCGTACCGGCAATGGTCACTCACAAGTGAGAGGTCTATGGCACTGCTTTTTACGCCGCGACGGACGAAAGTCGGACAGCCCGTATTTATAATAAGCAAGCCTGTCGCAGCAATGGCATCCAACAGGTCTCTGCCTCTGCAGTCTATGTGGTCACTCCCCCAAGCCGTATGGTGCGAGTTGAAGTCTCCACAGATCACACAGTCACCTTGTAGGCGTCGCACCAAACGGGTCACAAATGTCGTGTCCCACCTGTGGACAGGATGGACATAAACACACGCCACTGCCGTGTCGCACTGCCCGAGGCGCACTTTAACCGCCACACATTCAACCTCACTGCACAAGGTGTCGGAAACATCAACAGTGCAATGTGAGAGTCCATTGCGCACGTAGATGGAGGCGTAAGAGCGGGCGGGAGGATGTGTGGGGTCGCAGCACACATCTAAGTCGCAATCGCGCACTTGACACCTCGCTGTACAGTGGTAGCTCGAGTAACCAGTGAGTCTACATTCGCTTCCGCGTACATAAGCCTCCTGTAGTGCGACGATGTCGTACTCGTTGAGCAGCAAGTACTCAGCGAGCTCACTGTGACGGCGGCGCAAAGAACGACAGTTCCACTGAAGGATGCGCGGCCGCCGTGCACAGTTTTTACTCGCCATGCTGTGTCAGAGCTTGTTGCGTAGCCAGCGCTGCTATGCAGAGCGGGCGAACCGGACAGTCGCGAGGGAGGAAGTCCAACGCGGCACGAACTGCGGCCGCGAGCACCGAGATCGCCGAGGAGTTCTCTGGAGCGGTGGTGGTGTTTGTTGATACATCAGCAGTAGAGCCACCAGCGGCCGCCGCATATGAAAACCCTTCTCGAGTGGCAGATTTGTGTGCCATGGGGTTGTTCTTGCGAACAACTGCAAAGGCCTCGCGGCGTGTCATGGGGCGGGCCGATTGCGCGCGGACCTCTAGTAGCTGACGCTCTTGTTGCCAGCGAGGACAGCGGGGTTCTGTGGCCAGATGGGTGGCGCCACAGAATATGCAACGCGGGCGCTGCGCGGTGCAGTCGGCACGCGGATGTGGCCCGCCACAACGCACACAACGTTCGTGTGCTGTGCAGGTGATGTCCGTGTGGCCGTAGCGACCGCACCGTTCGCACTGCACAGGACGAGGGCGGCGAGCACGAACCGGGCGTCGTTGTTTGTATAGTTCGATGTCCTGTGGAGGTTTCCGTCCAGAGAACATGATCACGACATTGCGTCCGGATCGCGTGCATTGCAGTACAGGGAGCTGCGATGCGATGTTGTCGCGTAGTTCCTCCTCCGTGAGTGCTGGGTCGACATTGTGGATTATTCCACTGCGGGTGTTGGTTGACGCCTGCCTGGCACGCACGGGAATCTCGCAGATGTCGGAAACTGCGAGGAGGGGCGCGAGCGGTGCTCCCGCGGCAACGTCGACAGCGATAACATTGCGGCCGAAGTTAATTCAGTGCCGTCCTCTGCCCCGTTGAGTTACGTTTCCCAGCTCTCGCCATTGCTGTTGCACATTGTATCACTTACCAGCAACTGGCCGAGCTACTGGCTGACACCCTCCGCCTCAGCGCTCCTGAAAGCTTGCCCGAGGTTCCCCAACTCCCACTGCACCATCGCCGAGAGTGGTACAAACCTCGCCGCTTTTTCCTCACCACCAGCATGCGCAATCAAGTACGTGCTTTATGCACTGAGGATTTCACTCTCGGGGAGTTGCGCCTGGCTTTGGCGTCGCGCAAACGGCGCTCAGCGCCAGGCGCTGACGGCGTGACATACCAGATGCTTCGCAACATCGATCAGTCCCAGCTCCCAGTGCTCTTGGCCGCCTACAACGACGTGTGGCGCACGGGGATGGTGCCGCAAGAGTGGCGCGAAGCCATCGTCATCCCCGTGCTCAAGAAGGGCAAACCCGCCTCGGAGCCAGCGTCCTATCGCCCTGTTTCCCTTACCTCCGCCGCGGGCAAGCTCTTTGAGGCCATGGCACTGAGGAGACTTGAATGGATTGCCGAGGCACTGGATGTTTTCTCGCCTTCGCAGTGTGGCTTCCGCCGTTCGCGTGCTACTGCCGACGCCCTTGCGGACGTCATCGCAACGCTAGAGGAGGCACAGCACAAAGGAGAGGCCGGGTACCTCATCCTGTTAGACATCAAGGCGGCATTCGACTCCCTGCCACACCCCACCATCTTGAACGCGGTGCGCGATCTCGGAGTGACCGGTCTCCTCTTCACGTACATCGCTTCCTTCCTCGGCGGCAGAACCATGCGTGTGCGCGTCGGTGGAGTCCTTAGTGAGCCGCGTCCCGTGAGTGTCGGTGTTCCGCAGGGCAGTGTACTCAGCCCATTCTTGTTCAATCTCGCCCTGGCTGACATCGACGATTACATCCCCCGTGCTCTCCCCTGTGATGTGCGCGTGGCGGTCTACGCGGACGACATTGCGGTGTTCGCGACGGGACCTGTGCCCAGTGGCCGGTGTATTCGCACCAGTGTCCAAACCGTCCTGGACTCTATTGACGCGTTCATCACGGGCAGGGGGATGACGCTTTCACCGGCGAAGACGGAGGCGATGCTGCTGCACCCCAGTTATGGCGCCCAGCGCCACACACCGAAGTTCACTCTCCAAACGATCCCCATCCCTTGGAAGAGGCGAGTGACCTACCTCGGAGTGCAGCTGGACCAACGCCTCAACTGGTCACCAGCGGTCAGCGACCAGCTTCGAAACGCGCGAAGGGTCGCCTCCGCCGCTCGAGCGCTCCTTGCTCGCGGCAATGGATGCACACCGTCCCTAGCTCTCCGCATCTACAACGGAATGGCTGCGGCGCGCATTTTGTACGGCCTTCCTCTCGCAGCGCTTACGCGTTCCAACTGGGAGACACTGGACGCAGCACATCGTATCGCGATTCGCCAGTTTTTCAGCTTGCCCAGATCATCTCAAATCGGCCCAACACTTGCTGAGGCAGGAGACATGCCACTGTCACTCCGGGCCGATCTTCGAGCGCTAAATCACATAGAGCGTATGAAACGCTCGCGCCACGGACAGCAGCTGGTATTCTGGCTCTCCTCACTTCCGCACTCACGGATGGGGCAATGCGCTGCGGCATTCTACGCCCTCATCCCGAGCTCACCGGATGTGAATGACTATAGTGCCCCGCCCTGCCGCCATCGCCCTCTCAAGATTCGGACACAGTTACCGGGAGTGGCAAGCAAGCGGACGACGCCTGTGTGTGCACTTCGGCACGAAACTGCTGCCACTTTTGACGAACTCGCGGGACGACTCCTCGTCTTTACTGACGGTTCAGTGTTGAACGACGGGTGTGCCGCGGCTGCGTGTGTGGTGCCTTCGCTGGAGCTTCACAATCAGTGCCGCCTCGCCTGCGCGGCATCGTCGACGATAGCCGAACTCGCCGCGCTTGACCTCGCCGCCGATGCCCTCATTCAACTGAGAGTTCCGTCGGCTGCCGTTCTCTCGGACTCACGTGCTGCTCTCCAACTACTCGCGCAGGACGCCCGCAGACCTCCGGTTGCCACGCGCATCGCGCGAAGGCTCGAAGCAGTGCAGGACCTAGGATGTGATCTTGTGCTGCAATGGATACCAGCGCACGTTGGAATATCCGGCAACGAAGTGGCCGACGAGCTGGCCAAAGAAGCACACTCTCCGGGAACCCCTGTGACTACAGCGGTGAGCACATTCGACGTAGCAAGGCTTCGCACACGGTGCTCTGTCACCGCTCGCCACCCGGACCCACGAGTTGCGGCAGGGCAGCCACCACGCCCACTCCCGAAAACAGGATTTTCGAGAGAGGAGCGTGCCCTCCTTCTCCGCCTGCGCATCGGCTGCTACCGCACGGCGGAACGGGTTCACAGACAGTCTGGACGTGGAGACCCAAACTGCCGTCATTGCCCACAGCCCGAAACACTCCATCACATTATCTTCCAGTGTGAGGAGTATTCGGACGCGCGCAGATCACTCTTGGATGCTTACAGCAAACTGGGACTCTGCACCAGCACTGTTGATGTGATTCTTTTTCCCCGTGCGCACGCATGCCTGGTGAAGCGCGCGCATGCTGCCCTCATCACCTTCCTGAGGACTTCTGCGCTATTTGAGCGCTTGTGAACTGAAAGAACATTAGTGCCTCCCCATCGATGTCCACTGGACTCGAATTAGTGAGTGCTACGGTTTTCCGTACAGTGTTTTCCGTACAGAGATTGCGCGCTTCGGCGAGTGCTTCACGCGCTTTGTACGACGCGCCAATCAAACCGTTGTCCTCCTCTCGATGACGATACCTCTCCGGCCCTTGGGAGCCTTCCTAGTCAGCTGTGCATGGCGCGTGGGGGCTTGTGGGTCCGTTGAGAAAGCAGAACGAATGACCCTCGCCTTTCTTTTTTTTCTCTCTTTTCCAATCTTTCCCTCCCTATATCTTTTATTCCCCATATCCCATTCCTGTGCTGACCTGTTGAGGTGTCCTTGTAAGGAGAGACAGTTACGGGTCGGCACCTTTCTTTTCTTTTCTTCTGTTATAACCACTTATATATATATGGCGGATTCCAGCCACGGGAGCGGCCGCGTCAGCAGCACGGGTAAGTGAGCTCTGCACATATCTACCTATAACTTTAGCAATTTTGGTTCTAGGAGGATCAAAGTGGTGTCTATTTGTTCGTGAAGATACAAGGAGTTCAACCACTACAAATACTGCTATTACAAACGAAAATTTCCAATTTTAGGAGTGGAAAACAGTGTGAATCTGTGAAAACAACAACAGTCGGACCACGTGTTTTTTACGATCGCTTGTAGCTACGTTAATATTCTACCGGGAAACTTCTTACTTATAAAGTTGAAAGTCCTTAGGATAGACCTGACGCTGCTGAAGTTTGATCAGGCTAGGTGTTATAGTTCCAGAGTTATTCCGCAATACAAATTAAGCCTAATCACTAGAAAAATAAATTGATAATATCACCTCGCAAACGCATTAAAATTTTGTCCCCTTATTATAATAACAACCAGCACCCCATAGGCTACCAGGAGGCCCAATTCCGTACACTCTAGGCCCTAATTAAGGTGGTAATCAGCAAAAAGCTCATTTCAATAAAACAATTTTCCAAAAGGAGCTACAAACACCGCCAAAAAATAGCTAATATCTTCTTTTAGAACACAACAGTCCGTTTTTTTTGTGTAAAAATAACTTCGATAGCTTAAGGTAACTGGAAGATGCAGAGTTAGAAAGAATTTAACGAGAAACGCTAATAAACGTGTGGCGCCCGCGTCTTCCCTCGCCCTCGCTCAGAGGAGGAGGGTGGCTCACTGCTCGAGAAAAAGGTACGCCCGTTGGATCAAAGCCTTGGACCACGTGTTTTTTTTTTTCCTCACGATCGCTTTTAACTTTGGTGATAACCTACCGGGAAACTTCTGACTCATACAGTGCAAAGCCCTAGTTGTAGTCCTGTCGCCGCTCAAGTTTCATCAGGACAGGAGTAATAGTACTGGAACTATTTCGTGACCAAAATTAAGCCTAATCACAAAAAAGATTAATTTGGTAACATCACCTCACAAACGAATTTAAATTTTGTCTGCTTAATATATATTAATAAACAGCACCCCATAGGCTAACCGGAGGCCCAACTCCATACTGTCTAGGCCCTTAATTAAGGGAGTAACCAGCAGAAATCTTATTTCATCAAAACACTTTTATAAAAATAACCACAAACTTGACCGATACACCGCTGAAACCTACCTTTAGAACATAACAGTCCGCTTCTTCTTGTGAAAAAAGTATTTCGATAACCTCAGCCAATTAAGAGATATGCAGTTAGAAAGAATTCAAAAAGAAAGAATTCAAAAAGAATTCAAAAATTGTTGAAATGCGACCAGTTCGGGGCGGGGTGGTGATTTAGTCCACCTTAAAACGTGTGGTGCCGGCGTCTTTCCTCGCCCTTGCTCAGAGAGGAGGGTGACTCACTGCTCGGAAAAAAGGTACACCCGTCAGATCAAAGCCTTGGTCACGTGGTTTTTTCCCCCTTACGATCGCTTTTAACTTTGGTAATAACCTACCGGGAAACTTCTAACTCATACAGTGCAAAGCCCTAGTAGTAGACCTGTCGCCGCTCAAGTTTCATCAGGGCAGGTGTAATAGTTCCGGAGCTATTTCGTGACCAAAAGTAAGCTAAAAAGATTAATTTGGTAACATCACCACACAAACGAACTTAAATGTTGTCCGCTTAATACATTAATAAACAGCATCCAATAGGCTAACCGGAGGCCCAACTCCGTACTCTCTAGGACCTTAATTAAGGCGGTATTTAGTAGAAATCTTATTTCATTAAAACGTTTTTTAAAATAATAACCACAAACGTGACTGATACACCGCTGAAACCTACTTTTAGATTACAACAGTCCGCTTCTTTTCGTGAAAAAAATATATCGATAGATTCAGGCAACTAAGAGTTAAGGAGTTAGAAAGAATTTAACGAAGAACGTAAATAAACGTCGGCGCCCGCGTCTTCCCTTGCCCTTGCTCGGAGCGGCAGCGTCCTGCAGTCGGGGAGGAGGCCCATAGGCAGGCCCATAGAAACCAAACCTTCACCCATTTTTTTTTTCTCGGCTGGGTCATCACAGCCAGCTAAATTTGCGGCCGACGGAAAGATAGAGTAAGCACAGAATGGGGAAGAATTCAAAAGATAAAAAGACTACGACGGCGAAGAGCGGCAAGGAAACAGGGGACAAAGCCCAGGACTTCTTGAAGGGTGACCGGGTGGCAGCACCTAAGCGCACTGCTGTACAAATGGAAACGGAGTCGTCCGAGGACGAGTCGGGCGAATCCTGGGATACAGTCTGCGGCAAAGGGTTACTGAGGCAGGAGCGCCGAGCACGAAAAGCGGGCACATTGCCTTGCAGGACTCCCAGGCAAAAGATGATTCCAGTGCAGAGGAAGACAACAGCACTGGAAAGGCCTCGGCCGCCCTATCCCACGGAGCTGACAAAAAAGAGGGTCATACGAGCGGGAGTTTCCGACGTTGGTTTCATCTGACACTGAAACGCCGGGTGACGGAGGGATAAGCAAGGCATCACCCTTGGCAAAATTGATGAAAGCGGACAAGAAACTGTTCAAAGCTGTCTCAGTAATTGCAGCTGAGACGGCCGAAAACGAGATAGTCGCGGCACAGCTGGTTCACATAATTAATGAGATCTCAAAAATGAAATCTCTAATCTTTGAGGCTACACACGAGGTTGCAGGCCTGCAGGGAGAGCTGCGAGCGGTCCGAGAGACGGTGGGGAGGGGCCAGGGTTCCACCAAAAGTATGGCAGAGGTGTTACGCAGCTCTGCCCAGGAAGAGATTATTGGGCAAATTTGCTCACCCTAACAAAGAGAGGCCATAGTGGTGAGATCAAACACACACGGAGCGGACGAGCTATCAAAATTGATAGCACGTAACATCGACCCTTGCTCCTTCGGACTGAGAGATGTTGAAATGCGACCAGTTCGGGGCGGGGTGGTGATTTCGTCCACCTCAAAAAAGCCAATCACCTCGCTCCAGAAGGAACTGGAAGGTAATGAAGCCACGGGGAAAGCAATTGAGGTGACGCAGGGAAGAAAGCGGCTACCACAAATAAAAGTAGTTGGAATTAGTGAGGAATTATCAGACGAGGAAATCAAGGCGTGCTTGATAACCCAAAATGACCTGCGATGGACTTCAGATGATTTTGTACTCACCAATACATGGAAGGGAAGAGGGGGAATGACCAAGTGCTTCGACATCACCGGGCGAGCCAGCGAAGCGTTGAAGGGGCGGTCACACCTCAACATCAAGTGGACCCGCTGTCGCTTCTTCGACAACACATTCATTCCATGCTGCAAAAACTGCGCTCAAGCCGGGCACGTTGAGAAGTTCTGCAAGGGGCAGTCAAGGTGCACTGACTGCGGAGGGGCACATCATCTCAGGCAGTGTGGGAACACACAGAAGAACTGCTGTGCCTGTGAACGCGAACTCCCCCTTGCGAGCAGAGACCACTCGTTCTTGAGCCTGGACTGCCCGGTGTTTAAAGAGGCACAGGCAAGACGAACCAGAGAAATAATAGCCCATCTATAAATGTATAAAGGTCTAACTGAAATACAAACTAGAGAAGAAAGGTCCATTAACTGATAACCAAGAGAAGGGAAAAAGGGGAAAGGAAAAACAAACACCATGAACGGTACGCAATCACTGAGCATACTTCAAATAAACTTAGGCCGCTCATTCCAAGCAACAAAGAACATTAACATCACTCATTTAGATCATGAACAAGAGGTCTTTTTTTACAAGAACCATACTTAAAAAAAACAAAGTAATAGGTTTCCCATTAAAAACTCGAATTATACAGGGCAGCGAAAATCCGAAAACTGCAACAATAATACATAATGAAAACATTGAAATATTTACCATGAGAATAACACAAACAAAGACAATTGTTAAGTTAACCAGGAACAACGTAGAGTTAATAACAATAAACTTACTTCTCACCACAGAGAGATACACTATCTCTATTACTGGAAATCAAACAATTCCTAAGCCAAATCCAGCCAGGAGAAAATGTACTTCCAGTAGGTGATTTTTATTCTAAAAACACACTATGGGGAGGAGATGTAACGGACAAGAGAGGTTTAGAATTAGCAGAATTTGTAAACCACCGCGACCTCAATGTGATCAATCTCAGGCACTTGCAACTTTTTAGACAAAAAATGGAGTTGGATAGATCTCACTATTTGTTCCACGCTATTGCTCAGGCAAGTAAGAACTTGGGAGGTGATAGACGAGGAAAGCGGCAGCGATCACCGGTACATCAAAGTGGAATTTTTTGAGATCACCAGCACAAAAGAGAAACGTCTTACCAAAATGGGCGAAAAGAAGGTATTAGATGCACTATGTCGAGACCCATGGATCAAGGATACGGCACAAAAAATAGAAAACAAGAACCAACTAGAAATTATAGTGACCCAGTTTTACAAAAAAATAGAAGACTTAAAAAAGAAATTTCCAAAGAATGTGAAGAAGGTAAATAAAAAAGAAAAGCCGTGGTGGAAGCCAGAGTTGCAAATTCAGAGGAAAAGAGTACGAGTCATGCGAAGGCGATACCAAAGATGCACCGAGGACCTAAGGAGTCACTTTACCTCGAAGGACTCAAACAATATCAGAAAGAAATACAGGACGCCAAGAATAAATCCTGGAAAGATTATTGCAGTAAGCAGGACAAGAACCTATTCTCCCTTCCATACAAAATGGCGGCTGATAAAATAAAAAGAGAAATAGTCTTCCAGAGTCTCATAAAAGCAAATGGAGAAGAAACAAAGACCAAAGAGGAAACCGTTCGATACGTATTGCGGAACATCTACGGAACTGAAGCTACCACCTCGGAAACAATGCAAAATGACAGCATCCATAAGGAAACAGAAGACGATGCAAGTGAGATTATTGAACTAACCGAATTGGGAGTCGACCACATTATAAATAATATTAGAAGGAAGATCAGCCCAGGACCCGACCAGATAACTACCGGATTTATACAAACACTCTACCACGCGCACAAGCAATTCTTTATGAAGATATTCAATGCAGCACTCCAATTCAGACATTTCCCTTCAGCCTGGAAAGCATCAAAAGTCATTCTAATCCCCAAAAGCAGGGAACACAGCCCGCAGGCGGCCCACAAAATTAGACCCATTGCCATAAATTCTATACTCGGAAAAATCTTCGAAAAGCTCCTATATAATCGTCTCTATTATTACTTTGAAACAAATAATCTCTTCCCTGACAATCAACTTGAATATACAAATGACATATCGGCCATCATCGCACTGTACAAACTAAAACGGGACATAGTACATTCCCTCGAAAACAAAAACAATATCATAGTAATTTCATTAGACATAACCAACGCATTCGGAAATATAATTTTTGATAGAGTAAAAAAATTTAGGTATTTAAAAATACCCAAGGATCTAAGACAATTGGTATTTCACATTCTAGACGATAGATCAATCAGCTATGAACTGGGAAAAAAATACAGCTAAAGCTAATCAAAGGAGCACCACAAGGCTCCCCCTTAAGTCCGTTTCTATGGAACGTAATTGTTTCCGAATTGTTAGTGGCAGAAATGCCAGAAACTACCACCATACAGGCATTCGCGGATGATTTAACGCTAGTGTTTAGGGGCAAAAGTAGAGCCAAACTAGAAGCGGAGGCCGCGAAAGCACTGGCGATCATGCACGAATGGAGCACCCGAAATGAGCTGGTCAGCCTGGAGAAATGTGAATTCATTAACCTAGGGGCCGCGTATAAGAATAGATCTCCAGTCATTCAAATTAATGGCATTTCAATTAAGAGAGTCCAACAAACGAAACTTTTGGGGGTGATATTCGACAGCAAAATTTCGTTTATACCACATTTAAAAATGGTGAAACAAAGGATCCAAAGGTTTACGTCTGGTCTGGCACAATTTACAGGAACGAGTTGGGGCATGACCCCAAAACACCTCCGACAAATCTACTTAGGGGAAATCGAACGCATGGTAGTATATGGCTCTCCAATATGGTACCCGGCAATATCCGCACGGAACAAAAATAACACAGAGAAGATAAATAGAGTGAAGGCAATTCAGAGAATCCCCTTGTCAAAAATTGCTAAATCTTTTCATACAGTATCGAACGCAGCACTAAATGTTGTCTGCAACATTCCCCCGGTAGACATTACAGTAGAAAGAGAAAACACAATATTCAACATCATTCATGGAGACGGAAAATTCGTGTTTAGTAGTCAGGCTTTCGGGAAGGAAGATATCGCCACTAAGATTCGGCCATTCCAAATACACCTAGCAAAAAAGAGAAAATATGACTACTCAAAGACAATCGATGCAACTGACTACAGCTTTTATACCGACGGATCGGCTATGGAAAACAAAATTGGCGCAGCCTTCATAATCATAGACAAGTTTGGCAGAGCAATAAAATACAAACAGATGAAACTTCCAGAACACTCAAACAATTTCGAGGCTGAGACAGTAGCTATCTATGAAGCCATAAAAGAAATGGGCAAAATGAGTCAAACTAATACATACCAGATAGTAACAGACAGTTTATCAACACTAGAAGCTCTCGAAAACCCAAATAACACGAACCCATTCATTCATAAAGTTAGACTACAACTAAACCAATTAGACACTATTATGGTAAGACTTGTATATGTGCCGGCTCATATGAGAACAACAGGTAACGAGCTTGCCGACCGATTGGCTAAGGAGGCGACCAAAGAGGGCAAAGAATACTCAGTTCCAATGTCAATATCCTTCATCAGAAATGAACTTCGAAAACAAGGCATGCATGAATGGAATAAATACTGGAATCTGCAAGGCAAAGATTCATACACTTACCAATGGATAAAAAACACACAACTCATCCCTACATCTTTCCCAACTAATTACTGGTTTTTTCAGGCAGTTACAGGACATGACCGTTTCCCTTTTTATTTCAAGCGATTTGCCATAACAGACCATGAGCGGTGTGTGTGCGGAGTTGAAGCACCATCATTCGATCACTACTTAGACTCATGCAAATTAACAGCCAAGGAAATTCAAAAACTGACACAAAAATACACCACACCATCTAACTCCAATATGGAGATTATTGGGGACGAAGAAAGCATTGAAGTGATAAAGGAAATAGTTCAGACTATAAACGAAAAAGTTTTACAAGTCTAATCATACATCGGTGCGCATTGGGACTGGAAAAATTAAAGTAAGAGCCATCAAAAAATTAGAAAATAAGGAAAAGCTCTCACAACAAACATAAGTAAATAACTCCCCTCCACGGCTCAATTTCGTCGTTGGGAGGGGCAATCACTGCACGAAAATACATGGACACGTGCCATGGTATAATTCTCTACACAGATAATATAAAGTACCACGTTCTTTCATCACCGCAATGGGTTGTTGGTAGATCTGGACCAAAGAGTTCACCAATCGATCCCAGACCCGAACTTCATAAATAAGCGGGGTTGTTGGTAGATCACGGGCACCGAACCCTACCTAGGATCCAAGACCCACGCTTCCACGAGTGGGGTCGCTGGTCGATCAAGGACATTAAGTCTCAAGCTAAGATCCCAGACCCATGCAATCTCCAAGAGAATGAACAACAACAGGAAAAAAAAGAAAAGGAACAACACGGCACAATCAAAGGTACTCAGGAGGAGATTCGTGCACTCACCCCCGGCTGGCACGTTTGGGCCACGGAGGCACTGAAATACTAAACATTTAAATTACCCCCATTCAACCATAAACATTTCTCTCAAAGTGCGCACCAGAGTCAAACACAAAAAACCACTTCAGGAATTGTGAGGCCAACAGAGAGTAGGGCGAAGGGAAAAACCATGTGAATATAAAGGGGCGACACCATTAAAAGATAGAGCAGCCGCGCAACAGAACGCCACACAAAATTCGACATTATAGGAGTTTGCTGCTAGTGCAGGATGAACGGAACCATAGAGAAATAGGGAAGGGAAAGAGGAAAAGAGCAGGAACGTGAACAAACAATAAAGAAAAATACAAGAGCACAAATAAAAAAACATTGAAGCAAGATCATAGAATATCAACCAAGTTCAAGTAACACAACCGATTGGCTGGCAAGCAAACCAACATACATAGCAGGAATACAACAAACAAAACTCACACAAAAGAGGTAACGAAACAGGTTCCACCAGCCCTCTAATCATAACTATCTCCCCTTAGAGCTCCCATAACAGGTAAGAGCACCTTACCCACACATAGCTAGAAATCACCACCTAAATTAGGATAACATTACTACACACATTCGGTCAACAACGACACCACATTAGGAGCAAAGGGTGGGATGGGAGGGTAAGCAGATGAATAATAGGTGAGGGCTACAGCTTTGAGGGGGACATAGGGAAGGGTGGGATGAGATCCGGTGGTAAACAGGGAGGGGGGTGATAAAGCGGAGGCAGCGCCCGCTGCCTCTGCTCGTGGTATAAAAGTCTCCTTGAGAATGCAGGAGACAACAGACACTCAGGGAGCAGCGCGAGAAAAAATCCGGGCAAAGGACACGCAGAATACGGCGGAGCAGGCGACGAGAACGAGAATTCAGGCACGAAGACTGCGAGCAAACAGCAGACACCCAGAGAGCGGATGGAAGAAGAGGCCGTGCAGGAGGTGCGGCGGAGCAAGAGCCATGAGAGCAGAAATCAGGCATCAAAAATGTGAAGCAAGAAAGCAAAGTAACCATGTATCGAGATTGTGCTAAGCATACAAATAAACACTCGCTGTCTGGGTCCGCTTCCGTGGCTGGGGTGACTCTAGATGGTAGATTACATTTTTTTCTTTTTTTTTCTTAAAAAATTTTTTTTGACGAAAGCCCTATTCATTTATTTTTAATTGATTCAAGCCTGTTATACCACGGTGGCACGGGCAGAGGCACTTTATTTTATGTTCTTTTATCACTGCCTCATCATAATTTTTTTTTTGTCCTCGCTGGCAACAAGAGCGTCAGCTACTAGAGGTCCGCGCGCAATCGGCCTGCCCCATGACACGCCGCGAGGCCTTTGCAATTGTTCGCAAGAACAACCCCACGGCACAGAATTCCGCCATTTGAGAGGGGTTTTCATATGCGGCGACCGCTGGTGGCTCTACTGCTCATGCATCAACGAACGCCACCACTGCTCCAGAGAACGCCTCGGCGATCTCGGTGCTCGCGGCCGCAGTTCGTGCCACGTTGGACTTCCTCCCTCGCGACTGTCCGGTTCGCCCGTTCTGCATAGCAGCGCTGGCTACGCAACAAGCTCTGACACAGCATGGCGAGTAAAAACTGTGCACGGCGGCCGCGCATCCTTCAGTGGAACTGTCGTTCTTTGTGCCGCTGTCACAGTGAGCTCGCTGAGTACTTGCGGCTCAACGAATACGACATAGTCGCACTACAGGAGGCTTATGTACGCGGAAGCGAATGTAGACTTACTGGTTACTTGAGCTACCATTGTACAGCGAAGTGTCAAGTGCGCGATTGCGACTTAAGTGTCAACCACTGGCACGCGTATGCACGCGCCTACGCGTCAAAAGCGTCTAGTCGCGCCTGTGGAGGAAAAGGGCGCGCAACTACTGGACCGCGTTGACGCCCACGCGTCCAAGGCCGATGCACAATGTTGCTTGATCTTTTTGCTTAAAACTGTCCAAGTTCAGCACAGAACGGCACATTCTCAACTGGAGCGGGAATGTATGTTTTAGAGGATATGAGAACATGTTAACAAGTTGATAGTGCTTCAACCACCACAGTTTAGACTATTTTAGAAGTAATTGACATTTCAGTGCCCAAAGTAACTACAGCGGTATGCACCAAAAATCAACATCGGTGCGTGCGCCGCTCCCGCGAATGAACATTCGCGTCTAGCGTACTGTACCTCTATCATAAGCGTGTGCAGGGTTCTCCTTAAGGAGGGGGGGGGGCAAAAGTTTGTCCCAGTCCCCCTCTCCAGGGCTGACTTAGCACCCCCTCCCTATTATGTTAATATATGGAGTTGACATTGAGCTCTCCCCCCCCCCCTCCTCTCTGCGGTGAATGAGGCGTGGCTGCCTTCCTGATCAGGTTTACAAACCACCGGGTTTCTATACCCACACTACCAAATATACTAAAAATATCGTAAATATGCTGGTGCTTTCAGTACATTTACACTTCATATTTGATAGCCCTCAGCTTAATAATCACGCCTGAAACTTCATGATCTGACAAATTTAAGTCATAAGACTACAATTGAGGCAAGAGTAGCTGGCTTTCAGCTAATGTGTGTGTTAGAAATATCCTCTAATGCAATAAAGCACAATTGGTTTTCATTGGTACAACAGATATTGGTCATAATATAGGAACCAAATACTGTGTACAATGCCTTTGTGCATTTTCAATGGTCGAAATGTGCTCTAATGCAACTTACTGTGCCTTACACTTCATGATGTGACAGATATCGGTCATAATATTGCAACTGAACCCTGTATAGAAGACTTCTGGACACTGTCTTTAAACAAAGTATTCTCTAAAGTGACAAACTGCACCCAACTGTTGATGAAGTCACAGATATCGGTGATAATATTGGAACTGAACCCTGTATGGAAGACTTCTAGACGTTTTCTTTAGTCAAAATATTCTCTAAAGCGACAAATCCCACACAACTGTTCATGAAGTCACAGATATCGGTCATAATATTGGAACTTATCCCTGTGTGGAATACCTCTAGACGTTGTCTTTAATCAAAGTATTCTCTAAAGTGACAAGCCACACACAACTGTTCATGAAGTCACAGATATTGGTCATAATATTAGAACTGAACCCTGTATGGAAAACTTATGGACGTTGTTTTTAGTCACAGTATTTTCTAAAGTGACAAACCGTACTAAACTGTTCATGAAGTCACAGATATCGGTCATATTATTGGAACTGAACCCTGTATGGTAGACTTCTGGACGTCGTCTTTAATCAAAGTATTCTCTAAAGCGACAAATCACACACAACTGCTCATGAAGTCACAAATATTTGGCATAATATTGGAACTGAACCCTGTATGGGAAACTTAAACGACGTTGTTTTTAGTCACAGTATTCTCGAAAGTGACAAACCGCACTCAACTGTGTATGAAGTCACAGATATCGGCCATAATATTGCAACTGAACCCTCTATAGAAGACTTCTGGACATTGTCTTTGAACAAAGTATTCTATAAAGTGACAAAATGCACCCAACTGTTGATGAAGTCACAGATATCGGTGATAGTATTGGAACTGAACCCTGTATGGAAGACTTCTGGACGTCGTCCTTAATCAAAGTATTCTCTAAAGCGACAAATCACACATAACTGTTCATGAATTCACAGATATCGGTCATAATATTGGAACTGATCCCTGTATGAAATACTTCTGGACGTTGTCTTTAATTAAAGTATTCTCTAAAGTGACAAACCGCACTCAACTGTTCTTGAAGTCACAGATATCGGCCATAATATTGCAACTGAACCCTGTATAGAAGACTTCTGGATGTTGTCTTTAAACAAAGTATTCTCTAAAGTGACAAATCACACATAACTGTTCATGAATTCACAGATATCGGTCATAATATTGGAACTGATCCCTGTATGGAATACTTCTGGACGTTGTCTTTAATCAAAGTATTCTCTAAAGTGACAAACCGCACTCGACTGTTTATGAAGTCACAGATATTTGGCATAATATTGGAACTGATCCCTGTATGGAATACTTCTGGACGTTGTCTTTAATCAAAGTATTTTCTAAAGTGACAAACCACACTCGACTGTTTATGAAGTCACAGATATTTGGCATAATATTGGAACTGAACCCTGTATGGAAGACTTCTGGACGTTGTCTTTAATCGAAGTATTCTCTAAAGCGACAAATCACACACAACTGTTGATGAAGTCACAGATATCGGTCATAATATTTGAACTGATCCCTGTATGGAATAGTTCTGGACGTTGTCTTTAATCAAAGTATTCTCTAAAGTACCAAGCCACACACAACTGTTCATGAAGTCATAGATATTGGTCATAATATTGGAACTGAACCCTGTATGGAAACCTATGGACGTTGTCTTTAATCAAAGTATTCTCTAAAGTGACAAACCGCACTCAACTGTTCTTGAAGTCACAGATATCGGCCATAATATTGCAACTGAATCCCTGTATAGAAGACTTCTGGATGTTGTCTTTAAACAAAGTATTCTCTAAAGTGACAAAATGCACCCAACTGTTCATGAATTCACAGATATCGGTCATAATATTGGAACTGATCCCTGTATGGAATACTTCTGGACGTTGTCTTTAATCAAAGTATTCTCTAAAGTGACAAACCGCACTCGGCTGTTTATGACGTCACAGATATTTGGCATAATATTGGAACTGAACCCTGTATGGAAGACTTCTGGACGTTGTCTTTAATCAAAGTATTCTCTAAAGTGACAAACCACACACAACTGTTCATGAAGTCACAGATATCGGTCATAATATTCGAACTGATCCCTGTATGAAATACTTCTGGACATTGTCTTTAATCAAAGTATTCTCTAAAGTGACAAACCGCACTCGACTGGTCATGAAGTCACAGATATCGGTCATAAAATTGGAACTGAACCCTGTATGAAATACTTTTGGACGTTGTCTTTAATCAAAGTATTCTCTAAAGTGACAAACCGCACTCGACTGTTCATGAAGTCACAGATATTTGGCATAATATTGGAACAGAACCGTGTATGGAAGACTTCTGGACTTCGTGTTTAATTAAAGTATTCTCTAAAGCGACAAATCACACACAACTGTTGATGAAGTCACAGATATCGGTCATAATATTGGAACTGAACCCTGTATGGAAACCTATGGACGTTGTCTTTAATCAAAGTATTCTCTAAAGTGACAAACCACACTCAACTGTTCTTGAAGTCACAGATATCGGCCATAATATTGCAACTGAACCCTGTATAGAAGACTTCTGGATGTTGTCTTTAAACAAAGTATTCTCTAAAGTGACAAAATGCACCCAACTGTTGATGAAGTCACAGATATCGGTGATAGTATTGGAACTGAACCCTGTATGGAAGACTTCTGGACGTTGTCTTTAATCAAAATATTCTCTAAAGCGACAAATCACACATAACTGTTCATGAATTCACAGATATCGGTCATAATATTGGAACTGATCCCTGTATGGAATACTTCTGGACGTCGTCTTTGATCAAAGTATTCGCTAAAGCGACAAATCACACACAACTGTTCATGAAGTCACAGATATTGGTCATAATATTGGAACTGAACCCTGTATGGAAGAGTTCTGGATGTTGTCTTTAGTCAAAGTATTCTCTAAAGCGACAAATCACACATAACTGTTCATGGAGTCACAGATATTGGTCATAATATTGGAACTGAACCCTGTATGGGAGACTTATGGACGTTGTTTTTAGTCACAGTATTCTCTAAAGTGACAAACCGCACTCAACTGTTCATGAAGTCACAGATATCGGTCATAATACTGGAACTGAACCCTGTATGGAAGGCAGCCAAAATGTTCTCCCATGCAATAAAACACACCCGACACTTGATGATGCAACAGATATTAGTAATAATACATGAAGCGAGCGCAGCATGGAACACTTTCAGATGGTATATTTATTTATTTTCAAATACGGGAGCCCAATGTGAGGCTACTGCGTGAGTGGTGTACATATTTATTTATTTATTTATTTATTTAATACTGCCAACTTGCTTTACAAGCCATAGGCAGGAGTGGATTGTACACAAAAGAAAATGTTGAACAATCTGTGAGAACGGTTCCAAACAAATCTGTGGAATAAAACTAAAAACAGTGTTGAACAATCTTTTCAGTATGTGAAACAAGAAACAACAGGTTCCAGTAAAACACACACGATAATACAGTTGAAAATACTGGTAAGAAAATACATGGACCACAGGGTGAAAAAAAGTTTCAGTTTAGGAAAAATAAAATAACTACAAGGGGAAAAAAAGAGAAGAATGTGCAAAAAGAGCGCATGTTCACGCAGTAGTCTGCTCGACAACGATAAGAAGGGTGTAATGATTTTTGTTTCAATGTCGCACGCCATCTGGAAAGCGACAGACGCCACAGGAAACATCTCGGTCATAGATGAGCGAGAGCGTGCATAAACGACGACATGGTTGGGCTCTGTAATACATTTTCAGGCAATGCGTTCCATTCATGGATTGTACGAGGGAAGAACGATTTTTTGAACATGTTGGTTCGGCACGAGTATTCGATTAACTTGAACGAATGAGATGAACGGGTTGGGCGCCTACTACACGGTTTAATATACAATTCCCTATCTATTTTGACATGTTGTCGATGAATCAGGTATAACATCTTGAGCCTGTCTCGATAGCGTCGTACCTCTAGAGTTTCGAGGTTCGCGTCCTGTAAAAGAGCACTGACGGATGTATGACGACGGTAAGAATTAAAGATAAATCTGACTGCTTTCCGCTGTATGTTTTCGATTTCGCTTACGTTTGATTGGGTGTAGGGGCCCCAGACAGGAGTAGCGTATTCTAGTAATGGTCTTATGAATGTCTTGTAGGCCAACAATTTTATATTGCTCGCACAGCTCTTTTTGTGGATGCCATGCATTGTTTGACAAATGCAAGATACTTCGACGCTACAGAGATAAAAGGACACGTGAGATTTATGAGGCATTCTGCATAATCAAGAAAGGCGATATGTGTGTCAGTGCACCTTCGATAACGCTCCTCACCAGGGAATTGGCGTATTTGACTAGCGAATGATTGCGCAATCACAGTTTATTTGTTATACGCATACAATCATAACAAAAGATACTCTTTCATGTCACTCGACTTCTCTCCCTCTTTTTCAAGGTTTCGTGTGCTATATATACACCCCTGTACGAAATAAAATTTTGGTTGTAAGTCAGCGCCTCGTCCGTCTCTTCTCTGTCCTGTGTTACGCGCTGTTTTTTCACTTCGTTGACCATGTACCAACCGGCCCAAATAAGCACTTTAGTAAATATGTACAAAATGAAAGCATTTAAACAATAATATCACAATAAGTGTGCCAACATAAACAAATATCACTACCCCCTGAGTGCACCCTGGTGAAAAATGAGAGAAATAGAACATTATTATGATACAAGTGCCTCCGAAAAGTCAGACACATTGGTATCACGAACCAAACCAAGTAGATCATTTCAGTGTTTGATAACTTTATTTGAACGTGTTAGAGAGCGCTACAAATGGCGTCTAAGCTGCATTGTGATTGCAGATCAGTGCTGTGTTGAAAATTTTTGCACTTTGCTGATAGTTTAAATATCCTTTAACATCTACAAAATGCATCTGACACTTCTTGATGAGACAGATATTGGGTTTGAGAATGCAGCCAAGCACTGTGTAGAAGGCTTTTACACATCATCAATAGTCAAAATACCCTATAATGCAATAAAGCATGCCCGAAATTTTTAGGAGCGGAGCTCCTTAAGGCGTGGGCTGTGTGTCCCCTGTATGTAGCCACCTCTCGTTTAGTTCTTGCAGTGTCCACTAGATGGCGGTACCGTCTCCTGTATGTCGCCTCCTCTCATTTAGTTCTTGCAGTGTTCACTAGATGGCGGCACCGTCTCCTGCATGTAGCCACCTCTCGTTTAGTTCTTTCAGTGCTCACTAGATGGCGGGACTTGTAGCTGATGATCTTGTGCATGAGATCAGAAGTTCAAGCAAGATTAGAAATTAAGCAACGTGGAATAGGTAGGCTTGCTTTAGGAGCTCACGTGAATACACCAAATCAGGGAGTACAAGGTGATATGGGATGGACATCATTTGAGGGCAGGGAAGCTAGCAGCAAGATAAAATTTGAGAAACGATTGAGAGAAATGGGGGAAGAGCGTTGGGCTAGGAAGGTTTTCAGCTACTTGTACATGAAGAATGTCGATACAAAATGGAGGAAGCGAACCAGGAAGTTGACTGGTAAATACTTAGAAAACAGCAGGTGGCCAAACCAAAAAGAACTATCGGTTAAGAAGAAAGTGAAGAAAACGGAGACTGACATGTGGAGAATGGGCATGATTAAGAAGTCCGCACTAGAAATCTATCGAACTTTTAAGCAGGAAATTGCCAAGGAAAGGATCTATGGTAATACTCGGGGTAGTTCTCTACTGTTTGAGGCCAGGACGGGAGTACTGCGAACCAAGTCATATCGGGCCAAATACGAAGGGGTAGACACAGTATGCAGTGCGTGTGGAGAGGAAGAAGAAACTGCCGAACACTTGCTAATGTTCTGTAAAGGGCTCCACCTTATAGTTCAGGATGATGGCGCGGCGTTTTTCAAAGCACTGGGGTTTAGGGACCGGGAGGGCAAAATAGACTTTAAGCGGGTAGACTTAACTAGAAGGAGGTTATCTGATTGGTGGCTAAAGTCAAGGCACGAGTGAAAATTAAACTCTTCACTGCAAAGTACGAATCCTCAAACTCACTTTTTAAGGAAAAAAATATAGTTTTTGGTTCATTAGGTGTTACGGCTTGGTGGCGCTAGCCACCGCCCGATCTAAAGGGTACAGCCATATCCATCCATCCATCGATGAAAGGATGCAAGATGTTATAAACTAGACGGCGGTACTTCTAGTTGATGATGAAAGATGCGAGATGTTATAAAATTGGAATGATGTCACATATGGCACGTGTCATTGGTGGAAGACAATCGTTCGATTTAGTGCGGCGACGTACGCTAAAGGGAGCATTGTAATAAAATCGAGTTGGCAAAATGTACGGAAGATTCATGGTTCACCAGGTTTTCCTCCAGAGCTTCGCCCACTCATCATAATTCACTTCGTGGACATGGCGGAATTTTTTTATGGGACAGATACCGGTCATAGGATTGTACCAGAGCACCGTACAGAAGTTTCGGCAAGCTTTCCAACATAGCTAAACTGAATATCTTGATATTTTGAATATGCTTAAGTGCATGCATATATAGTCCAGGTTAATGCGTATACTAAAAACTGAACTGAAATGAGGCAGTCCTTCGAAATACATGCAAAGATTCAATGTTCGAAACCATGTAATAATATCTTCAACTCATTACAGCCTGGAGAAACAGATAAATACATGAACAGTTCTGAAAGGTCTCATAAGTCACATGAGGTACTTTTTGCATTTCATCTACACAAAGTGCAGTACAGTACTAGTGCACCTTCATTCTGCGCGTACATGTGGTGACCTTCTCTCCATACTATCGTGTTATCGTGCAGCTGATTTCAAATCAGGTGCTTCTCAAAAGATTTTCAATTATCTATCCAGCTGTAAACAAAACGCGTGTTATAATATAGTAAACTGTAAAACGACGGAAAAGCGCCATTGTATGCTTATAGCTATGAGTATCAGAATGAACTATAAATTAAGAGTGTGTGTGTTAGAATACCTCCAAACAACGTATGTGCTACTGAGTGTGGCAGAGAAGCAGAACAAGCGAGAAGTGAAATAGCAGGCAATACCAGCAACACTCAACCATGCAATTTCCTTTTTCGATAACCGCAGCAACGCATGTTCGAGTTTCTGTCTTGTACATGAATGAACATGAGACCGCTGACAGCTGAATTTGTCAGCGTGGCTGGTACCCGACACGAAATCACATCCCACTGCTACCAACCAGCGCATGCTTGTCATTAGCTTGGAAACACACGAAAACAATTTGCACTGAAGCCAACGAATGTTTCAGCGTCATACAATTCGCGAATACACTTGTATAAGTACGTACGATTTTATATAACCGAAATATGCTGGCTAGTGCGAGGTTCGCTTTCAGAGATGATGAATGCCGATGTTGAAAACAAACACAGTGCAGATAAAAACTCCTCCGTATGCACTACGCGATGTTTCGGGCATCGTATATGTTCAGCCGATGTTTTTCGCATGTGGTGGTTCATACGAACTAGACGGTAGAGGCCTACGCTAGATGCAGATGACACCGCTCTGAATAGCCTCCGCGGTAGGCAAGGGCTAACGCTGACAGTTTCAAACCGCCGAAGTCTGTTTACACTCGTTTTGAGCACAGAAAATCACAGATAAAAGCACAGGAACACCGATACCCTCCAGTAGTCTGTACGATGTTTCGCTCGGCCGACGATCGCACTCAGGACCAGCGCAAGCCAGCCGGCCGGAATTCGCTGGATTTGTCGGCGTCGCTCGAACTCGGCACGAAACCACGTCACGCTGGTAGCACTCGCAATCGTTCGTCGTGTCGTTGTTCTAGATTACGAAGCACTCATTCAGGAATGTTTGGAGTAGTTTCCGTGTTTGCTTTCAGCACTTGGCCGTGCCTTCGAAGCGGCGGTCATTAGGAGCAGCATTCGGAGTCATCGTGGCCTCTGGTTGGTTGGCGCCGCTGTACGCGTGGTGACGTAGCGTACGCGTGCAAAAATATCAAGCCCGGCTTGATCCCTCGCGCCTCCTCGCGTATGCCCCTCCGACACTGACGCTGAAAGGCGCTTTTGACGCGTAGACGCGAGCATACGCGTGCCAGTGGTTGGCACTTTAGATGTGTGCTGCGACTCCACACATCTTCCCGCCCGCTCTTACGCCTCCATCTACGTGCGCAATGGACTCGCACATTGCACTGCTGATGTTTCTGGCACCCTGTGCAGTGAGGTTGAATGTGTGGTGGTTAAAGTGCGCCTCGGGCAGTGCGACACGGCAGTGGCGTGTGTTTATGTCCATCCTGTCCACCGGTCGGACACGGCATTCGTGACACGTTTGGTGCGACGCCTACAAGGTGACTGTTTTGTTTTGTGGAGACTTCAACTCGCATCATACTGCTTGGGAGAGTGACCACACAGACTGCAAAGGCAGAGACCTGTTGATACCATTGCTGGGACAGGCTTGCTTATTAGAAATACGGGCTGTCCGACTTTCGTCCGTCGGGGCGTAAGGAGCAGTGCCATAGACCTATCACTTGTGGGTGACCATTGTTGGTACGAATGGAAGAGGGACGCAGACACGTGGGGCTCAGATCATTACCCCCTCCACCAAGAGCCACTTGATCGGCACAGCGCGGCTATGCGCACATACACTGTCACTGACTGGCCGCGTTTTCAGCAACTCTCGGCTGCCTCCCCACCTTCCGGTGTCGCCTACTTCTCGCACGTGGCCCGCTGCGTCGAAGCGGCCTCGCGCAAGTGCACAGTGCCAGTGGGAACACCAGTTCCGGACTTAAAACTTCTCATTCTACGCGCGGCTCGCCGGAGGCTCCAGCGCCGTGCGACTAAAAGTGACCGCAAGGAGCACTGGACACTTTATACTCACCTTGATGCCGTGTGTCGCCGACACGCACGGCAAGAAAGCGACCGCTCCTGGGGCAGTCTATGCGTCACGCTGGACGACCCACGACACTCCACGCATGCTTGAAGAATATTCAGTGCCGTCCTATGCCCCGTTGAGTTACGTTTTCCAGCCCTCGCCATTGCTGTTGCACATTGTCTCACTTACCAGCAATTGGCCGAGCTACTGGCTGTGACCCTCCGCCGCAGCGCTTCCGAAAGCTTGCCCAAGGTTCCCCAACTCCCGCTGAGTAATCGCCGAGAGTGGTACAAACCACGCCGTTTTTCTTCACCACCGGCATGCGCAATCAAGTACGCGCTTTATGCACTGAGGATTTCACTCTCGAAGAGTTGCGCCTGGTTTTGGCGCTGCGCAAACTGCGCTCAGCGCCCGGCGCTGATGGCGTGACATACCAGATGCTTCGCAACATCAATCAGTCCCAGCTCAATGTTCTCTTGGCCGCCTACAACGACGTGTGGCGGACCCGGTTATCGGGAGTGACAAGAAAGCGGATGACGCCAGTGTTGCGCTTCGGCACGAAACTGCCGTCACTTTCAACGAACTTCTCGCGGAGCGACTACTCGTCTTTACTGACGGTTCAGCGTTGAACGACGGTTGTGCCGCGTCTGCGTGTGTGGTGCCTTCGCTGGAGCTTCACAATCAGTGCCACCTCGCCTGCGAGGCATCGTCGACGACAGCCGAACTCGCCACGCTTGACCTCACCGCCGATGCCCTCCTTCAACTGAGAGTTCTGTCGGCTGCCGTTCTCTCGGACTCACATGCTGCTGTCACAGAACGAGCGCTAAAAAAGAGCGCGCCGCCAAATCCTCGCGACAACGGGCGAGAGAAACGCCGCGAGGTAAAAAGAGAAAAAAAGAAAGCAAACATCCAAGGCTCCTGGGCGCGCGCTCTCCCCGCAGAAGCACGGCTTCGCGGACTAACCTCCTCACCCCACATCGGCGGCCCAGCAAGGCCGCGATTCTCCTAGAACGAAGGAGGCGGGGTCAGACCGAGTGAATCATCCTCAGGAGAGGGCAGTCAACCGTCTCGTGCCTCTTCCCAGCCTTCGCTGCGCATCGCGCCGACGAAATGAGGAGAACGTTCTGGAAGGTGGCGCGGAAGGTATTTAATCGAGCGGCCGAGACGAGAAATCTGGAGGAGACGGAAGTGAGCGCCAGAGCGCGTAGGGATTCCGCCGTGTAGTCGGCGAAGTTTTTGGTCCGTAGGGACGGCTCGAGCTACAGGCAAGAGCGTGGGTTTACCGCTATCGAGCGAAGACGCGGGCAACAGCTGCGTGTGTGAAGCCGACGGATTTCCGGCGAACAAGTTTGAAGCTTGGAGAGTGGCCTATTGAAGACGGGAGTTTTCCTGGAAGAGAAACTCCGGCGAGGTTTCCTGGAAGAGAAACTTAGAGGGCTGCGGAACGACAACAACGCTGGACTTTGAGTGAGTGATTCTCGGAAGAGTATCATTCAGACTGTTGTTCCAAGGACTTTGGACTGAATAGGTTTTCTATCTCTTTAGTCCTTAAGTGTCTTGGTTGTACAATGCATGCGACTGCATTGTAGTGCGTATTGTTGTCTGTGTCCGTTGTTTTGAGTGTGGCTGATTGTATTGTGTAGTACGTTGATTGATTGGTTTGATTGGTGTCATATTGTATGCAACTATTGTGGAGTGTGCATTCTTATGTATTGTTTTCGATCTGCCATTATTGAGAATATAATTTGTTTGTTTATCAACTCTCGGCTCTGACTTGTTCTTTGGGCCACGACCGGCGTCTGCTGGCGCACCAAAAAGGACCACTTCAAAATTGTCCATGCTTTCGTGGTGCGGTTCGGGGGGCCGATACTTCGGCTCTTGGAATTAGCCCGGCGATTGCCTCCCTAATAGACGGGACAGGTGTGACAATTAATCTGGCGTCCGCGACAGGACCTTTTGGTGCACAGTGTGTCCAAAGTAGTGAGAAAGAGCCTCGAGTTGTTGATAGTGCTATCGGAACGATTTTGTGTGTTGTTCAGTGTTCTCGTTAACGAGTGCAGGAGAGTGTTCCGATAGACTGATTTAGGCAGATACTTTTTGCACGCGGCAAGGTTTTATTTGAGAGTTGCGAGACACCATGGATCTCGAAAAGTTAGTTGCTCTGGGTGAGAAGATGGGTCTTTCTGGCGCCGAACTACGGAAGTGGGTCACCCAGAGGGAAAAAGAAGAAAAAGCAGCCGAGCTGGAAAAAGAGAGGTTGGCGGTCGAAAGAGCCAAAGCGGAAAAAGAAGCTGAGGTGGAGAGAGAAAGGCTGGCCGCTGAAAGGGCGAGAGAAGAAAGAGAGGCAAAAGAGCGACAGCTGAAGGAAGAAAGAGAGCAGCAATTGAAGTTGGAGCTGGAGAGAGAAAAGTTGGCAGCCGAAAGGGCGAGAGAAGAAAGAGAAGCGGAGATGGCTGAAAGGGAACGGCAACGGCAGCACGAGATGGAACTCGAGCGGCTCCGTTTGCAACAGCGAAGCGAAACACCCGTCCAAGCTAGAGTTGAAAGCAGCGAACGGGTGTCACAGAACGAGCGCTAAAAATAGAGCGCGCCGCCAAATCCTGGCGACAACGGCAGGCAGAAACGCCGCGAGGTAAAAAGAAAAAAAAAGAAAGCAAACATCCAAGGCTCCCGGGCGCGCGCTCTCCCCGCAGAAGCACGGCTTCGCAGACGAACCTCCTCACCCCACAGCGGCGGCCGGGCAAACGCTCGACCTTTCTAGAACGAAGGAGGCGTGGTCATACCGAGTTGACTCACCCGCCGGAGAGGGCATTCCAACCGTCTCGCCCTCTTCCCAGCTTTCGCTGCGTATCGCGCCGACGAAAGGACGAGAAATTTCTGGAAGGTGGCGCAGAACGTATTTAATCGAGCAGCCGAGACGAGAAAGCAGGAGGTGACGGAAGTTAACGCCAGAGCGCGTAGAGATTCCGCCGTGTAGTCGGCGAAGTTTTGGTCCGTAGGGACGGCTCGAGCTACAGGCAAGAGCGTGGGTTTACCGCTATCGAGCGAAGACGCGGGCAACAGCTGCGTGTGTGAAGCCGACGGATTTCCGGCGAAGAAGTTTGAAGCTTGGAGAGTGGCCTATTGAAGACGGGAGTTTTCCTGGAAGAGAAACTCCGGCGAAGTTTCCTGGAAAAGAAACTTCAGAGAGCTACGGAACGACAACAACGCTGGACTTTGAGTGAGTGATTCTCGGAAGAGTATCATTCAGACTTTTGTTCCAAGGACTTTGGACTGAATAGGTTTTCTATCGCTTTAGTCCTTAAGTGTCTTGGTTGTTCAATGCATGTGACTGCATTGTAGTGCGTATTGTTGTCCGTGTCCGTTGTTTCAAGTGTGGCTGATTGTGTTGTGTAGTAGGTTGATTGATTGGTTTGATTGGTGTCATATTGTATGCAACTATTGTGGAGTGTACATTCTTATGTATTGTTTTCGATCTGCCATTATTGAGATTATAATTTGTTTGTTTATCAACTCTCGGCTCTGACTTGTTCTTTGGGCCACGACCGGCGTCCGCTGGCGCACCAAAAAGGACCACTTCAAAATTGTCCACGCTTTCGTGGTGCGGTTCGGGGGGCCGATACTTCGGCTCTTCGAATTAGCCCGGCGATCGCCTCCCTAATAACGGGACAGATGTGACAACGGGAAGATCACGGCTTCCGCTTGAACCCAAGCAAGCTGCTCGTAGCGTTTGATGAAAGGAAGGACGACCTAGACGCGTACCTCCACAGATTTGAGACGATTGCGAGGAGCCAGAATTGGCCGGAACAGCAATGGGCAACTGCTTTGAGTACTTGCTTGAGTGGTGAAGCACTCAGTGTGTACGGTAGGCTGACGCCGACCGATGCAGCCAACTATGCAAAGGTGAAAGCTGCTTTGCTGAAGCGATTTAGATTTACCGTGGAAGGATTCCGGGACAGATTTCAGACAGGAAAGCCAGCTGATGGTGAGACGGCTACGCAGTATGCCGCCCGACTTTGCCATTATTTCGACAGATGGATTGAACTTTCAGGTACAGCGCAGGAGTACGATGAGCTTAGAGAGCTGCTAATTAGAGAACAACTTCTTACTAGTTGCCACCCAAGCCTGTCGCTGTTTTTGAAAGAGAGGAAAGCTGAGTCATTTGAAGGAATGCTTGAATTGGCTGATCAATTCTTGGAAGCACAAGGTGGAACTAATTTAGCCAAGGTCAAAAAAGAGTGTCCCGATGATTCGAAGAAATTGGCTCCCGAAGAAAAGAAGCGTGCACCAGAGAGCATTCCGCGATGTTTTCTGTGCAACCGAGTGGGTCATCGCGCAAAAAACTGTCGAACAATCTTTACGAGCCCTACGACAGTAAAATGTTTTAAGTGTGGTCAGACTGGGCACAAAGCAGATGCTTGTCGGAACGGAGTGAGTCAAACTCACCAGGTATCCTGTGTGCAAGCAGCACCGAAATCTGATAATAATGCCGTTACCGACGGATTCGTAGAATTGAAAAATGGGGAGAAAATTCCTATTGTTGGTGCTGTAATGTCAAAACAGCCAACCGGTGTTACGAAAGGAATGCCAGCGCTGCCTGGAAAAGTTGCGGGCAAAAAGGTTACGGTGTTAAGAGATACCGGCAGTTCCACTGTTATCGTGAGGAGAAATTTGGTACGGGAAGGTGAGTTGACAGGCAGAACGAAACCGGTTTGCCTAATTGACCGTACGGTTCGGATGCTTCCCGAAGCAGAAATTGAGGTTGAAATTCCGTACTTCAGCGGGAAGGTTACTGCGTTATGCATGACGACCCCCCTGTATGACCTTGTCATCGGAAACATCGACGGGGCGCGAGGGCCAAGTGATCCAGATTGTTTGGGAGAAGACCCGAAGATAGAGCCCTCGCCAACACAGCGGCCGCGAGATACAGTGGAGGAGCAGCCCGTGACGGATCTCACTAGAGCCCAAGGTGAAGCCGCGGCGCAAGAGACAGCGAATGAGAAGATGATCGTGACGAATGAGTTCACGGGCCGAGCAACTGGACTTACGTCGGCACGACCTCAACCGACCGACAGTGTAAAGGAGACGGAGTTGGCCAGCCGGGCAAAATGTAGAGGCATGATCAAGCGGGTAAATAAACAGACAGGACTCGTCGAATGTAATGACCCGTTAACGGTGTCGGAAGTGACAACGATGGCTGAGACGCCGCCTCAGATATCGTCGTTGGAAAAGGCTCGCCGAAAAAGAACGTGGAAGCACAAGAAGAGATCGAGCGAGCACCGCAAAAGGGGGCGCAAGCGCTGCTCGAAGTACTCAGGATAAGTGCTGAGGTCGAATCAGAATGTGTTGGGCAGTGTTGAGTGCCATATGTTGTGTTAACGTTGTGTTATCCTGTGTCACAAGTGTCAAAGTGTTGTGCTGTGATGTGATGTATAGTATTGGACCATTGTTGTAATGAGAGAACTTTGTACATTTGTATTATTGGGAATGTGTGGTGCAGTGTTGTACTCATGTGCTTGTGGTTGTGTTTTCCCGTGTGGTGTAATTGAATTACAATGTACAATTGTATTGAGTGATATATTGTGAATGTGAAGTGTCATGAGCGACGGATTGTGTTACAGCCTGTGAGAGTGTGTGGTGACTGTTCGCGCTCGTTTGTGTGGTTTGAATATTATGAGATAATATTCTTAAAGTGGGGGGCAGTGTCACAGAACGAGCGCTAAAAAAGAGCGCGCCGCCAAATCCTTGCGACAACGGGCGAGAGAAACGCCGCGAGGTAAAAAGAAAAAAAAAAAGAAAGCAAACATCCAAGGCTCCCGGCCGCGCGCTCTCCCCGCAGAAGCACGGCTTCGCGGACTAACCTCCTCACCCCACATCGGCGGCCCAGCAAGGCCGCGATTCTTCTAGAACGAAGGAGGCGGGGTCAGACCGAGTGAATCATCCTCAGAAGAGGGCAGTCGAACCGTCTCGTGCCTCTCCCCAGCCTTCGCTGCGCATCGCGCCGACGAAATGAGGAGAACGTTCTGGAAGGTGGCGCGGAAGGTATTTAATCGAGCGGCCGAGACGAGAAATCTGGAGGAGACGGAAGTGAGCGCCAGAGCGCGTAGGGATTCCGCCGTGTAGTCGGCGAAGTTTTTGGTCCGTAGGGACGGCTCGAGCTACAGGCAAGAGCGTGGGTTTACCGCTATCGAGCGAAGACGCGGGCAACAGCTGCGTGTGTGAAGCCGACGGATTTCCGGCGAACAAGTTTGAAGCTTGGAGAGTGGCCTATTGAAGACGGGAGTTTTCCTGGAAGAGAAACTCCGGCGAGGTTTCCTGGAAGAGAAACTTAGAGGGCTGCGGAACGACAACAACGCTGGACTTTGAGTGAGTGATTCTCGGAAGAGTATCATTCAGACTGTTGTTCCAAGGACTTTGGACTGAATAGGTTTTCTATCTCTTTAGTCCTTAAGTGTCTTGGTTGTTCAATGCATGCGACTGCATTGTAGTGCGTATTGTTGTCTGTGTCCGTTGTTTTGAGTGTGGCTGATTGTATTGTGTAGTACGTTGATTGATTGGTTTGATTGGTGTCATATTGTATGCAACTATTGTGGAGTGTGCATTCTTATGTATTGTTTTCGATCTGCCATTATTGATAATATAATTTGTTTGTTTATCAACTCTCGGCTCTGACTTGTTCTTTGGGCCACGACCGGCGTCCGCTGGCGCACCAAAAAGGACCACTTCAAAATTGTCCACGCTTTCGTGGTGCGGTTCGGGGGGCCGATACTTCGGCTCTTGGAATTAGCCCGGCGATTGCCTCCCTAATAAACGGGACAGGTGTGACAGCTGCTCTCCAACTACTCGCGCAGGACTCCCGCAGACCTCCGGTTGCCACGCGCATCACGCGAAAGCTTGAAGCAGTGCAGGACCTTTGGTGTGATCTTGTGCTGCAATGGATACCAGCGCACGTTGGAATATCCGGCAACAAAGCGGCCGACGAGCTCGACAAAAAAAAAAAAAACAGCGCTCTTTCTGTCTACCCTGATTTGATTGATTTTTGGGGTTTAACGTCCCAAAACCACGATTTGATTATGAGAGACGCCGTAGTGGAGGGCTCCGGAAATTTCGACCACCTGGGGTTCTTTAACGTGCACCCAAATCTGAGTACACGGGCCTACAACATTTCCGCTTCCATCGGAAATGCAGCCGCCGCAGCCGGGAATCGAACCCGCGACCTGCGGGTCAGCAGCCGAGTACCTTAGCCACTAGACCACCACGGCGGGGCTTCTGTCTACCCTGTCCTTTTTTTTCCTTTGTTCGCGCGCTGAAACATCTTGCAATATGACTACGCACCAACTAGCCCAAGTTTCCACTTTTGTGTGAGGGTCTGGATATACTGAAGCACGTTTGATATAGAAGGATGGTTCAAATGTGAGCGAAAATTTTCGATTCGTGTTTTGTCATGAAAAATGAAATAACAGGCACATATCATTGATGCGATCAAATGATTCGCGCCAAACATTCTTTATTTTTGGCATTCAAAAGAAAAACATGCTGTGCGCGTTTTGCAAACACGTCATAGAGCAATTGGAAAGCCTGTTTCTCCAGACTAACACGACGACATCTGAGAATCACTGCTACTCGGTCACGCGTGATTAGCCTTTACAGCGCAGATGTCTTGACTTGCGCCTTCATCTTCTTTCCGGGCTCCGCCCGTTCACGCTTTCCGACGGTCCCTTCAGGCTTCCGGTCCGCCATGAGAAGATCCTGGAAGGCAACGCCCCCCCCCCCCCCCCACGCACGCTCTTGGATCACAGTGGATTCTGATCACGTGTGCCTTGAGGTGGTCATTCCTCCGGAATCTCAAGCCGCACGCGCCACACTCGTAGGGCTCTTCTCTGGTGTGCCCCCGCGTGTGGTAAATAAAGGCGGACTGGCTGGAAAAATTGGCTAGACAGAGGTTGCATTCGTACGGTCGCTCGCCAGTATGGACTCGGGAGTGGCGCCTCAGGTTGGACTTTAGCGCGAATGTCTTGTCGCACAGGTCGCACTGCCAGGGCTTTTCTTCGGAGTGCGGAAGCTTGTGTGTGACCAACGTGCGCTTCAGGGAAAACTCGGCCGGACACGAATCGCATGAGAACGGCTTATCGCCCGTGTGCGTCCTGTTGTGGCACGAAAGAGTATACCATCGCGCGAACCTTCTGCCGCAGTCTTCGCATTTATACGACTTTTCGCCGCTGTGCACGAACAAGTGTTGCGTCAAGTTTTAACGATCCGTGAACTCGGCCGGGTAATGGTTGCATTTGAACGGCTTTTTGCCCGTGTGTGTGCGGAGGTGCCTGCTGACGCTCGATTTCCTGGTGAAAATTTTGCCGCATCTAGGACAGCTGTGACGTTTTTCTCCGGTATGAGTGAGAAAGTGCCTATAGAGGTCCCCTGTTTGCGCGAAAGTGGCCGGGCAGCACTGACAGGCATGCGGATTTTTCCCGGCGCGTGTTGCAAGATGACGTTCAAGCCTCGCGTGGGTGGTTAAGGCCTTGCCGCGCACTTCGCACGTGTGGTTCCTAATAATGGTGTATTTCTGTTTCGGCTTCTCCTGCACCGCGCTTTCGCTGGCACAACCCCTGCGAGTAGAAGAAACACCTTAAGGCATGACAGCACCGCGCTGAGGTCTGCTTTCAGTGACGTCTAGCCATTATAAAGTTCTATTAACTTTTCAAGGATCTGCACCGTCTGATGCCTCGTGTTTTTAGCTTTCTTGAACAAGACACGTTTGGCCCCATGTATATAAACACCCTTCAACGTGACTGTTTTTACGCCTGCGTTCTTGTATTTTTGTTTCCTATTTCTTTCCACCCATATTCCTTCTTTCTGCGTATCCGTATCAAATAATAATAATAATAATAATAATAATAATAATAATAATAATAATGGTGAGGAGGAGGAGGATAATGACGTGTTACTGAACCCGCGAATAGAACCTTTTTTTTATTAACGCCATGGGTATACCGGCGGCACGTGATCTTTCCCTTTTGTGTTGCTACAGCTTCAGTCCCTTATTATGATGCATATTCTCGTTTGCAGTTGCGAAATCATAGATCAACAGCACACGAAAGATATTCGCAGTTCATCTTTTTTAGCAACAACCTTGGAGATAGAGAGCGAGTATTCGTATTGTTTTGTAGCTTTTTTTCATCAGGATACGTAATATAGTAAGAAGCCTCTTGAAACGTAAGAGCTCACCGTATCTTGTCAACGTCAGAAGCTCCTCTTCCAGCGTCACTTCGCTTTCCAACGTTCTTCCATTTCTGCTCCATCGATGGCTGCGTGTCCACTCAGAGAGAAAAGAGCAAGTCAAATCCCTATGCTAAGAGACAGGGTCGTAGCCAGAAATTTTTTCGAGGGGAAGGATGGTAGGTGTCAATCAAACAAAATTTATGTATCTCCGTGCGCGTGTTCGAATGTATGTCAATGTATATACGCAATCGAAATTCAAGATCTTGGTTGAACACCCCTCCCCCCCCCCCTCTGGCTACGCTTCAGCTATGCGCGTTGGCAATAGACCTCTCCCTGTTTGTGTGTGACTTCACTGCGGGCACCCCGCCCTCTACACCCTCTCTTGGATCAGGTGCCGGTTGGCAAAAAAGCTCCTTCGGTGGCATCTTTATTCATAGCAGAGCTGAGTGTCTGCATTCTTTCGACAGAAATTTCTACATTGCCATGTTCAAAAGTCACAGCTTTTGAAAGAAGGGTGTCGCGGAAGGGTCACTGCTCATAGTGTGGGAATTTGCTCATCGTAGTCAGATGGATGGAGAAACTTTGTTTAGAGTACTGAGAGATGCGAGTAGCACGCAGTGGGCTTCACCCACGTAGATGGCAGCCATACATAAAAAATCTGATCTTTTTTGATAGTGAACGTTTTGAATGTACACCATTACTGGCACTTTGAGAAACATTTGCATGGTATGGATGTAAACTTACTCAATTTTCATTATGGCACGTGCGATGCAGTTTTAAACGAGGTACAGCATTGGCGGCAGCATGGTTTTGAGCTGCTGTGCACGACATCACGGATAGGATTCTCACTCATTGCCCAAAAGTCTCATCAGAAATGAATGAAAAAAGCTTCTTGCAATGGGTCAGGCTGAGGTTAACATATCCCCGTGAAAATCAAAAGGAAGTTCTACCGCTGCGTTTCTCAATAACCCAGTGAAAATATATGTGACGTAAAACCCGACATCCTAATATTGTATGATATTATCTGGCACAGTTACCTTGCCAGAATTTGACACCTATAACGTGTTTTTGTACCTTCGCTCCTTTAGGCCTGATACACAAACTTCTAACGTGCATTGTCACTTCATAAGGATCGAGCCATAAAAGTACAAAGTAGATAAGAAACCAAAATCTCCGCTGTTTCATTTAACACGTATCACGTATCCGATATTACGAGTTATAGCTGTGGTGAATGAAGCCTATATGCAGATTCGGCAACGCTACAACATTCTTATAGCTCACGCGTAGTCGTATACATCACCAGGAGATCATGCACTTTTACTTTTATGCACGCCGCGCATACGCTGAGATGTACCTACTCACAGATGATCGCGTCGAATGTATTTTTACCTTGACTACAATGTCAGATCGTAAAGTTCCATCGACAATCGGTTACTGAAAGTGGCCCACAACGAATACTAGTGTTTTCGTTAACAGGACGCATCGCATTATTCACACTGCACACACCATGCACAATATTCCCACTTTTACAGTCGGTGAAGATGAACCAATATTGTCGATGCCTTTAAACACACACTACATGCCACAGTCAACACTGCACACTTTCGAAGAAGATGCCGCTGTTCCCCGCACAGGCCGCCACATGTGTTCACTTCTCGTAGATAAACAGTCAGCCGACGGGGGGAATATTTCACCACGCACTTTATCACACACCTACATGTTCTCTGACACACGCCACAACTAATGTTACCACAGTGAGATGAAGATCAAGCTCTCAAAAAGAAAAAAAATGCCCCAAGTACAGAGCAACAGCACCCCACTCAGCCACCAGCGGGAGTGTTTTGCCAACCACCGCCTTGCACGTGCACCAGTGACGTCACGCTGTAACGTACCCCGGTAGAGGTCTATTGACAAGAATTCGCCAAATAGTTCGCGCAACCCGGGCTCGAGAACTGAATGGAACAAGCACACGCAAGTACTATCAGCGCATTTCGTCACTGTAACAGTCAGTCAGTCAATGAGTGTTGAAGCATGTGTTTCAGTCAGTCAGTGTTGAAGCCAGTGCTCTTTTTTTTTAAGAAGCCTCGTTACCTATTAAACTTCTCGATCAAGCGCATACTACAGTGACGGTGGTATTCCCTACAAACTTCACCGTTTTCTATTTTCTTCACAGTGGGAATGTCTCAGCTCACGGCCCTCGTGTTGTGGCCAGTAACATTCGGAAGTTATCGGCTTTGAAAAGACAGACGCAACGCACCGAACTCAATGAACCTCTTAACTAAATAAAGTAAGATATCGAGTAAGTGAACGCACGAAACGAGTGAGCGACAAGGCTTCACGATGAAAAATATGCGTGGAAGACATTTTCAACGGCACAAGCTCACCAAAGGCATCAATTACACGGTATTGTGATGTAATAATGATGCAACGGAGAATTCAAGAGCGGCATGGAAATTGCGGCCTGGGAACGCAATAATATAACCTCTCAAAGTAACGTATACGTTCACATCAAACATGTAACAAGAGCACGACTTACTGGGCGACTTCACGGCGATCCGCAAGGCTCTCGGGCATCTGCTCAACAGTATTCACCTAATCAATTTATTGCTAAACGATGGCAGAGTACCCGTGTGTCAGAGTAGAGTTGTTCGACACGAATACGAAACAAATATCTTACCTTTGGAGGATGACAGAAAACAGATTGAGCGAATGGCGGCAACGCTAATCCGACTGAATGTGTATGCATGTATTTGTTTTATTCCTCCGTTAACAGAAGGTAGCACTTCCTTGAGTGTACAGGGTTGCCTTTGGTACATGTTCAGTGAATGCTAAATGAGAGTGTATACAGCAAAACTTGCTCTTCTTTTCTTCATCGTGGCGTTTACCCACTGACTTATAAAATTCATCATTCCGGTTGGAAAAGGATGCTACAGACAGGTTAGTCGTGGGCCAGCGTGACGGCCTTGTAGTTGTCAATAGCGGAGCAAAGAATGTGCACTTCATGTGAATCATGTCACATGCGGAATGTGTCGCTTGGGAAAAGAAAATTGTGCCATAATATTGTGACATTTTCAACATTATGCCACTCGGTTTTCTTTGTTTATTTTTGTTTTGTTCGGCCGCGACTCGGCGGTGTCTTTCAACACACTCCTGCCGATCGGACTAAGTTACACGTCAGAGAACGGTCAGGAGGCAAAAACGAAAGGCCATGGGTTTGGTGGCAATGCCAAATCGATCGACGACCACTAGCCGACACGAAGAATGATCAGAGCCGCCGATATCGTGACGTCCACAACGCACCCAGTAATGTCGTCCTGCTTCGGTCCCTCTTGAGCACCGCTTCGGGATTTCGGAGAATTACCCTGGTAGCACAAGATGGTACTGCAACAGTATAGCAATGACGATAAGTATAGCGCGAGAACAGAACGACGACAAGGAGACAAAAAGGACACGAAGGACACGAGCGCTAACTTCCAGTATAGCAATGTTTCGAATGTTGTGTTTTGCTGCGCAACCTTTGACAACTTATACTAACGTTGGTGCAGTGATCATTGTCAAAGCGTTGACATTGCTTTCCATCAATGTTGATGAAACATTACTAAACAGTGTTAACGCAATGCCGGTAATAGACAACGCTGCATCATTATCTTGTCAACGCACCTTCAACACTCCCTTGACCTTAGCAAGAATGGCATGCACACAAAAATGCTGAAGGTTACCCTAAACTGCCAGTCTTGTCTTTGAGAAGCTTAATACAGTTCAAGATTTCTCTGCCGTAATCACAATATTTTCTACGAATGCATCACATGCACCCTTTCTTTATTCTTTCAACTTTCGCAACTTGCCATCATTCATGAGCATGTGCTGAAACATAAGCGAAGAATGAACGAGAAAATATTCGCCAAATCACAGCACCACGAATTAGCATCCTGAGTTCGGGCTAGCACATGATGCAACCATCACCTCATCTTGACGGTCGTCGCCTAAAATAAATAGCATTGAAAAAATTGCAGCCATGACTTTTTTTTCTGGATAACTGTTGCATGTTGTTGATTTGCGAAATTAAAATATAACTGCCTTTCCAATGTAGCAGCGCCTCCAACATTCTTTTTTGTTATTCCTAGATTCATTCATTGACAACCAAGCAAACTATCTGCTGCGCGTGATAAAACATACGCCTTTATAATCTGTTTATTTCAAAATAACTTGTGGTAGGCAGCGTCATCATTCTCTAAAATCAGCTTATGGACATTTTAGCAGCCACTGCCGTGGTGTTTGCGCGCAGAGGAAGTTTCAGACACCATGCTCCATCTCGTAGATGATCTTAAGGCGATTGTGTATCCGACTAAGAACAAATTCGCATAGCCAGCAAATGAGTAAATTTTCGGCTTTTTTTTTTTCGCGCGAAACAGGCCGGGTTGAGCTATGCAACTAGGAACACCGCAGTCTTCGATGGCTCTTGAGAAAGACGCCTTCACGCAGGACGATGAGAACAAACACTTTGTACAGGCACGGCCACTGGATGAAAGAGTGCACGGGTCATGCGCTTTGTAGTCCAGCGGCTGTGGCACAAGTGCGTACAGCAAAGGTGACCCCAGTGGGTCCTACAGGAGCAGGGCTGGTGTCAAGCTTCTTGTAGCGAAAGACGTGGCTCATGTCCCCTGGCCCCTCCTTTTATCCCTTGTTCCCCCCAGATCACAGCCCGTCACCAGCTGTCGTTCACTAACCAGACAGGCGAGCTCTTGGAAGAATAGGAGAGGAGGAGGAGGTGAGTGCAGCAGCCTTGCTCGCGGCCATGGAGTGCGGCGTACGGAGATTGAGCTGGGTCGCAAAGAGCGCGACCTTAAAAAAAACTGTTAAGCATTATATCTTTATCCAAAAAAATTATTATCATATATGTCGTGATCAGCGACTGGCAAGCTGTCGCATCTCGTGTCTGGCGGCACGGATACTAATATCAAGTAATGGCAACAAGGCGAGCTTCGAGGAGCGATGGCCTCGGCGTTGTCGTCTTCGTATCCCAAAACTGAAAGTGCTAATGTCTTCCTTCTGTGGACTTCGGCTCACACCAGCTTCCCGCTCACAGCTAACCAGGCAGCCCACACCGCGGCTCGAGATCTCACTCACCGAGCTGCGGCAGATTCGGTGGCCGCCTTCACCTCCGAGAGCGGGGGGATGGCACTATCAACACAACAACGACTGTAATGATCGTGGGGTGATAGCCTGACCACAATCAACAACATTACCGAACATTACAGACTAAACAGACGCAAATACCTACCACCACACAAAAATTAGACAAAAAACAGGCCGTAGCTCTGAGGTTATTACAAATACGCACCCCATTCCTGTGATTCTACGCCTGTGTTATCATCTATACCTGAAGGACGCGTGTAGAGCGTGCGGGGAAAGGGACACACTGCAGCACATGCTTTGGGAGTGTGCTAAATAAGTTACCGTCACTGCCACCGCTCCCTTTGCGACGCATGTCATGCAGAGACGAACTCCGAGGCCACTTGCTGCTGCCACCACCGCTAGAGGGCAGGGGCTGGCCACCGCCGCGGCTGCGGTCACTGTTGCCGATCGGTGACGTCAGCTGCGCTGCCACTAGGAGGCGGCAGTCAAAAGCGACAAGCTAGCCCACCAGCTTTAAGCCGTCCGGCAAGCTGAAAATGCCGCCCGGGTACAAGAAATTCGAGTGGTCACTTGAGGTACCGCCATCATAATCAACAGAGAGTGGGAAGGGACATGAGTTCATCCCCTCTTCCCCACCTCGCCCCAATCCAAACTTCATTCCCAGCTCAAGAAAATAAAGCCAAAAATAATTGTAGGGGAAAACCTGTTCCTGAAAAAGCATACGAGGTGTAAAGCCAATTTAAAATAAATGAAAAGGGGTTTTCAATTATTACCCAAAGCGCAAAGTTTTCGAGAAAAAGCCAATAGGTAGAATAAAGTTTTGCGCGTACGGTAGCACATTTGGTGTCCAAAGGGCTCACCGAGAACGGAAAACTCGCGATTTCTTTAATGTAATAATAATGGGCAAGAAGCATCTGGGCCGTGCCCAAGATTTAAAAAGGTGTGAAAGAAAACAAAATACAATAAAATAAATACTGAAAATGAAAGTAAAAATAGATAAAAATAACAAAAAATAAAACGTAGAGTGAAAGAAAAATAATTTAAAATTTTAAATAAAATAATAAATTGAAAACTATAAAAATACTATTATAAGCTTGAAATGATTTTATATAAAGTAAAGGTTAAATTGAAAGAAAAAAATCTTCATATAATCCGCAGTCCATAATGTCCGAATCTGCTCTCCCGGAAGTTGTTTTCCGCCAGACCGCACACGTGGTTGTTCGCCAAAGGGCAAACCTTCCGTGACTTTATCGACCTATTCGTCGAGCTTTTCATCGGTTGACCCACTCTTTTCGTCCTGGTGCACTTTGTTAAGAGAGGTCGTCACCGTCTTGTTGTTATATGTTTGTCGTCCTAGTGTATCAAGCGCGCGCCGGCATGGATACAACGCCCACGCACCCGAGGTTCGAGACCTCTCCCGTATAGGGTCGACAGGGGGGACGCGGTGTGTGCATCCCGCGGCGAGCGCCACCTAACTTTTGTTGTTGTGTATTAGACTGTGCGTGTATGTCATGTGCCACAGTTCTCTTCGTCACCCGAACCGAGACCTATGCCCTGACCCATCGTCCCCGCGGCAGTTCGGGGATGTCGTCGCTTATGTGTCTCACTAAGCGAATTAGCAGCGCTCGATTGTGCACCCGTTCAAGGATTCGTGGTATATTCGACTCATCAGCCATCACTTGGGGACTGAGATGAGCTGTGATGTACCTTGTGTCTGGACATTCCGTTGGGTAGTGTTAGATGTTCTCACACATACCTCCACAGAAACACCTGGGTTCTCCCATCCGGTTAAATCTGTGAAAGTACGGGTGCAACCGCCCGTGGCCCGCGAGCAACGTTACGAGTGCTTTGTTCGGTGGGAAGAACGATGGCAATAGCCGCAGGTCCGGCACCCACTTGTGTAGTTGTGTATCGTTGTTCTCAAGAGACCACTGAAGGGCCCAGCGTTTCTTCATATCTGCCCGGAACATCGTCCGCACGCTACGCCACGACCATGACAGTATACTGCGACCACCAAGTTCGTCACTAAATTGGGGCAGACGTCGAACGGTGGTTGCCTATATATCACAGCAGGCCCCGGATCCTCTTCCGACGCAACCACCCCGAAACCCACCGGAAGGTGCGAGATTTTCTTAGATGGTCGGTACGGGTCCGACACCGCTGCCAAGCTTATGGACCCCACCGTCATGCTTTCACACAAGGTACTGGTCGCCAGGCGTGCGTGGTCAAGGATGACCTGTATCAACGAGGCGCGTAGCCTCCCTTTTTGATTCCCCCCCCAAAATCACGGCAGCACCATTATGCCCCGCCATAACTGGTTCAAGCTGTCAGCTTCGCTGCCTTCTCCTTCAGTAGCGGGCACTGCAGGTGACCCGCCGGGTGGCCGGCGGCTGACAGTCCCGCCCTTTGACAAGCGGTGCACTTTACAGCCGCATTCCCCTAGCTATCTGTGCACTGACTTCCTGTGTGCCCTTCCGTGGCACAGCGCGTACATGTCGCCCTCGCGGCGTCATTGGAAAGTGGGCACGAACTCCTACCGTGCCCGTATGACGCGCAGTGCGTGCACGTAGGGACGTGCGCGTCTTCCCATGCGTGGACGACCGTCCACCCGATGGAGATGCGTGAGGACACCATGATGCGTCTAAACGCCTCCGGGTCTACCTCTACTACATGCCCCACTGTCCCCGTCCGTTCACGAAATGAAACCCTGACTCTACACGTCTTCGTATTGAGCTGTAAATCGGGATTTCTTTCGCTCGATAGGCGGACGAAGTCTAGTGCACCCATTTCCGGGTGTACCCCTGAAAACCTAACGTGCGGGTTACATTTTTCGGAGACGCGTGTTGTTACTGCCGTGCGGGTTACTGTGTTTTCCTCGATGGTGTTTTTCATGTTTATCAGTGATTGCTTCATGTGAAAAGACGGTGACGCCGTACCCCATGTGTCGTAGGGTGACGTCCCTAATCCCCTTGGCCACCGAGTCGATGTTCGTCTTGAGAATTCTCGTCACGTCTCTCGCCGCGTAGTCCGTGCTCCCTACCGGGATGAGAAAGGCCACCTGATCTTGTCGGTGGCCCGCACCTGGTGCAGTGACCCCCTGGGATCTGGAGGGGCTGTTTCCCGAAGGCCCTTGAATTCCTGACATCGCTTCCGAGCCAAGAGCAACGGCATAACTCATGCCACCGCAACCTGGCACCAGGAGGACCCATCGCCTCAGTGCCCGTCATTACCTGGACGCCAGGCCCAGCCGGAACCACAGGAGGACCCACAGCGGTAGCCGCCGCCAGGCCTCCGACAATCTCTCCAACCGGGGTCACTCCGCCACAAGCACCTGTCTTTGCAGGCCAGCTATCTCTCGACGTGCGTCGATCAGCTGGCCCCGCAGCGCCAGGGCCGCGCCCCGCTCCATGGCCGCGTCCGTCCGCATGTCCGAGAACAAGTTAATCATCTCGAACTTCTTCTCATGATGTAATTACGGGCGCTCACGGTAATCCGGTTCGTTGAATCTACGCAGAACCTGGAGATCTCATCCCCTAGCTCACGTGCGCGGGCCTGGATTCAAGTGACCGGATCACCCCTGGGCCCGGTCGCGACCGCGGTGGCCTCCGAGACCGATGAAGCTGCGTCTTCTTCCTCATTCGTGCCGGTGGTTTGTCGCGCTGCGCAAGTATGAGCCTGAGCAGCATCAGTAGTGGGTTCCGCCCTTTCCACGGCTCCATCGCCTCTTTCTCTGATGAATTCTGCATTGCCGGTAAAATAATGTCGCCTTCCGGCGAAAAACCGTGAGCGGGGGTAGCTGTTGAGGCTTCGATCGAGGAGGAACTGGCTGCGTCGGACGATACTTCATGCATGGCCCGACTATTAGCCATAGTGGGACCGGTACATGCCCGCCATCAGCCGGGCCTGGTTGGTTTCTCTATTTTTCGAATAATCGGTCAAAATGACCTTTCCTACACAAAATCGCTTGGTCGGGCGAGTCCTGAGTCGTTTAAAATTACTCGGTCGCTAAAAGAAGCGGCAGAGGAAGGCTAAATACTTGCCTTTCGGTGATTTCTCGGTGGAGCCGAAGCAGCTACCGACCGATCACAAGTACGAGAACTCGTGTTGTATTTCGTCCGGTAAAACTGCTGGACTTTAAATCAAGTCTATTCATTCATTCATCATATATGTGTTTCAAGCAGATCCCTATATTAAGCGTTGCATAGAACCAATAAAACGCACAATGTAGGCCCGTGTGCTCAGATTTAGGTGCACGTCAAAGAACCCTGGGTGGTCTAAATTCCCGGAGCCCTCCACTATGGTGTCTCTCATATTAATATGGTGGTTTTGGGACGTCAAATCCCACATATCAATTGATAAAACGGCACAATCCAACACCTTTTTGACGCCACCTACTCCGCCAAGAGGGAGTAGGTGGCGTCGACCACCGAAACGCTTAATGAATGCACTGCCACTGCATTCGACCAAAACGTTTCTGAAGTACCTCAGCTTATTGTAAGCACGGGAATGCCGATTTTCATTCGATTTCAGCATGTGGCGCATTGCGAAACACAAGTTGAATGTAATGAACAAATGCGCCACCTTCTTCGTCTATGAATCAATCCCTGCGTTGAGCGCTACGTGCTGAACTTAACTTACTAGCTGCGTAAGTTCATTAAGGGTTCATAAAGTTTCTGAAAACCAACGAAAACGCGCCCGACGGTGGCTCTACTGCTACGACATGCCCCGCGGCATCTTTTCTGTAATTACAAACAAATCACTTCACAGGGTCTGTTTCAAACCGTTGCTTGGGTGAGCTGGTTGATAATAAAAACGGATTTTCCAGCACAAAAAAAAAAATAAAACGAAAGACTTCAGAAAAGACGTCGCAGTGCTGTGTGCATATGTGGCTTCTGAGATGCTCCATCTATTTGCGCCGGTAAACCGGTCTGATTGAACAGTTCTCAGAATTTTGATCTTAATAATGATGCATTCAATATCAGTTTACAATACGTTTAAAACTTTTCAAAGTACTCTCTCCACTGGTCCAATCACTGCCAATCAGTGCCAATCAATTCCAATCACTGAAGCCCATCTAGGAACCGTCAATGAGAGCCGACTTCAGTGAGTAGGTCATCGAATATGATTTTACATGCTCCAGCGTCACATACCTATATTTCCTTCCGGGGTTCCGTTTCGTACAAAAAAAAAAAAAAAACTGGCGGTGCCAGATCGAGGTCACACAGTGGCTGAAGCAGTGCTGCCACACCCATCTTGACCTGCAACACGGATACAATTAGCGCGGCGTGACTCATCGTCCATCTCACTCGTCATAATTTTCACATAAACTTTCCTCATTACAAGATTTTTCTTCAAATCACGCTGAATGATTTTTTGGTACTGCACGCTCCTCATCAATCGTCCAAAAACTTGATCGCCGGTCCTCATTAAACACTTGACGCGCTTTCTGCACGGAGGCGTCTGTTTATGAGTTTGACGATCGTCCCGAGTGGTCGTTGTCTTTGAGAGACTCCAGACTTTCCAGAGCCTCTTGTGCGAAATCAAGGTATAGCTTTGTATCATCGCGTCGTCACCGTGGGCTTTCCAAAATATTTCGCTCGTCTCCACCCCGTTTTTATTCCAGTTTCACTCATAAATTGATTGCGTTGCAATGCTTCAGAATCTCGTCCACTCTTTTCTCAACAAGGATGCAGTAGATACCTCTGCACAATGGCTTGACCAGCTACAACAAGTGCACACAGGCAAATGCAACGGATGCCTTTCAAAGCTTGTATCCCCAACTAACTTCTGGCCCCGAAGTTCTGTCCCGCCAGGCGCCGCTACCAACTGCAAAAAAAGAAAAAAAAGAGTTTTTGGGACAGACCCCGTATCAGACAAGGATCAAGAAACCGATTATTTTTTCTGCCACTTCTCGGAATGTTGATGTATATAGAACCAAGCTTATTTCGGAAAGCCACGTTGAAGGAAGGCTCGACTACTGCATCAGCGTGACGCTTCATCGCACAGTGAACTTTATGCGCCATGACGAGCTCCTCTACAAGTTTACTTCAAACTGCAGCGCTCCAGGTACGTGCACAGGAAAACGGACGTAATCGCTAATGGGCAACACGATCAATTCAACGGACCGGTGAGTTTACGGGGTCATCGAAGTCACGGTGTTAGTCACTTCTAACAACGTTTTCGAAGTTATGGTTACTGATATCTTGGTCTTCAGATATCTCAATCTTATCAATGAATGAAAAGTAATCGAGATTGAATTTAGTCATAGAGCATTCAAATTGCTGATAGTTTGAACTGTAACGGGTCAGTTAGCATATGCATATTTTTAATGCGCGAAACAAAAAAACATCGGTACAATAAGGGCGAAATCCTTCGCTCATGTTGTGTAGTTTCTCTGCGTTATTCTCTTCTTTTTTTGTACTGTATGAGTCATAACAGTGCAGTGATGACTAGTTGAGATTAGGACTTGTCAACGCCTATAGAAATCGCTGGTGCTCTTACAGCGGGACGGAAAGAGGGGGACAAAAAGGGAAGGAGCTGAAGGTGTTCGCTTTTCTGGTAGTTTCCCGCCTTTTCTCCCTTCCTATCTTGTACTGTATGAGTCATAACAGCGCACGATGAGTAGGTGAGATTAGGAGTTCTCCTAATCTCAACTCCGAATCTCCTATTGAAATTGCTGGTGCTCTTACAGCGGGACGGAAAGAGCGAGACAAAAAGGAAAAAAGCTCAAGGCCTTTGCCTTTGTAGTTTCCCGCCTTTTGTTCCTTCTTTTTTGTGCTGTATGATTCATGACAGCGCACGATGACTAGTTGATATTAAAACTTGTCACCACCTATTGAATTTGCTGGTGCTCTTACAACGGGACGGAAAGAGTGAAAAAACAAAGGAAAAGCCGAAAGCCTTCACTTATCATGTAGTTTCTAGCGTTTTGTCCGTTTTGTTTTTGCTGTGTTAGTCATAACAGCGCATGATTAGGACTTGTACCCACCTATTGAAATTGCTGATATTCTTACAGCGGGACGAAAAGAGCGGGATAAAAAGGAAAGTAGCCAAAGGCCGTCGCTTATCTTGTAGTTTCCCGCCTTTCGTCTTTCCTTTTCCGTACAGTGATAGTCTTTGACTATTTGGGATTAGGATTTGTCATTGCTTACCGAAATTGCTGATACTCTTAACAATATAAGACCGTCGACATTCATTAGGATATATGAAGTGACATAAAATGACTTTGATGGCCCATGCGCAAACCGCGTGGCAGCGATATAAGTGTGTCGGCGCGAATCCTCAGGTGCGACAGGTGCGTGAGTGGTAGTTTAGCGGTCTATTCTTCTCTTCTGAACGTATTCCCTTTCCCGTCAGCATCATTTCCCAGTTCATGGCTCCCACTCTCCTCACTCCTTTGAAGGCCGCAGAAAAAGGGCAGCCCGAAACGCTGCATGACTCATTCAATGGGCTGACGTACGCGCGTACCAATAAGAGCGAGACTGTCCGCAAAAGACGGCACTTCCCAGGAAGAGAGTAAAAGTGGCAAAAGGTGACACCGGACAACGATGTACCACCCAGCGCAGCAGATGGAGGAGCCGCTGTCCAGGCGCGGAGAGTTGAGCGCACACAAGCGCAGCATGAGGCTGGACCTGGATAACGCTGGCCCATCCCAACCTACGAGCAAGCAGGCCCACACTTCAAGCCCGCTACCCACTCCGGACTTAAGCATGCCGCTACTGACGACGCCTGAGTTCGAGATGCTCCTCACTGATCTCAAAGCACCAGAGACGCCACCGATGCAAGCTACGGTGTTACCGCTCAATCAAGAAGAGAAGCAGCACTGGAGCCGCTTCGTTGACGAGCTCTCCAATCTAAATCTGCCGCAACAGCTACAAAACACTCAACAGCCGCTGCCACCCGTGTTTCAGCAGCACGTCACGATGGGCGCGAACGGGTCTGACTCGAACTCATCCACGTCGAACGCCAGCTCGAGCCCACCTCCGTGGTCTGAGCACTGCGTAACGGGGGACCACGTGAAGAGCAAGACACAGCCGGCACCTGCGGTGGGAACCGCGCCACCACTGTGCTACATAATCTCCGACGAGGACAGTAGCAGTAGTGTCGGTGCACAGCAGATGGCGATGCACGAGGCACCGCAAGAGTTGTCGAGGTGTGAAGCATCGAGCTTGAGCATGGGGATCATGAGCCTGGATATGAACAATGCTGGGCCACACCAACACAACAGTGAGCAGGCTCGCATGATGCATGCAGTGTCTCGACCGCATGCTGTCACTCCGCTGTCGTCCATTGACATTCGCGACGGAAAAAGCGCCAAACTTGAGGATAAAAAGTGCCGGAACCGAATCGCACAAGCCAGGTGTCGCCAGTGGAAGATCGACCGTGTCACGTTTCTACAACGGAAAGTGCGAAAGCTCAAGTTGGAGACGGCGGCGTTGAAATCCACGGCGAACAGTGTACGCCATCAGGTGGAATTGCTCCGGCAGCAGTGGGCGATTCACGCCAGATTTTGCGGTCTGACATGAAGCTGTCACATATGGCCCTGGCGGATCACTCATTACTTCCATCAGAGAGACTTCGCGAGCGCTTTGTGCGACGAAATCGTCGTAGGCTGTTCACGAATCTCCACAACAGCGGCGTCTCGAGCACAACCATCACTGCCCACCGTTAACGAAGATGCCTTCCTCCACGAGCGGGTAGTCATTCTTCCAACGTTGTCGTTCCTGAAATTGAGCAGCTTTGTAAGGACAACAAAACAAAAGCGGCTTGTCGTTATCCCCAGGTTCGCCCACCACGATGGATCCAGTTAAGGTCCTCGGCTGCTGACTCAAAGGTCGAAGGTTCGATTTAGGCCTCCGCGGTCGAATTTTGGTGGAGGCCTGTACTGTGTACTGTGCAGACCCGTGTACTATGCGATGCCAGTAGACGTTAAAAAACAGCCAATAATCAAACATTCCACAGCCGTCTACAGCGGCATCCGTCATATATAGACATATCGTGGATCTAGGACGTGCAAGTCCCGATGTTATTATTTGTTACCCTCAGGTCTTTTACCATTGACAGCCGCATCTGCTTTCAGAGCGGACACGGGTGCCATTGTGTGGTCTGCCATTCTGTTCGCAGACGAATATGTGTGTATGCTATCTGTGCAGCGTGATCGACTGTCCTGTGTAATTATACCAATTGCTGTTGTTGACGTCCCCGAATTACGATAGTATTGCGGGGCACCCCTTAGTGGAGGACTCGGGATTAATTTTGGGCATGCGGATTTCCGTAACGTAAACATAAATTAGCTGCACTCGCTGGGTTTACTTCGCACTTCACCCCTCCGTCCCCCTTTTAGAGTGCAACCACCTTGCTCGAGAATCGAACCAACGCCCTCTTGCTAACAAACAGAACGTACTAAGACACTCCGCGGGTTTCCACTTTTTCTATCACTGTGCTCAGCACAAAACTCAATGGCGACACTGCGTTCTTCCTACAAGAACTGACACAAGCGTATTTCGCGTCTGTTCATCTTAAAAAACGAACGTATGCTGTGGGTGGTAGATACCACGACGTACAGAACGTTGCACTTCAATATTTTCCACAACTTGCCGCTGTCCTGGACAGGTGCATGTTGCTATAACGCGCATTTCCTTTATAAATTAGCCCCTTTTTCGGTGCACAGGAAGTTCCACTCTCACGATAAACTGCAGTCGCAGTTTTTTTGCACGCCTGCTGCCTCTTTACCAATATAATCAGATCCATTTGTTATTGAACAATTGAAATCAGGTAGATCCTGTAGAACTTCTAAATGCTGGGCGTGCTGTGAAATTCCACCCCTCCCTTCTTGGTCACACGAAGAACTGGCTTCATGTATATATAAGTAGCCCGTATTTCATTTATTGATTTATACTTAACAAAAAAGTAGGGGAAGTAGTTGCGCTCAGACATTATATTCGTTTCTCCACATGACAGGTTCGGGACAGTCGGAGCATTTTAATAAAATATATTTCTTTTACAAAGACGGCAGATTCGTGCATGTGCATAGATAGCTTCAGTGCAAATCCCCAACGGGCCTTACTTATGCAGGCCCTTGTGTTCCTGTGTACACACTTTTCCTATATGGTCGGGAGTGCAAGGATATGCAAGAGCATACGTACACAATCTGCTTGAATTATTAGCTGCATTATTAGCTGGAGGTGGAACACTAGATGGAGCAAGATTACACTATTATGAAATTGGATGTATATATATATATATATATATATATATATATATATATATATATATATATATATATATATATATATATATATGTGTGTGTGTGTGTGTGTGTGTGTGTATGTTTGAAATACATTTGTGTTATGGTTAATGTTTCTTGTTCCGGCCAAATATGTGCTCTGTTGCTGAGTGACCAGTATATGTAGATGTATATATGAGTGTGTATGTGTACATTAGTGTTAATGTTAGTATTCCGTGTTCCGACTAAATATGGCCTCCGTAGCTGACCTACCGGTTTGAGTAGATGTACACTTCGTTTTTTTTCTTTTTTGTTATTGTGTTCCGGTGTTGCCAGCTCGAATACATGCTCTGGTACTGTAATCGATGTATGGTAACTCCCTCAAGAAATGTCTGCTCTGCCCTTAGGGCACTTGAATAATAAAACAAGAAAAAGTTTTCTGCATTAGGACTCATTATTTTGAGGGGGGGGGGGGGGAAGTGGACTAAGTTCAGCGTGCGAACTGGTGATTCATTCGATGCAGCGTTTTTTTTTTTTTGCCAACGTGAAGCGGAAGGTAATAGAAGCCTAGAAACTGCATCGCTTTAACGAATGGCAGGCGTTTCCAAATGCTGCTACAGCTTCGCCATTGACTGTACTGTGTGTAAATATTTGACTATGTATGACTTGACTGTGTGTAAATAGCTGTTGTGGGAAAAAAATGCTATGCTTCATGTAATGTCGTCGAGCACTTCCTGACTGCCGGCGTCATCTGCTATGACCATTTACAAGGGGACCAAGCGCGGTGAGATAATGAGAGGCATGCGACTTCTTTCCTTGCAGGTCCGCATAGGAAAATGGGACGTGGGTGAGACGACCAGCATGCGCAAACTCGCATTCCTGTTTAGCATTCATTGCCGTATGAAGAACGACGCAAGCGGATTCTCCGCTTAGTAGGAGGTACCCCAACATGCTCAGAGCTGCATAAGGCCGCAGCATTTCTGATACCGTTGGTTGCAAACGCAACAGCACGCACCTGCCTAATTTGGCACAATCTTAATATTTACCGAAAAGAAAAAAAATTCTGCAAAATTACCGAAAAGAATTGCTGACACTGTAGAGATTCGTTTTCTAAAAAAATACGGTACCTGTGTTTTGATGAAATAACGCGTCCTTATTTTTCTATCTAATTGCATACAAAAATACCGCAGTCACGGCATCAGATGTAGCAATGCAATGAAAGACGAGGCACAGAAGGAGAGAAGGTGAAAAAAAATAACTTTGCCGAAAAAAAAACATTCCGCAGATCTTGAGTTAATCAATGTTCTGCGAAGCATACGGATGGAAGGTGACTGCATTAATATTTTTTATTCAGCGAAAAGTTACAAAGTGGCGCTAAAATATGTACAAATTGCCACGCAGTATACGTTAAACAGCCGCGTATATTTTCATATTACCAGTTGTTTACAGTTGCGTAACGATGCTAAAAGCAACATGAATATTAGCAATACCAGAAGCGGCAAGCTAATATGAAGCGCTGGTGTTCGCGAGGATAGTTCTGTACACTGATAAATAAATCAACTTCAGCAGGTGGCATTTAACTACGATTTACGTTAACACGACGTTACTGCGACATCACAGGAGTACATATGTAATGTTTATAAAATTTGATAACGAGTACGTACTGCATTCAGACCTGATGTTTCACGAACATTATAGTCTACTTGCAAAGTATTTCCGAGACCTGGCCTGGCTCTGTGGTAGAATATTTGAGGCAGAATGCTGCGAGGTTCGATTCCTTCTGGAGGTCTGACATGTTTTTCTGCAGTTTTCGGGTCAACGCTGCCGAGGTCCGTTTTCTCTTAACGCTCACGCGTTGATGTTACCCATGTCGGTCCTCCCCGTTCCTGGTTAAATCACCTGTGGCACATGGTGGTTAAATTGTGCGTAATTTAGAAACACAAAACACGTCTTAGCAGCATACATTTGTTCAGAAAAGTGGCAAGTAGTATAAAATATCGAAGTGCACCGCTAATACTATGTGTGTCATGGCCTTCGAGTCAGCGGCCGAGAACCCTATTCACTGATTCACCACGACGAGCGAACTCGGGAGTTGCTACAAACCGTTTCTTTTGTATTTACAAACGTACCTAGATTACCGAATGACAAAGCTCAAAAGATTATGATTACTCGCTCGTGTAGGAAAGCATCCATGTCAGTTGTGGACAGTGATGGATGTACTTGAGAGGACAGTGTTGTGGATAATCGCGAACAGTCTTTTACAGTTTGCTCGCACAACACGCGATCGCAAAGTCTCTCTGGTAGACGTGAACAGTGATTCAACGGGGCTATATCTGACAGCATCATGTCCGGCAGCATAACATTACGTGCCTCGCCCACCGATGCCTGAGCAATCTCACCTGTTAACGTTTAATGTTCGCCGTGCATTTCAACGTGACTGTCTCGAACTTGAGCGTTCGCAGTTTCTGTTGTAAAAACATGTCAGGGTCGATCTTTCGCTGGCGACCCTTGGCTTGCGCAATTCGGTTCTTCCACCTTTTATTCTGTACCTTAGAACTCCCTTCGTGGAAGTATGGGCGACAGCAGGGGCTGTGCGTGCGGTCAAGGCCCTACATGCCTCATGCGAGCCTGCTCGCTGTTTTGCTGCTGCGAACCGGTGTTGTTCATCTCGACGCTCGTGACCAGCATGCTAAAGCTCGACTTTTCACACCTCGACTGCTCTTGCAGTGCCACGTGCAACGTCGTCTGCTGTGCCCCGTCAACACCCCTGCTGTCATCCTCGGAGATTGCTTGGCACAGTGGTGGCGTTTTTCCCAGCGCAGGCACCGTCTGTGTCTTGTCCATCCCGTGGTCACCCATTGCCGAATGCTGAGACCAAGGAGATAGCCCCAAGCAGGGGTTCGACGTAGATGCACTCGAGTCAGACACGTTTGGAGCCTCCGTGAAAGGCGGCTGAAGCACAGGTGCCGGCTGCTGTCGAATATATTATTGTTGCTGAAGCTGTAGTCCTGGGAGCGCATCAATGCAAGCAGCTCGAATGCTGCTCAACTTGTCCGATGTGCGAGAATGGTGTCATATGTTTCGGCGGCGTCTCCGGTACAAACAAATACGCACGTTGAACTCCTCCCGTTCGGAAGACGTCAGCTGCAGCGTGCTCAGGGTCCGAAGGGTTTGCAGGCTCGAACAGTAGGCCTGTTCGCCTATATGTTGGGACCGTGCAGTGTTGTGCAAGTCCAGAGCATAGTCTGCTTGCGCGAGCTGAACTCTTCGCACTTTAACTGCTGCCTGCTGAATCGTCGTCTGTTGTATGCTGCTTTCGCGACCGCTGTTCTTGTTGGAGCGTATGTACCACGACGGTGGTGTGGTGTTCAATGCAAGTACCATTAGTGCCATGCCCTTCACGTAGTCGTTCATCGCCGAGCGCTCCGCCATCGAAGGAAGGCTGAAGCTGGGGTTCGTCATAGGCGAGCTCGAGTCAGACACGTTCGCACCCACCGTGAAGTGTTGCTGAACCACGGGTGGCGGCTGCTGTTGAGTCTGTTGCTGTTGCGGTAGATTTTGTTCTGGGAGCCTGTTGACGGAGCGGCTACACCGCTGCTTTTCTTCAGTGAGCAGGAACACCATAGTGGGCATCGTTATAGTCTCCGGTGCATTGAGATCGAGTAGATACTGCTCGAACTTGGGCGTCCTTAGTAGCGGCATGATCGGGGTCCGGAGAAGGGAGCAGGCTCGACGTGTGGGCCTGATCGCTCACATCTTGGGACAGGTCAGAGTTATCCAGATCCAGGGTCATGCTGCGCTGGCGTGAGCTCAACTCCCCGCGCCTCGACAGCGGCTCCTCCATCTGCTGCACTGGGTGGTACATCGTTGTTCGGTGTCGCCTGTTGCCACTTGTACGCTGTTCTAAGGAGGTCACGTCTTTCACATTCGGCTTGGCTCTTATTGCTACTCGGGGACGTCAATCCAGCACGTGACTAGAGCAGTGCATTGGGCAGCCCACCGACACACTTATATCGCGGGTACACGGCGTGCGCATGGGTCTACTAAGTGTTTCGATATCAGTTCTGAATGTGGATGTATCATGAATGTGGATGCACTATATTGTTAAAATTATCGGAAATTTCAATAGGCGGTGAGAAATTCAAATTTTGAAGAGTCAAAGATTATCGCAGTACAAAAAAGAAGGGACAAAAGGAGGGAAAGTACAAGACAAGGGAAGACCTTGAGCTTCTTCATTTTTTGTCCCGCTCTTTTCGTCCCACTTTAAGTGTATCAGCAATTTCAATAAGCGATGAAAAATCTTAATCACATGTTGTCACCATGCATTTTTAACACTATCACAGTACAAAAAAATGGAGAGACAAAAGCAGGGAAACTGTACAAGATAGGCGAATAGCTCGCCATTTTCGTCCCGTTTGTTCTTTCTTCTTCTCCGCCCCGCCGCTGTTGTTTAGTGGCTAAGGTACTCGGCTGTGGACCCGCAGGACGAGGGATCGAATCCCGGCTGCGGCGGCTGCATTTCCGATTGAGGCGGGAATGTTATAGGCCCGTGTACTCAGATTTGGGTGCACGTTAATGAACCCTAGGTGGTCGAAATTTCCGGAGCCCTCCACTACGGCGTCTCTCATAATAATATGGTGGTTTTGGGACGTTAAACCCCCATATCAATCAAATCGTTCTTTCTTCTATGGCCGCTGTAGAAATATACATACTAACCTGCTGCTGGCCGTTTCTATATATAGCTCATAATATCAGCAATTTCAATGGTCTATGAGTAATTTAACTCTCAAGTACTTTTTGCGCATCGATAAGTCCATGAGATTTATGAATGCAGAGATATACGTAAGCACGACTTCGATCACTGTGTCGACAGTGTTTTTTAACGAGTTTCCGGTCTCATCGGTCCGTTGGAATCTTCGTGTTGCGCATTAGTGGTTACTTTTTACAATGCGCGTGCCTAAAGTGTTGGAGTTTGAAGTAAACTTGAAGAGAAGCTCGTCATTGTGCGGGAAATTTACTGCAGGATGAAGCTTCAGCCTGATTCAGCAGTTTATCCTTCCTTCAACGTGCTTTCACGAAATTAGCTTGACGCTGAAGCTTGATTCTGAGAAGTGCAGGTAAAATCATGGATCTTTTTATTGTTGTTCAATACCGTCTGTCCGAAATGTTTCTTTTTTTATTTCATTTGTAAGCACTCTCTAAACGGGTGCCATTTCGTGTCCACAAGTTTGTGTGATGTAATCTTTTAAACGAATCGTGTTTAGGTTGCCTGTGTGCACTTGTGGCCGGCCAAACTATTCCGCTGAAGTATCTACTGCGCCGTTATCGAGGGAAAAAGTGTACGAGATTTGGGAGCATTATCACGCAATCGATTTATGAGTGAAAGTGGAATAAAAACAGGGCGGAGGCGTAAAAAGAGTTCATAGAGCCTATGGTGACGTCGCGATTATGCGCAGCCATACTAGCATTCAGCACAAGAGGTTCCATAAAAGTCTGTAGTCAAATCATAAGCAGACGACTCCGCGCAGAAAGCGCGTAAAGTGGTTGATATAAGGACCGGCGATTAAGTGTTTGGATAATTGGGGAGGATCGAGGAGTAGCCAGAGCAATCGTTCATCGTGTTTCGATGAGAAACCTTCTAATGAAGAAAGTTGGCGCGAAAATGGTGCCAATTAAAGGTCTTGTCGCGTTTTATGAAGGAAGAGTCAGACCACGCTGATAATATCCGAGTTGCAGGTCAAGATTGGTGTGGTAGCACTGCTCCAGATTGGGTGGCCTAGACCTGGCAGTGCCAGCTGTTTTTGTTTTTATTTATTTGTTCTCGGGTAATAACGGAACCCTGGAAGGAACTCCATGTGTGACATGGGGGGGCAGTAAAAGCATCTTTGACGTGCTTACTGAAGTCGGCTCTCATTGACGTCTTCCAGCGCGGCTTCGATGATTGGCAGCAGTGCATTAAACCAGTAGGAAGTGTACTTAGAAAAGCTCCTATAAGCGATCGTAAACTGATAATGATTGAATTTTTATTAAATAAAGATTACGGAAACCTTGGAGCCAGACAGATTAGCAACGCAAGAAGAAGGAATTTCTCAAAAGCCACACACAGACACAGCGCTGCAAAGTCTTCTCTTACGTCTTCCGTCCTTTTGCGCTGGCAAATCATTATTTAATATGAACTAACTCACCCAAGCAACAGTTTGAGAGAGGCACTGTGAAGTGATTTCTTTATGATAACAGAAAAGAGGCCGATTGGTATGTCGTAGAAGTACAGCCAGAGCACGGAGTGAGTGCTTTGTGAAGCTACCTTAAGGCAGCTTGACAAAGCTCTCACTCCGTGCGCTTTAGACATGTGTCAACATTGGGCCGTTATTCAATATTTATACAACAGATAGATGCAATACGTGGCAATGATATATGCAAAGTGATTTAAAAAGACTGCACGCTGATCCTGCAGAATAGTAGCAAAAACAGAAAAAAACACAATGAATATATCTTGCATGCATCCTACGCCAGACAAATTATGAATTGATTGATTTGATATGTGGAGTTTAACGTCCCAAAACTACTAAAATTCAGGCATTTTATTTATCAGTCTTCACTATCTGTATTACTGTTATATTCTGTTCTATCTACTATATTCTATTCTTAAAACAAACACACAAGACAGATATTATCTCCCGTCTTTGCAAAGTGGGTACATTTGCTGGAGATGAGAAGCACGAGTGCGCAAGAGTGCAGGATTACTATCTTCAAAAATCCAGCCCTAAACAAGATCACCCTTTTATCATTCTGACCTTACAGCCTCCGCCAGAAATTTGGAGAACTCAAGGTGTGAGAAAACTTTGAACTTCCGAGCTATTGGAGACTGTTCGGTCGAACCATGCAGCACTCGTTAGTGCGTGTTAAAACAACTAATATAGTTTTAAACTTAAAGGTATCTAACATATAGCGGCAGAAATATTGAGCTTGTTACTGTGTACTGTTATCAATACTTTTTGATGCTTAGTCATACGAGAGCAGGTCACCCGCTGTCGCATCACTAAGTTCAGTCAGGTGAATCATACGAGAGGTAAGGTTAGGCACACCAAAGCAGGTGCTTTCGCATGACTAACCTGAGCCCTCGAAAGATAAGCCGCACCAATCTTTCGCACCGATTTTACAGTTTTCCATCATCGCCGATAGATAGCCCACCCCTGAATATAGCATCGTCCATTTTAGTGATAACACCCGCGAAAACGAGGTAAGCAGATAACTGAACTTTCCAGGTGGTCGAACTTCCCGCAGCCCCCCGTTACAGCGTCCACTATTATCTTATCGTGGTTTCGGGGCGCTAAAGTCTAACAAGTATTGAAATAACCGAAAAGTTATAGACCACTCCCATACGCGGTGCGGCATGTCAAGCGACTTCCATTACTCATAAGGCGGATAGTTTCAATGACAGCTTGCTTCGGCTGTCCCCTCTGCTACCGCCCTGCAAACCACACTCGAGCAACATCGGTGTAAGAACTAGAACGGTCCCACCGCGGCTCGAGGCAGCCACGAAGTGCTATGAAAAAAAGCCCCGCATCTTCCTTCGGGGAGAACTCTAGTAAACGCGTCGCAGATTGGGGGAAGGGAGATGAAAAGTATCGCGTGAATGTTGCGTAATTGGGTATGATTTGGAAATGCCTATTGTTAGTTTTTATTTATTATTCTTATTTATTGAATGGAGAAGCATTGCCTTCAAAGAGTTGTGGGACGCTAATGTTGGGCTGTGCCCAGTGGCCTAGGCAAAGGATGGCACTGTAGGCACGTGCCTCCCCCCCCCCCCCCCCCGATATTTTGTTTCGCCATAGCATAAAAAGCGAGAAATAGCCATTTTTTTACATACTGCAGCCTCAATGAGGCTATTGCAGGAGTGAAAAAACAACATGAACAGATCAACATTCATGACCACGCTTCAGAAATTTCTTGAAATAATAGCGAAAGAACACTTCCGGGCAGCATATTCCAGGCTTCTATAGTTGAAGGAAAAAAGCTGTATTTGAACATGTCAGTTTGGTTGAAAAAAGGTGCAATGTTAAGAGCATGGTCACTCCTCATAGACAAAGGCCTGGAAAACTTAAGATATGATTCTAGAGTGCTTAAGCGAGAAGAAGGGATTAACTTGTGCAAACATTTTAAGGGGCTTCCTCTTCCGAAATTAAGGTAGTACAGCCCCTCCCCCCCTCCCCCATCCAAAAAAAATATTACTACGCGCCTAGTTGTGCCCCACTACTGGTTGAAGGTACTGTTTCTTCCATCGCATCTACTCGAGTCAAGCAAAGCGTCAAATTAATCGAAAGCCAAGCAAAAACGCCCTTAACTGAATTCCGAACGCACAATCCATTGAAAGGTGTTACAGCGCAAGCAGTCGGTTTTTTACTACCAGACGCTGCCTGCGTCAGCCATGCGAGGCGAAAAATGGGGAAGGGAGCGATAGTTGGCCCAAGCATAGTGTTTCCTAAAATTAACTAGAGGGCACTCTGGCGCTGCGATCGTTCAGCGACCATGGGAATGATGGGTAATACACACATTTGCCTAGACTTCGCACTTGCTGGCGGTGAATTGCAGTTGCGGCTTCGTTTATTGCTGGTTAAAGTTTTGTTTTGAAAGAAAGAAAAAACCCTTTTGAATTTAGTGACTTGATTCGAAATGGTAAGCCTAAACGAACAAGGTTGTGAAGCGCAAACGGTGACCGTTTGCTAATTTATGTTTTCGTGAAAAACAGCTCCAAGCCACACGAACACACATGGAGCCAGAAGCAGGCCAGTGCGAAAGTTAGACAAATGTGTGTACTACCCATTATTCCCATGCTCGCTGAAGCGCCGTGTGTTGCAGCTTCCATAGACACTAGCGCCAGAGTTCCCTCTGGTGTACATATAGAAACTCTATGGGCACAAGACGCGAGCATGCGCAGTGGGGGTGCGAACGGCGCCGCCGCCGACGCGTGACAACGGGAGACTTGATTGATTGATTTGATTGATTTGTGGGGTTTAACGTCCCAAAACCACCATATGATTATCAGAGACGCCTTGGTGAAGGGCTCCGGAAATTTCGACCACCTGGGGTTCTTTAACGTGCACCCAAATCTGAGCACACGGGCCTACAACATTTCCGCCTCCATCGGAAATGCAGCCGCCGCAGCTGGGATTCGAACCCGCGACCTGCGAGTCAGCAGCCGAGTACCTTAGCCACTAGACCACCGCGGCGGGGCAACGGGAGACTTGAAATGCTCCGCATTTAGAACAGCTATGGACCGCCCAGCAGCTCTGCGGGGTCAACGCCTCCTCTATTTTTTATGAATAAAGGTGCGACATCGGCTGGGTGCTCGAAATGCCGGCCCCCAGCGGAGATACGCGCCAAGTAACGACTACCAAAGAGACGACGTAGGCCCTCGTCAAAGTGCAAGAGCGCCTGACTGACCATTTAAAGGGGGTGCCCCTCATAAAATTAGGGAGACGCCCCCCCCCCCCCCCCCCGAAAAAAAGTCTTCCAGGCTACGTGCTTGAGACTTGGATATTTTATGTGTTTTCAAATGATATCGAACTCAACATTCAATGGAGTCCGACTGAGCGGAAAGGGGGCAGTGCTCTCAGAAGACCCAGAGACAACAGGCATGGATCGTGCGAACAAAATACGATTACATTTATTCACCTGCTTTTCGACGACGAACTCCCCTGTTGAATCAGATACACGTCACTCGTGAAACGCTACAGACCTCTTCCCACTTCTTCAATACAACCCACAAAGAGGATAACAAAAAGGCACCGCGAAGAGGGTAGCGCCGACGGTCCACTCACCAGGAGGCATACACGAGAAGTGACCCGTGGTGTCTCCCCTTAGACACTGCAAGAGACGACCGTCGACGACAGCCGCCTAAGAGACTCGATCGCTCGTTTTAGGGGAAGGCTCCTTAAAAGTATCGGTCATTCCCTCCTCGGTGATAGTAGGTTGTACATTTAGTTAATTTGAAGAATTGCTCACTAGATTGCATTGTGTGTATATGTCCTTGGAAACATTAGCACTAAATGGCGTTAGTTGACTAATGAAGAGCATAGATAGCGCTTTCATAACAAAATTCACAGCATATCCACGCATCCATTGCGTGCTCTAGTGGACGGACGGACGGACGGACGGACGGACGGACGGACGGACGGACGGACGGACGGACAGACAGACAGACAGACAGACAGACAGACAGACAGACAGACAGACAGACAGACAGACAGACAGACAGACAGACAGACAGACACTTCGCCCCACTCATCATCTTGGGCAAGGTTCTGTTTGGCATTGCATGTTGTTGCCAGACTTGGAGGGTCAGTGTTGCCAGACTTCTATTAAATTTGGCAGAGAAATTTTTCCCTGTAGTTGCTTTTTCGTGGGGGTTTGGTGTCCGTGGTACATTTGGCGTGTGCATGAGTGACGCTGGCCATTTTAATTAAAGGAATGACCTGCGCCTTGCAGACGGTGGGACGCGTTCTCTTGCTGTGTGTGCTGCTGTGTGATTAAGAGATCGTGTTTCAGATTTAGGGAATCAACGACGCTTCGTCCGCCATGCATTTCGCTAGTGCGATGAACCTGTCTGCGTGTGTTCGGCGTAACTAACGCAACGAACCACGCGTTACAGAAGTCGGGGCGCGTTCTCTTGCTGTGTTCGCAGCTGTGCAATAAAAGATCGAGTCTCATTATTAGGGACAACGGGGAAAACTGAATAGAGTCACAGCAGACGGTGCGCTGCCCCCCCCCCTTTTTTTTCCACAGCTGATCGTTCCGCGTCGACCGCGTGCCACGACTGGGACGCTACGCTTCCCCTAGCTGTGTCAGCACAATGTTCGGACTCGTGTACATGTGACGAACAAACGTCCCAAGGCTGGCTAAACGGGGTACGTCAGATATGCTACAGCTATATACGCCTGGAAGGCTGCTTTATCGATGCAGTTGGAGAAAATTAAGCGCTACTCATGCGTACCTGTAAATAGGACCCAGCCGCCGTCACTGGCAGGGCCCTACCCACAATAAGCACAAACGACCAAAATTCCAAATAATGAATGCTTATGCGGGGTCCCATTTACAGGTACGCGCGAGTTGCGCTCAATTCGCTCCAACTGCGTCGATAAAGCAGCCTTCCAGGTGTATATAACAGAAGCTTATCCGATGTACCCCGATTAGCGAGCCTCGGGACGTTTATTCATCACATGTACACGAGTTCAAATGTTATGTTTTGTGCTGACACAGCTTGGGGAAGCGTAGAGTCTCCGTCGTGGCACGCGGTCGACGCGGCACGATCAGCTGTGAAAAAAAAAAATAGAGAAGGGGGGTGGGGGCAGCGCACTGCCTGCTGCGACTCTATTCAGTTTTCCCCGTCGTCCCTAACACAGAGACGTCATCTTTAATTGCACAGCTGCGCACACAGCAAGAGAGCGCGCCCAGACTTCTGGAACACTCGTTTTACGTTCATTTTGTTAATTAAAACGGCCAACGTAGCTCGCGCACTTGTGAAATGCACCACGGACGACACCAAACCCTCACGGAAAAGCCACAACTACAGGAGCAAACTTCTTCGCTAAATTTAGTGGCAGTCTGGCAGCAACAACCTCAAAGTCTGGCAACCAATTTATGTAACGCCAAACAGAACCTAGCCTTATCTTTCACTCCAAGGATATGCAGTGAACTTTTTTTTTCGTGCGCCCGCCAAGCTTTTTAGGCACAGCCGCGTGGTGACACTGGTTCTAACGCCCACCCTAACCCACCTAGGGTTCCTCGATGTGCCCAGGCAAAACACTGCCTGCTCCAGTTCGGTGGCTGTTGAATTGAAGTACGGCTTGTCCGCGAGACGCAATCACGACGTGAGTCTGAAACGACTTTTCAGGGTACGACAGTAGCTGCACTACGTCTAGCGTTGAGATGAACCAAGGAGAGACTGTACCGTTTGCACCAAACTGCTGTGAAACGCGACCAGAATCGTAGGCTGAGAGGAACACTGTTCACCATAAAACAAATTGCTTTCGTTGCTCGGCTATCGCTTCCTATGCCCTGGCCGCCTCCAGATCCGCTTGCCGGCGCCTCCGTGCCGCTTCGACTCCGCGGACCCTCACCGCCCCCGGGTAAACTTGTAAAAACTGCCGCTTCTCGAGCCGGCAACTACAGGTTGAACTGACGGCGAGCCCACGTTGCTGTCACTCTGTGAGTCTTTGCGTTCATGTTGTCGAAGCGCACCGACCGACGACTGTCGCTTATCAAACTGGAGAATGCGTCGAAGTGGTGCCGTAGAGAAATATACTTATGTTTCTCAAGTGTGGTGCGAGCGCCAGTGAATAGAGCCAGCGCTGCTACCACCGCGCATCTAGCGCGGACGCTTGTAGTACTAGCAGTCACGCCGCGGGGACAAGCCTCGTTCATGAGGTGCTTCGCATTGATAAAAAAAATCACGCCGTATACTTACATGCATCCGGCCAGAAAATCAGGAAGTCGTCGAAACACGCCAGTGTTCCCCTTCATGACCACTTAATAAAAAAACCACATGGTCACTTTTTCATTGAGCAGCTGTTGCCGCTTACATCTTATGCATTGGGGTATCTACCAAAAAACCGTTTTTCACTTTGACCATATACGTTGTCGTAAATCGCCCTTTCACCTCACCCATTGCCTGCAAGTAGCGTTATGGTGGTCAGCTCCTATATTCAGGCATATAAAGCGAAAAAAAAGTAAAACCGCCTGGTTCCTCAGGGCATCATGTTGGTAGGCTCGAAGGCGTAGTCCCCATTCATTATGAAGGTCGCTGCATTTCGACGGGGACGAATAAAAAACAAAATCGAGTGTAATTAGCTTATGGTCTTCATGCCCAAAATGAATCCAGTGCCCCACTAAGGTATGCCTCGTAATTATATTGTAATTAGTAAATCTGTAATTGGTAATATTACACCGGACAGTCGACTATGCAGCGCACAGTTAACACACCCACACGCGGCAACAAAACGGCCGACCACGGCGAAGGCACCCAAGCCTGCTCTGAGAGCATGTGCGGTTGCTAACGGTAAAAGCAAGGACTTGCGCAGAACGACAGTGTTTTATTGGTCTGTACAAAGATACTTATGCTACTGAATGACAACGCTCGCAAAATATTGCTTATATTAGGTGCTTACAGATATGCTTACATAAGGAACGCCCACGTTGGCAAGATGATTGCACGCTTGTGGAAAGCATCCATGTCAGCAGTGGACAGTGATAGTTGTACTTCAAACGAAGGCGCTGTGGTAATGCGTGAACGGTCCAAAACGGTTCGCACACACCACAATCACGAAGTCCGTCTGATAAAAGTGAAGGACGATAATATGCGGCCATGTGACGGAATCCTGTAAGACCGCAGCGCGTCTATGTTAGCCTCATTCCCACGGCTAGCCCACCTGATAGCGTGCATTGTTCGCCGTGGATGCCAACGTGGCTGTCTCGAACTTAAGCTTTGGCACTTTCTGTTATGAAAACGTGTCATGGTCGATCCTTCGCTGGTTACACTTGGCTTGCGCAATTCAGTTACTGCGCTTTTTATCCTGCAATTTGGCGCTCACTCCGTGGCACATGTCAATGGGCGATAGCGGAGGCTCAGCGCACTGTCGAGACACTGCATGCATCATGCGAGCCTGTTCGCTGTTGTGACCCAGCGTTGTTCACCTCCAGGCTCATGACCCGCATGCTCAAGCTTAACTCTTCACATCTCCGCAACGCTTGGTGCATGGTCGTTTGCACGGCACCATCACTGTCGCTGCTGTCCATCACGCAACGCAGCGGTGGCGTGGTTCCCAGCGAAGGTACCGTCTGTGACTTGTCCTTCACGTAGTCGACCGTTGCCGAGTGCTAAGACCACGTAGCTGGGCTCGAGCTGGGGTTCGACGTAATTGCGCTCGAGTCAGACACGTTAGGACCCTCCGGGACGAGCTGCTGAAACACGGGTGACGGCTGCTCTCGAATCTGCTGTTGTTGCTGCAGCTGTGGACCTGGAAGCACATCAATACAGAATCTCGGATACTGTAGAATCTCGGATACTGTGTAACACAGCGGTGACGAGTTTCCCAGCGTAGGCACCATCTGTGAGTTGTCCTTCACGTGGTCGCCCATTGCCGAGTGCTCAGACCACGTAGGTAGGTTCTAGCTGTAGTTTGACGTGGATGCGCCCGAATCGGGCCCGTTCGGGCCCTCCGTGACGAGCTGCTGAAACACGGCTGATGGCTGCTCTCGAATCTGCTGCTGTTGCTGCAGCTGTGGACATGGAAGCACATCAATTCAGCATCTCGGATACTGCTGAACTTGTTCGGTGCACGGAGCCGCGTACTGGGTTTCGGTGGCGACTCCGGTACGTAAAAAGCCTTCTTGATCTCCTCCAGTTCAGGCGACGTCATCTGCGGCATCTTCAGGTCCGTAAAAGCTTGCAGGCTCGAACACTGGGCCTGTACGGTGATATGTCGATATCGTCCAGCGTTGTCCAAGTTCAGGGTCGCAATCCACTCGGACGAGCCAAACTCTTCTCCTCTTGGCTGTTGATGCAGAGCCGTATGCATCGTCATCTGTTGTGCACTGCTTTCACGAGTTGTGTTCTCGTCGGATTGCATATACCATGACGGTGGTGCAAGGCCCAGTGCGGGCACCGTCTCTGCGTTGTCCTTCACAACCAAGAGCTCAGGCGACGAAGGTAGGCTGAAACTGCAGTTTGATACAGGTGAGCTTCAGTCAGACTCGTTCGCGCCCATCGTGACATGTTGCGGAAGCACGGGATGCGGCTGCAATTGAGTTTGTTGCTGTCGCGGCAGATTTGGCTCTGGGAGCCCATCTATTAAGCGGTTACACCACTTCTCCTTTTCTTCAGTGAGTTGGAACAGCGTAGTTGGCATCGGTGGTGTCTCCGGTGCGCTGAAATCGAGAAGCTCCTCAAACTCGGACGTCGTCAGTAGCGGCATGTGTGGGTAGTAAGTGCATTTTATGCCGGTGAAATTACGCTAAAATGGAAAATTGCGTCACAAACAAGGAAGTCTAATCGGAACCAGCGCAAGCTACGAACTGTTCTAGTCGACTGTAGAGCATTGGTTAAATAGGCAAAGCGAACGCAGCTGCGCAGACGCGCCCAGGAACTCTCCTTATCCATCAAAAAGAACACTTATGTATCGTAAAGCGATACCGATGCCTCTATTAAAGAGCTATCACTTTTCATGTTGATGAAGGGCGCTTCTAAAACCTCTAGAGCACGCCTGTATTTGCTATGACGCAGTAGCTTAGTCTGTGAAATAGTGATTCTTATTCACAGGCTGCGCAGTGATATTTTTAATCGAGATACCGCTTTCCTTCGGAAATGTGATGTGGGCACGACAAGTCGTGGCGAAAACGGCCACGCACGGGAACACGAGATGTCGATGACAAATGCCTGAATCGGTTGATTATCAATATTCCGTTCGCGGCGAAGAATTTATGCTTTTGTTTAAGGCGAAGTTTCACCAAGGGATGACATTCCCAGTGAATGTACAAGAATGGTTTTATTCCGTTTTCTATGTTGAACTCTCGTGTTGAAGTGCATTATGCCGGCATTCTAGATAATTCAGCTATTCATTTTCAGAATTTGATATCCCGGGTGTGGCGGCTGCATTTTCGATGGAGGCAAAAATGCTGTGGGCCCATGTGCTCAGATTTGGGGGCATGTCAAGGATCCCCAAGTGGTCAATATTTCCGGAACCTTCCACTACGGCGTCTCTCATAATCATAAGGTGCTTTTAGGGCCATAACGTTTGGAACATTGCTTTTTTCTTTTTTATTCAAGTACCTAAATGCCTCATCAGGCAATACATATCGGAGTTGCAACAAATCGGTTATAGTATCACAGCACACGTTAGAGCATGTAACACAAAAACATGAAGAAAAAGTAATACATGTAGTCAAACTGGTGACACAGAAACGGCGCACATATTCATTCGGAATAAAAAAATGATAACAATAACATAAATGTATACACACATACATATATACATACATATATACATCCACATATACGCGTTTTGGGACGTTAAATCCCACATATCAATCAATATACGCGTACAATTTCGTAATAGTGCAATCACGCGCTCCAGGTATTACTCCGGCTCCATTTAGCTTATACTCCATTTACAGCTCCATTTACAGCTAATACTTCAAGCACCTTCAGTGCAAACGGTCTTGCATTGCTTTGCACACCCAGCCAAAGCCAAGAAGGGTACGAAGTAACACATGAGCATGCATGCGTGACACCTATAGGAACCGATACACTAGACTCACTCTCTGGATTTTGTGCCGACCGGTTGTGTCCCCGCGATCTCCGACAAATGCGCAGCTCTGGCCGACTAGGCTCGCCCTGCGCCATCACATGACGCCGACAAGAGCTCTCACCGATTGGTGCCACGTCCTCGGACTCCTGCGACCGTGTCCATCTTTCCTATATTCTGTTTACTTCCGGATGTAGCTCCCTTGCGCCACTATCTCTCCTTCCCCCTCTCTCTATCTCTTTGCTTTTAAAGCCTATCCTTTTGATCCCTACTTAACCCTATCTCTGATGAGCTATTGTCTTGGTGTCCTCCCCATGAAAGGCAGTTACGGGGCTCACTTTTCTCTTCTTTTCATTTAAAGATCACTCTCCCTCCTCGATACACTAAAATTGTCTGTTTAGCATGCATAGATGTGCTTTCTTCGCACAATAAAAAGTTTTTTTTTATTAAAGTGCTACGACTGTCCCGAACTTGTCTTGCACCTGTACGTATATCAGTGCAGCTACTTCCCCAGCATAGTAGTTCGACAGATACTATCAAATAAAATGCATGCTGTCTATTTACAAGTCAGTTTTTTATATAAAAATGTAGTAGGGGTGTAACTTAATAGCACTTCCAGCAGTTAGAAATTCGACTGAATGAACCTTATTTTAGTTATAACAAAACGAATAGCAGTCATAATATCGCTAAGGAGCGCACGGGAAGCGCAGAAAGTGCGTCCGCAGTGCCACGTGAAACGAGAACTTCTGGTGACGAAGAAGTGAATAAGTTAGAAAAGAAAAAGACGTCGTAAAAGCATGCATATGATCATCAGCATCAGCATCAGCATGTCTAGAACAGCAGCAAGTTGTGTAAAATATGAAAGTACAACGCTTAAACTCGGTGTGTCGTAATATTTACCGCCCATAGCATAGGTTGGTCTTTTGAAATGTACAAATAGGCAAAACGCGCTTGCGCCAGTTTCTGCCGGAAGCACAAAGTGGTTGCCCCTGAGTTTTAGGCTTAGCCGCTTAAAAACAAAAGAGGAAACCCACGGACTAGTTTGGTACATCCTGTTGGTTAGATCAAGGGCATGAGTTCGATTCTCGAGAAAGACGTCTGCATTTGTAGGCGGGGGGGATGCAAATGACACCAGCGAGTGCGCTTAATTTATGATTAAGCTACAGAAAGCAGCACGCCCGAAATTAATCTCAAGTCCCCCGCTTAGGTGTGCCTCGCAAGTTTGAGGACGTCAAGTGCAGAAATTGGTACTATCACACAGGACGGTCGATCACGCAGCGCAGACAACATAGCACATATTGGGCTACCAAAAAAACCGCTGCAGACCACACAAAAGCACCCATATCTGCCCTGAAAGCAGATACGGCTGTCAACGATAAAAGGAATAACCTGGGAGTAAGAAATAATAGCACCCGGGGTTTCCCGTCCTAGAACCACGATATGTATATGACAGACACTTTCGTAGAAGGCTCCAGAACTTTTGACGATCTTCTGTTCTTTAACGTCAACTGGCATCGCACTGTACACGGGTCTCTATCATTTTGCCTTCACCAAAATACGACCACCAAGACCAGGATCGAACTCGCGACCTTAGAGTCAGCATCCGAGAATCCCTACCTGATCCATCGCGGCGGGCAAACCTGGGGATAACGACAAGCCATTCTTGTTTTTGTTTTTTTTTATCCTTACAAAGATGCTTACACTCCCGAACGACAACGCTGGAAATAGGATTACTCACTCTTGGAGGACACCATCCATGTTAGCGGTACTTAAGACGATGGTGTTGTGGTGATTCGTAAACAGCCCACGACGGTTTGCACATACAACACACTCGCGAAGTCTCTCTTCTAGAAGTAAACGGCGAACTTATGGCGCCATGTGAGGACATCATGTCACACCGCAGAACGTGGCGTGAATCGCCCACTGCCGCCTGAGCAATTCCACCTGATAGCGTTCACTGTTCGCCGTGGCTGCCAACGTGTCTGTCTCAAACTTAAGCTTTCGTAGTTTCTGTTCTAGAAACGTATCAAGGTCGATCCTTCGCTGGCGACACTTGGCTTGCGCAATTCGGTTCCTCCACCTTTTAGCATCCAGTTTGGCGCTCTTTTCGTCGCTACTGTCGATGGGCGACAGTGGAGGCTTTGCACGCGGTCGAGACACTGCGCGCATCCCGCGAGCCTGCTCGCTGCTGTACTGGTGTGACCCAGTGTTGTTCGTCTCGAGGCTCATGACCCGCATGCTCAACCTCGACTCTTCCGACCTCGGCAACTCTTGGTGCATGGTCGTCTGCTGTGCAACGTCACCATTGCTGCTGTCTTCGTCGGAGATTGTGTAACACAGCGGTGGCGAGTTTCCCAGCGTGGGCACCGTCTGTGAGTTGTCCTTCACGTGGTCGCCCATTGCCGAGTGCTCAGACCACGTAGGTAGGCTCGAGCTAGGGTTTGACATAGATGCGCCCGAATCGGACACGTTCGGGCCCTCCGTGACGAGCTGCTGAAAAACGGCTGATGACTGCTCTCGAATCTGCAGCTGCAGCTGCTGCTGTGGGCCTGGTAGCACATCAATGCAGCATCTTGGATACTGCTGAAATAGTCCGGTGCGCGAGAGCCGCGTACTGGGTTTCGGTGGCGACTCCGGTACGTAAAAACCCTTCTTGATCTCCTCCCGTTCAGGCGACGTCATCTGCAGCATCTTCAGGTCCGCAAAGGCTTGCAGGCTCGAACAGTGAGCCTGTACGCTGATATGTCGATATCGTCCAGCGTTGTCCAAGTTCAGAGTCGCAATCCAGTCGTGCGAGCCAAACTCTTCTCCTCTTGGCTGTTGATGCAGAGTCGTATGCATCGTCATCTGTTGTGCACTGCTCTCACGAGTTCTGTTCTCGTCGGATTGCATATACAATGACGGTGGTGCAAGGCCCAGTGTGGGCACCGTCTCTGCGTTGTCCTTCACGTATTCCTTCACAACCAAGAGCTCAGGCGACGAAATTAGGCTGAAACTACAGTTTGATACAGGTGAGCTTGAGTCAGACTCGTTCGCGCCCACCGTGACATGTTGCTGCAGCACGGGATGCGATTGCCGTTGAGTTCGTTGCTGTCGCGGCAGATTTGGCTCTGGAAGCCCATCTATTGAGCGTGTACACCACTGCTCCTCTTCTTCAGTGAGTTGGAACAGCGTAGTTGGCATCGGTGGTGTCTCCGGTGCGCTGAAATCGAGTAGAAGCTCTTCAAACTCGGGCGTCGTCAGTAGCGGCATGTTTGGGTCCGGAGAAGGGAGTGGGCTCGAAGTGTGGGCCTGCTCTCTCATATTTAGGGATGGGCCAGCTTTGTCCAGGTCCAGGATCATGCTACGCTGGCGTGAGCTCAACTCCCCGCGCATCGACAGCGGCTCCTCCATCTGCTGCACGGGGTGGTACATCGTTGTTAGGTGTCGCCTGTTCCCACTTGTCCGCTGTTCGAATTAAGTCGCGTATTTGCAGTCGGCTTGGCTCTTATTCTACGCGAAGACGTCAATACAGCGAGTAAGGAAAGTAGCGCATTGGGCCGCCTTTTTATGCAGCCGACAAAAGAGCAAGGGGATTGGAGGGAGGTGCCGCAGAAGAGGGTGTTGACGGGAGAGGGGAATGGTTAAGAGGAGAGATGAAGAATAAAGCACTAAACTATTGAAAAGGCACATGTCGCACCTAAATGTTACCCACCAGCCCAAATATATGACTGGCACGCGGCGTACGCATCAGTCATCAAAGTCTTTCGCTGTCACTTCTGATATCTCAATGAATGTGTATGTCACACATTGTTAAGAGAATCAACAATTTCAACAGGCGATGAGAAAACCTAATCTTAAATAGCCAAAGACTATCACAGTACAAAAAGAAGGGACAAAAGGCGGGAAACTACAAGATAAGCGAAGGTCCTTGGCTTCTTTCTTTTTTGTCCCGCTCTTTTCATCCTGCTCTAAAAGTATCAGCAATTTCAATAAGCGGTACTAGTTCTAATCCCAACTAGTCATTGTGTGCTTTTAAGACTAGTACAGTACAGAACAGGGAGGGAAAAAGCGGGGAAACTGTACAAGATAAGCAAGGGAGCTCGTCCTTCTTGTCCCTAATCTTTCTTGTTTCGCGCGTTCAAAGCATATGCATATACCAACTAACCCGCTACAGTTCGTACTATCTCAAGTACCTTTCGGTCATTGATAAGACTGAGATATCCGAAGACAGAGATATCTGTTACCGCAACTTCTACCATCTTGTTAAAAGTGACTAAGACTGTGACTTTGACGACCCTGTGGACTGACTCATCGAATTGTTAGAATCATCGCGTTGTTCGTTAGTGGTTACATTTTTCAATTCACTTGTGTGGAGGGCTGGAATTTGAAGTAAGCTTGAAGTTGAGCTTTTCATCGAGCAGAAAGTTTATTGTGCGATGAAGCTTCATACTGATTCAGCAGTCGAGCCTTCCTTCAGCGTGTATTCCCGAAACAAGTTTGACCCTATAGATCTACATTTCAAGAAATGGCGGTGAAAATAAAGGATTTATTTATTTTTGTCCAACAGTGTCTTTTTCAAAAGTAGCTTATTTATTTTTCATTTAGAAGTGCCGTTTGGCTGGGCGACATTTCAGGTCCAAAAGTAAGTGAAAGATATAAGCTTCTAAACGAGTCTGGTTTCGGTTGCCTGTGTGCACATGAGACCGGTCAAGCCATTCCATGGAGGTACCTACTGCACCCAAGTCGAAAAAAAGTATATGATATTTTGATGCATTGTAACGCAAATAATATATGAGTCGAACTGAAACAAGTACCAGACGATGACGCTCGAAAGGCTCCAAGATGCCTGTGGTGGCAACGCGACGGAACGAAGCCATACTGAACGAAGCCATTTGTCACAAGAGGTTCTGTAAAAATCTGGAGTGTTTCAACGACGACGATCTCTCAGGATTTCCATCTAAATTGCAAATGGACGAATCCATGCAGAAAACGAGTGAAGTGTTTGATAAAGACCGGTGATTAAGTGTTTGGATGATTGCAGATCAGTATGCAGTACCCCCCCCCCTCCTTCCAAAAAAAAAATCGTTCATCATGTTCAAACGAGAGACCTTCTTCTAATGATCAAAGTCTCTACGAAAAGGTTCCAAAGGTGTGAGTAAGACGAACGATGAGCCACAACACACTAAATGTCTTCGAGTTGCACGTCCAGATGGGTGTGGCAACGGTCCTCGCACTGCAAGATCTTTTTTATTTCTTCCCGGTGATCAACGAAACCCTGGCAGGAACTGCAGTATTTGACGATGGAGGTAGTAAAAACATCTTCAACGACCTCACCAAAGTCATCTTTCATTGACGGCTTCCAGGGCGGCTTCAATGATTGGCAGCGGTGCATTAAACCAGGGGAGAGAGTACCTTGAAAAGTTCTAAAGCGATCGCACACTGGTAATGACTGAGTCATTATTAAAATTAAAAGTAGGGCAACATTTGAAGCAGATATTTACCAGCGCAAAAAGACACACACACACACACACACACACACACACACACACACACACACACACACACACACACACACACACACACACACACACACACACACACACACACACACAGGATAGACGGTCGCATGGCATGTCGTATATAAGCAGAACCAGATTCGGAGGCACTTGTTGGTTTTCAGCAAGTTGATGAACGCTTACCGAACTCGGGAGAGACGCGGGCGCTTCGCGAAGTGATCGGACGCGACGCTCATCGGCTCCGTCGATTTTCGGCTGGAACCGTGCTCTTTTCAATGTGGCTGCTCTAAAACTTGTGCGACTGCATCTGCCAAGTCAGCAAGATTCTGGAGACACCGATCTTACCCAGGTACGCCCAATTTTCGGCCACTTCGAGCAACTTTGCATCACAACGTAGCGAACGAGCTAAGCCTCACGGCGGCGGCTCCGCCGCTGCTGGATGCGGAGACGCCGCTCGGTCAACTCCTCAACATGGCGTTGCCTGAACAACGTGGCTACGACCCTACGACTCTGTCGTGGTCGTATATCCCGACAAATCCATCAGACGACGGCCCATCCACCATTTCGGCGGAGCAAGCCGACATTTTTCAACTCGTCGAGGGTCGGCGTCGCCGCCGAAGAAACGCGGAAGGAGCGTCTGCACTGAAAACTCCTCTCAACAATTCAGCCACTGGAGACGCTCGCGCTCCGTCTCCTAAAGCTCCACAAAAGACTTCACCAGTCTCCAAGTGGACGCCGAAACCAACGGTCAGGATGAATCCTGGCGACTACGTGATCGTGCTCAAGCCACGCATCACAGTAGCCCTCAAGGCAGCGTTTCAACAAGGTGAGCTCGGCGCTGCCATTTCCCAACTCATCGGAAGGCAGCACATGAATGAAATCACCATTTCTCCCAATTGGGAGCAAAACATCATCATCTGTGGCACGCAGAATAACGAGGTGGTTCAGAAACTGCTGTCGGACTTTCAAATCAACACCAGTAAAGGAGCGCTGCCGCTTCGCGGTCACCTCAAGCTCACCGGTGATGTGTGTCGCGGCGTGATTTCTGTGCACAACCTCGAAACCAGTGCGTCTCTGAAACATAGTGTGCAGTGGCGTGGCGGTGAACTAGTCTATGCGCGCAAGCTGGGGAACTCCAACGTAGCTGTGTTGACTTTCGCGGGAAGGAACGTTCCGCGTTTCGTCCACTATAACGCAGAACTGACTCCCGTCAGGGAGTACAAGAAGACAGTGCCAGCGTGCTACCGCTGTGGTGCACTGGGGCACCGGGCGGATATCTGTCCCAACCCGGTCACCGAAAGATGCAGCCTTTGTGGCCAAAACGTGGGCGCTGGTCCTGAGGGGATGGCCCCCCATGAATGCAACCCAACGTGCATAGTTTGCGGGGGTCCGCACCTCACCAGCTCCCGCGAATGCACTGAAAAATTCATCAGGCTTCAGCAACCAGGGTCCAGGACATCGGGGACCCCAACAAAACCAAAGCGCCGGTCAACTGGCAAAGCGCCAATTCCTGGCAAAGCAGCAACGGCAACGCTACCACCTGGCGCGGCGGAATCTCCAGCTTTCGGCGCTCCATCTGGCAGCGCTGCACGCAACCAACCCAAGGTAGGCAGTTGGGTGGAGGTCGCCTCCTCTCCCTCCTCTCTCTCCTCTCCACCTTCCTCTGCCACAAGCACTACCGAGACACAAAAACTCAGGCATGAGCTCGCCCTTTTGCGATCTCAGAATGAAAAACTAGCCAGCGAACTTGACTCGCTCAGAACCAATCTCACTACTAAGCCCTCGTTGAACGACGAAGAGGAAAATATAACAGACAGGGAGATTCCTACTACTGTAGAGAGTCGCGTCGCGGCCCTGGAGACCCAGGTGAATTCAATAGAAACACAATTGGCCGACCTCCCCAAAATTATCCACGACACCATCGCGCGTCATATGGAGACTGTCATCGCACAGGTGACACAAACAGTAACTCACATTATCCAAAAGTGGATACAAGACAATCCACGCGTCCTCAAGCGCGTAGGGCCAATTACGGACGTTAATCGCCCCTCAAAATTTAACAGAGTGACTCCAGATGAGTCGGACTTTTCTGAAGACTCCAGTACGTCAGCACAGGGTGCTAGTGAACTGAGTAATCTTAACAACACAACCCCACCCTCTATCTCCGAACATGGCCTCCAACCCTAGGTCGCGAGCCAGAGCAACTCAGCCGTTGTTACTAACACAGTGGAACTGCAGAGGTCTCAAGAACCACAAGAAGCGGGCTCATTTCCGCCTCTATCTTGAGACCGTTGAGTTCGTCGTTGCCGTGGTTGCCCTTAAGGAACCCGGCACGGACGTCAAACTCACAAATTACACTACATTTCAACACAACCCGGAGACATGTATACTTGTTCACAAGCAATATACCGCCCAGGAAGTCACACTCCCCACAACACCGCCTTTCCCATACACGATGGTGTCGGTGCTGCCTATAAGGCGATCTGACCCACCTGTTCATATTTTAAACATTTACTGTCCCCCAAAGCTTAAGAACGTCACGTTCAGCGCAACTTTCACACAAGCTATGCAGGTGGCAGGACGGGACCCCCTCCTGATCGTCGGCGACTTCAATGCCCCAAGCAGGTTATGGGGTTACCCACGAGAGGACACGCGTGGAAGGAAGCTTGCGGAACTTCTTTCTACACTTGGATTCACCCTCCACACTGATCCCGCCAGCCCAACACGTGTAGGCAACTCTGTTCAACGAGATACTTGCCCGGACCTCACAATTACACGCAACATACGCCATGCCGACTGGCTGAACACACAGGACACTCTCGGTAGTGATCATTGTGTATTAAACACAACCGTGTACATGCGTCCCTTAAAACGCCCACTTACACAAGCTCGTATCCCAGACTGGACAACTTTCCGCACCACTCTACCTATTGTAGACCCTCTCCAGTCGGGATACGACACCTGGTCTAAATCACTGACGTCTACACTGAAACAACACGAACAGCTGATACAGCTCACGGAAACTCAAACGGACGTGGACAACCACCTCCTCCATCTTTGGCAGGCCCGCCGCAGCCTCACCAAACGATGGAAAAAACAGAAACATAACAGACGCCTCAAGAAACGCATCCTAGAACTCACGGAGCAAGCTGCGGAATATGCTGCTCAGCTAGCCGACACTAACTGGGTGGACAGGTGTAACACGGCTGCACGCCAGATGTCTGGTCGCAACACGTGGCGCCTGTTTCGCGCTCTCATCGATCCAACACAAACACGCACGGAAACTCAACGTCACTTACATAAGGTCATGCACAACTTTACAGGAACGACAACACAGCTGGCAAACACGCTCAGGGACCGATACCTGTGCACCACCAAGGACCCCCGGACGGCCGCATACTCCTACGCAGGCAAAAAGAACACGCAGTTGGACACCCCGTTCCAGCTCCACGACCTCCAGGCGGCCTTACGCAAGATGAAGCGTGGCACTGCACCAGGGCGTGACCAGGTTACGGTCAAACTGTTGGCCAATCTTCCCGACGCAGCCTACGCCACGCTCCTCAAATACATCAATAGCATTTGGGACGGAGAAACTCCTCTCCCTCTTGAATGGAAATCAGCTCTCGTGACCTTCATCCCGAAGGCAGGTAAACCTATTGACGTGGAGAACCTTCGCCCCATCTCCCTCACGTCTTGTGTCGGCAAGCTGATGGAAACGATGGTGCGCGACAGACTCTCCGAGTTTTTAGAAACACAGCACAATTTTGCGGACACCATGTTTGGATTCCGCCCTCAGAAGTCAGCCCAGGATATACTTCTACAGCTCCACCATGACATATTAGATCCTGTTGAATGCCCCCACAATGACAAGGTAGTCCTGGCCTTGGATCTTAAAGGGGCATTCGACAACGTGAAGCATGAGGTAATACTTGACCACCTCAGTCAGACCAACTGTGGTTATAAAACATTCAATTATGTTAGACAGTTTCTTACAGACCGTCAAGCCTACATACGCATACAAGATGAGGAACATGGGCCTTACGTCATCGGCTCGAGGGGAACTCCTCAAGGCGCGGTCCTCTCTCCCCTCCTATTTAATATAGCCATGCTTCATCTTCCCCCCAAATTGGCTTCTTTACCAGGGATACATCACGCTCTTTACGCGGATGATATCACGATCTGGGCCACGCAAGGTAACCTGGGTCACATGGAGTCATGCCTGCAAGCAGCAGCGACTGTAGTCGACGACTACGCAACCTACTGCGGACTCCAGTGTGCCCCGGCTAAGTCAGAATTTGTGCACGTACGTCCCTCCCCTCAGGACACAACTCAGCTCCATATCAGTCTTCCCTCGGGACCGATCCGTGAGGCCAAGGAGATCCGCGTCCTTGGCCTCTTCATACACCACCAACGCAAGGCCGACACCACAATAGCCAAACTTCGCACGGTGGGAGACCAGGTGGGCCGTATGGTCCGCCGGGTCTCCAACAAGCGGGGCGGATTACGAAGCAGGGATGCAATGCGGCTTGCGCATGCTTTCGTAACGAGTAGAATACTCTACTCGACTCCCTACTTGCACCTACGCAAACACGAGGATGATCAACTCGAGGTCATCCACCGTAAAGTTATCAAGCGGGCTCTCGACCTCCCTATCACCACGTCCAACCAGAGACTTCTGGCCCTAGGCGTGGTGAATACCTACCGGGAACTTCGAGAAGCCCACCTCGTTAACCAATACACGCGCCTTGCACAGACCCATTCCGGTCGCCGCCTCTTGGACCGAATACACATCAAACACGATTACTATATTGAGGAAAGGGTGAGAGTGCCAGAACCTTGGAGACGCGCCCTCCGGGTCCGACCCCTTCCCCGCAACATGTCCAAAGAAAACCACAGTGGTTGCCGCCAGGCGCGCGCGGAAGCGTTGCAGCGACACTTTGGTCAAGAGGAACACGTGTGCTACGTGGACGTTGCCGGCCCGCACCATGGGGGGTGGTATACTGCCGCAGTCATACACAACGCAAACACCGTAAACGGGCTCACTTTCAAAGCCTACAGCGCAACACACGCGGAGGAGATTGCCATCGCTCTGGCTCTCACCTATCCCTCTTCTAAACATATCATCACCGACTCACGAGGGGCCTGTCGGAACTATCAGCTAGGGTGGGCTTCACCGCTTGCTCAGCGCATACTGGAACCTAGCTGCCGATACGTTAATCCAACTCCGCGAAATCTGGTTTGGGCACCCGGTCACCAAGGACTCAGGGGTAACGAACAGGCCGATCAGGCCGCCCGCGCACTCTCTTCCCGGGCTATCTCCCTGTCTTTGGAAGCCTACTCGCAATCAGACAATTCGGCCCTTTCATTCAAAGATATTACCAATTACTACAAGGAGGAGCACCGGCGCTATCCAGACCCTTGTAAGGGACTGCATCGCGCTGACGAGCGCCTCCTTTTAAAACTGTTTACCAATACTGTACTGTGCCCGGCGGTGCTAAAACATTTCAATTCATCCTTTGATGGCACGTGCCAGTTCTGTGGTGAGGTGGCTGACACCTTTCACATCGTCTGGGCGTGCCAGTCTAATCCATCTATCCCCCCCAACCCCAATCCCACGAGAGAGGACTGGGAGGCGGCCCTGCTCGGCTGTCAAAACCTGAAGGCCCAAGAGGCTCTGGTTCAACGGGCGCGGGCGGCGTTGCTTGCCAATGGAGCCCCGGAATAGGGGTTCCACCTAGTGCTGTGAGGGTAGGAGGCCAATAAGGCCCCAACCCAATCACCTCTCTGTAACCATTTAATGGTTATTAAATGTTTTCACCACCACCACCACCTACCGAACTCGGAACTTATTTAGGCCTAAACATGTAGCATCCAACCCAGGGTGCTAAACCCAGTCATACACGAAGAAAGCGACGCCCTCGTTCATGATATTCATCTTATGTTTTTTAATGCGCCAGATGCTGAAATCTTATGCCAATTAACATTCCAAAGCTTACAATTAACGACGTATAAGGTACTTCAGAAACATTTCGGTCACAGGGGCTAGCAGTGCATTTATTTAGCATTTCGATGATCGAACCGTGACTGGAAAGTGCGCATGCGTCTACGCTGCAAACAGGATATACATGTGGAGTAACTTCACATTCAACCGCCGCAATAATACATATAACACAAATGGTATGTTGCATTTTCTTTTCATCCCTTTCTTTTGCCAAGTTTTCTATTTTGTAGTAAAGAAAAAAAAAGGTTCATAATTTTTTTTGCACAAAGAAACATGCAAGATATGTTCAATGTATTGTTTGCTTTTATTTTTTGTATTATTTTTGTGGAGAATCATGGTGTGCACCCTAACTATTTAAATCATTTCGTATACATAAGATATGTATAGCATTTATGTACTGTATAGAGTCTATGCCTGCAACCAAATGCTGACCAAATTTTAAAGTGCATGGGGTGAGAGCTTTGTTAAGCTGCCTGAAGGCCGCTTTTTCTCTCAGTCTTCATCATCTCTATTGCTCATGAAATAAACATCTGTTATACTCCATTTTTAAAATAAACGTATTCAAAGTCGGTACACATGCTGAAGATGATAAGCTGAGTGTATACGTGTGTACGAGAAAACAATTAGTGCAGAATTACAATATCTCAGATCCGCCCACAAACAAGATTACAATTTTCATATACCACTGTCAAACCAACCCTCCTTAACTGTGCAGAATGAGCCAAAAATTTAGATTAGTATAGTGGTAGAAACTTTATTGCACTAGAGGGAATTGAGGCAAAGGTGGGTACAGGTCCCCTATAGTCCAGAGCCCCACTGGCCTTTGCGGCTCACTGACATCGAGATTTGATTGATATGTGGGGTTGGGCCTGTTCGAGAAGAGCAACTTAACCCTCTCGAGACCCCAAGGAGTCAGTAAAATTCGAATTCCTTAGGACACTCTTCTGTCGAATCATTCAGGACACGTTAGTGCATTTTAGAACAACTCATAGCGTTCTAAATTCAGAGCTCTCTAACGCAGCAGCGGAAATATTCAGATTTTACTAGAGTATTGTTATCAGCACTTTTTTAACGCCACTTAGTCATACGAGGGCGGGCCACCCGCTTTCGTACGGGTAACCTTAGTCATGTGAAGGATACTAGAGGTAATTAATTGATATGTGGGGTTCAACGTCTTAAAACCCACACATGATCATGAGAGACGCCGTAGTGGAGGGCTCCGGAAATTTCGACCACCTGGGGTTCTTTAACGTACACCCAAACCTGAGCACACGGGCCGACAACATTTCCGCCTCCATCGGAAGTGCAGCCGCCACAGCCGGGACTCGATGCAGCGTCCTGCGGGTCAGCAGCCGAGTACCTTACCCACTTGACCACCGCGGCGAGGCCATACTAAATGTAGGTTTACTAATACAAAAGCGGGCACTTTCGCACGACTAACCTCAACCCTCTAAGGACGACCCACACCAATCTTTCGCGCGATTTTCCCGTTTTTCAACAATGCCAATAGATAACCTAACCCTGACAATATTGCTACGTGCCAGTGCATGGAGCTGAAGAAGACGAAGCAGATAGAGTGGCACGAGCTAATCTGTGTGGCTCGCGCTGCTCGCCTAACCGGCTGTAAATACATCGGTGATCGGTGACTACCCCTCTGAGTCAGTCTCCTTCCCGTAACATATTTGGTGGAGTTGTGCGATCTTCGTCCTCGCCACGGAACTACGAAGCGGACGCTCCCTCGCGGCTAGCAACATGGCCACTCAAGACTCGGCTACATCCTCTCCGGTCGCTCCCCCTTCTGCCCGACCTGTCAACCTTGTGCCCGCAACAACTTTCCTGACGCTTCCCGGGCTCAAAGACCCCGGCGTGTTCTCGGGCAGCGAGGGTTCCGACGTCGACCAGTGGCTACGCCTCTACGAACGCGTCAGCGCCACTTACAGGTGGGATCCCACCCTTATGCTCGCAAACGTCATCTTTTATCTCGACGGAACCCCTCGTGTTTGGTTTGATAACCACGAGCATGACATAAACAAGCTGGGACAGCTTCAAGGCAAAGATCCGTGAGCTTTTTGGCAACATCTCTGGTCGTCGTGAAGCTGCGAAAAATGAGTTGTCGACTCGCGCACAATCTTCCACGGAGCCCTACATCGGTTATATTCAGGCTGTCCTTTCACTATGCCGCCAAGCTGACGAAAATATGTCTGAACCTGAAAAAGTTGCCCATATCCTAAAGGGTATCGCCGACGATCCGTTCAACTTGTTGGTATTCAACAATGTGTCTTCTGTTGATGAGATCATTCAAGAATGCCGCCGGTTACAACAAGCTAAAAGCAGACGCATCTCCCATCAGTTCCAGCGCCTCCCGAACACCACTGCGACGTCCTCGTGTATCGACACATATCATCCACCAGACACCTGTGACAACTTGACGTGAATCGTCAGGCGGGAGCTTGAAGCGGCTGCTCCAGCTAAGGTGGGACCAACGTCCCCTGACCCCTCTCCGCCAGTTACGTTGCCTCTCATTCAAGCAGTCGTCCGGCAGGAAATCGCCAGCTTGGGAATTCACTCTATCTCACCGCCTCCCCGCACCGACTACCAGCCCCGATACACGCCTGCACGTCCCTTCCCGACCAGCTCTCCCTCAACGTTCCGTAATCCGTTCGCATGGCGAACACACGATGACAAGCCGATATGCTTCTCGTGTCACAGAACCGGGCACATTTCTCGTCATTGCAGAAGTCGCTGGGGTCCTCCTGCACAACCGTCCTCTCGTCCCTTCTATGCCCGTCCTGCCTATCACCATGAGAGCAGCCGCGACCATTTTGCCCAGGAACCTGCTTCTGAACACCACTACTCCCGCTCTCCATCCCCCCAACGTCGCCAGTCTCGTTCTCCACAGCCCCGCCGACCATCTTCCCCCGCCTTCCCACGAGGTTCTCCGACGAAAAACTAAGCGTTGCAGCCCCCGGAGGTGGCGCTGCATCGCTTGGACTGACCGAAAATCCTCTTTTGACAATACCGACAAAACGGAACCTCATAGACGTACAAGTAGATTGCGTACATGTCACTGCTCTTGTCGACACCGGCGCCCAACTTTCCGAGATGACGAGTGATTTTCGCCGCAAGCTCAAGAAGGTTCTCACACCTGCGACCACTCAGTTCGTCCGTGTTGCGGATGGTGGAATAGCATCCATCGTTGGAATGTGCTCCGCTCGTGTGAGCATTGCGGATCGACACACAGTTGTTCTCTTCACTGTCCTTGACAAATGCCCCCACGACGTAATCTTAGGCCTCGACTTCCTGTCCGCGCATTCTGCCCTCATAGACTGTTCGACCAGTACGCTCCGTCTACACTTTCCCGCAACAGAACCTCTTACACAACGGCCGAGTCGCCTCTGCACAACGGGACACGCGCGCCTCCCTCCACAGACACTGACCTACATAGAGCTCGTCTCAATGCCACCAGTTCCCGACGGTGACTATGTTCTGACCCCTATCACCGATGTTCTCATAAGCCATGGCATTACATTACCGCACACCATTCTGTCCGTCGCAGGAAATTCTACATGCCTCCCATTTGTCAACTTTAGCTTGACACCTCAAGTTTTGCCACAAGGGATCTCTTTGGCGTTGCTCTGCACCTTAGAAGACAATGAGGTAGATGTTTTCGTGATGGCCACCCCTTCTGACCCCCACGCTCAACATCAGTCTGCCACTTGCTCCGACAGCGCTATTACTTCGATGATCGCTCTCAACTTAACGCCGCAGCAGACTGATGAGCTCCACCGGGTTCTGCTGTCCTACATCGACGTTTTTGACATCAGCGGCCGTCCGTTGGGGAAAGCTACCGGTATGAGCCACCGCATAAACACTGGTAATGAGCATCCTATTCATAGGCTTCCATATCGGGTGACGGCAGCCGAGCGTCACATCATCCAAAGTGAGGTCGACAAAATGCTCGCCAAGGACATCATTGAGCCATCCTGCAGTCTTTGGGCTTCTCCTGTAGTGCTAGTCCGCAAGAAAGACGGTGCATGGCGTTTCTGTGTGGATTATCGACACCTAAACAAAATTACCAAAAAAGCCGTGTACCCTCTGCCACGAATAGATGATGCGCTTGATTGCCTCTATGGGTCCCACTATTTTTCCTCCATAGACCTTCGTTCCGGCTACTGGCAGATAGAGGTAGATGAAATAGACCGTGAAAAACTGCATTCATCACCCCCGATGGCATATATCAGTTCAAGGTCATGCCCTTCGGCCTTTGTAAACGCTCCAGCCACCTTCGAACGAATGATGGACTCCCTGCTCAGAGGATTCAAATGGTCCACCTGTTTGTGCTACTTGGACGACGTCATTGTCTTTTCACCAACATTTGAAGCTCACATAGAGCGCCTCTCAGCCATCCTGGGAATCTTCCGTCGCGCTGGCCTGCAGCTCAACTCGTCCGAATGTCACTTTGAACGCCTTCAAATCACAGTGCTTGGCCATTTAGTAGACGCCAACGGTGTACAACCAGACCCGGCAAAATCAGCGCCGTCAAAAACTTTCCTGTACCACGATCTGCGAAGGATGTACGCAGCTTTATCGGATTATGCTCCTACTTCCGACGCTTCGTGAAAAATTTCGCGCACATAGCGAGGCCGCTTACGCAGCTCCTCAAGAAAGAAGTCCCGTTTTCATGGGGCTCCGAAGAGGCTTCTGCGTTCTCGACTCTCGTCGCTCTTCTTACTGCCCTCCGATTCTGGCACACTTCAACCCTGCTGCCCCTACGGAAATCCGTACAGATGCAAGTGGGCATGGCATTGGTGCAGTGCTGGCTCAGAAACAACATGGCCATGATTGCGTTATTGCATATGCCAGCCGTCTCCTATCCGCCCTTGAACGTAACTATTCGATAACAGAGCGTGAGTGCTTGGCTCTTGTATGGGCGGTGGCGAAATTTCGACCTTATCTATACGGACGCCCATTTTCGGTAGTTACCGACCACCACGCACTCTGCTGGCTGAACTCTCTGAAAGATCCATCAGGCCGCCTTGGTCGCTGGGCTTTGCGCCTGCAAGAGTTTTCCTATTCGGTGATCTACAAATCTGGCCACCTACACCGTGATGCCGATTGCCTCCTCCCGGTACCCTGTCGACGATCCCGAGGACACTGACGAGCCCACGGAGAACTCTATCTTGTCAGTGTCTGACTTCTTTTATATTGGGGAAGAACAGAAGCGTGATCCTGAGCTGCTTGACATCATCAGCCGTATAGAATCCTCCACAATGATGCTTCCGTCCGCTACTTTGTCATTCAAAAGGGTGTGCTATACCGTCGCAATTTCCAACCAGACGGGCCGACCTTCTCATTGTTGTGCCTAAGCATTTGCGCCGCTGTGTTCTCACCGAACTTCACGACGCTCCCACGGCTGGACACCTTGGCGTATCCCGCACGTACGAGCGCGTCCGGCGCCGTTTTTTCTGGCCAGGCCTTGCTCGTTCGGTACGCCGATACGTCGCCACATGTGACCTATGCCAACGTCGTAAGACACCGCCGCTGCTACCCGCTGGCCATCTTCAACCAATTGACATACCCGCGGAACCATTTTACCGTGTTGGGTTAGACCTGCTTAGTCCTTTTCCCACATCAACATTGGGAAACAAATGGATAGCCGTTATGACAGACTACGCTACACGCTACGCTATTACGCGAGCTCTACCGACCAGCTGTGCAACCGACGTCGCTGACTTCTTGTTACGGGACGTTATATGATTCACGGTGCCCCGAGACAGCTTCTCACAGACCGTGGCCGTACATTTCTATCCCAAGTCATCGCCGACATTCTGCGTTCTTGTTCCACGCAGCACACACTGACAACCGCTTACCACCCTCAAACAAACGGCCTCACGGAACGATTTAACCGCACTTTAACAAATATGCTCGCTATGTACGTGTCGCCCGACCACCAAGACTGGGACCTTGCCTTACCCTACGCAACTTTCGCGTATAATTCATCCCGCCACGACACAGCGGGCTTTTCGCCGTTCTACTTATTGTACGGAAGAGACCCGACTTTACCACTGGACACAGTCATCTCAGCTCACACCTCGTCCACCAGCGAGTATGCCCGCGACGCGATTGCGCGAGCCGATCATGCCCGTCAGCTCGCTCGCGCTCGGCTGATGGCGTCGCAAACCAACCAATGCCGTCGGTATGATGCGGGACATAGAGACGTACATTTCGCTCCCGGTACCCTCGTTTTACTCTGGTCCCCCTCATCGTCGGCTGGGTCTATCCGAAAAACTTCTGTCTCATTACACGGGACCCTACCGTATATTGCGTCAAGTAACACCTGTCACCTACGAGATCAGCCCCATCTGTCCATCATCATCTACTCTGCGGTCCAGTGATATCGTACACGTCTCGCGCATCAAGCCCTACAATAATGCGTCAGATAACGACCTTTAAAGCACTGGGACAGTGCCTCCGCCGCCGGGGGTCATGCTACGTGCCAGTGCATGGAGCTGAAGAAGACGAAAGCAGATAGACTGGCACGAGCTAATTCGTGTGGCTGGCGCTGCTCGCCTAAACCGGCTGTAAATACATCGGTGATCGGTGACTACCCCCTCTGAGTCAGTCTCCTTCCAGTAACAATATTATCGTCTTTTTCGGCGATAACACCCACGGAAACGAGGTAAGGAGATAACCGAACGTCCCAGTTGGTCGAATAACTTTCCGCAGCCCACTGTTACGGCTTTTCTAATAATCCTACCGTGGTTTCGGGGCGGGCAGCGGTGCAGCATGTCAACCGACTTCGATGAGTCATAAGATGGATAGCTTCACAGGTAGCTTCCTTCGGCTGTCCTCTCTTTCGCTGCACTGCTAACACACTCGAGAACAATGCGTGTAAAAACCTGAACGGTCCTATCGCGGCTCAAGGCAGCCACGAATACCCATGACCACGACTACAGTGTACTAGAATAGTACTCGGCAGTTTAACCACCACCAACAGCTCTGGACTGTACAGCAGATCCTCGGGGCGCTCGAAGGGCAAGGACCCAGCGAGTCGAAACGCCGAGCTGATATGCGCACGCGCAATATAAACACAGCCCCATTCGATGACATATGCCATCAGCGCAGCGCGCGAGCGCCCAAGTTCAGGCACATGTAAAGTCTGTTCTAATCTAATGCCAATACGACAGAGCGACTGTTCGATAGACTGCTTTGGCGATTAATGGCTTCAGTGTATGAACGCGTGTTGCATTGTTTGGATGATATAATATCCAACTTATATTTAGGCACATGTGCACTCAAGTTAGACTGTTCCATACCTTTTCTTCTAGATTTTCTCTCGATATTAGGTGGGCTATCTTTTCAGATTTAGAGTAACCCTCGATGTCTAGCCATGCACCTGCGTTTCCGTGTACCATTCACATGATCTCTGAAGGCGCGAGCGTTCACTCTCCGTGCAGAAAGTTATTCACCAATCGGAAATGAGCGTACCGGTGCCGAGATACCACAATCGGTCAGCGTGGGACCACCTGGTACTATCATGACACTATTGAGGAGATAACGTCACATAGTACCTTGGCGTCCAATCCTGAAATGTACCTCTCGGCGCCGCACCTTGTGCGAAAAAGCAATGGACATGTGTGCGCAGCCCGCGCTTCCCTCAGTACACACTGAAGGGACTCTAAAATCAACTATTAAGTCGAAGTGGATTTTTGAAATGGCAGTACAGAAACCTTGTAGTGTTGCTTCTGTGTCAAGGAAGGACCTATTTTAAAATAAAACCGTGTTTTAATGCTCCGCATCTCGTTAGTGCACTTGAAATTACCCGCCTCGAGACGCGGACTGACGGACCGACTCACGTCACTGTTGCCATGTACAACGTTGCCCGGCTTACTGCGTTAGTAGCAGCAGAGCGAAAAACAGTGGGAGCTACAGCAGTAACAACGGTAACTGATCAATTTCCCGCAGTTGGCTTCTGGATAGCAGACGCTTTTGTTTTAACTGTGCCCCACGAGGTGGCACCACTTGTCCTGTGTCTAAAGCCGACACGTAGTGGTACCGACTGCGGTCGAGAGGTGGCACCAGTTTGACCATAGTGACCAAGGTGGATGGACGTGTTTTTTGAGCGCTCCGGATCGACTGCGCAGATAAGTGTTTTTTTTGCATGTTTTGAGCTTGTCTTTATAATTATAAGGCAGCAGTTGAAGTCTTCGTAGCACTTAATTTATGGTACGGCTTTTTCCGGGGGCCAGTCACCAGGTATTTATTAGTTAGTGCGGGTGTGTGTGTGTTTGAATTTTTTGATGTCTTTTTTTTTCTTTTGCCACACCGTGGGGGAGGTGCGCGTACATTGAACACGCAAATTTTCGTAAGTAGAGCTTTAGACTTTCTTTTTTTTCGTAGTACAGGGCTCGAGTGTAGTAATTATCGAGTATAGGGACAATTGGTTGTCAGAAAGGCCATGGTTTAAAAAGACTAAAGTGTTCAGGATGTGGAGTGGGTTTGAAAGTGGCCCCAAGCGTAGAAGCGGATGGAGAAGAGGCTGACGCGAAGTGTAGGCAATGTGAGGTCGAGGAAAAAATGGAGAAGAAAAATGATGGTTGCCCAGAGTGAACTGCTGATGAGAATCGCGGCTCGAGACGGCGTGGCGACCAGAGCAAGAAAAAACGAGGGCAATGGGAGAAAGACTGAAGTCCGCCGAGGAAGCGCTAGCGAAGCTGAACAAAGAAGCGACCAACCTGAGAGAACAGTAGGGAACCGGCAACCAGAACGGTGGAGAAGGAAAAGCAAGCAAGTTTGGAAAAAACAGGTTTAGCCGGTTCAACTGTCGCAAGGCCCAGCTTCAGCGAGGTAGTGGTGGGGCAGGGAGGGAACAAAGCAGCCGGCGTCACAGGTGCAAGTAGCCCAAGTAGTCACAGCATGTGATAATCGCCGGGACTCGAATTCGAATTAAATCGATGCACAGAAGCCATCAAAGAGAGGGTAAGAGGTGACAAGAGGGTTGCAGTAGGGGCGTTCCCAGGACGCAAGCTGGAAGCTGGCATGAGGCAAGCGAGCGCAAAGCTCAAAACGACAGCTGATAGACGAAACCTCGTGATAATTTCAGGTGGTTTTAAACGATGTCCTAAATGAAGATGCAGCAGCACTAGCAGCCACACTGGCGAAAGGCATCGATGACATGCGCACCACGTCTCCTAAGGTACACGTAGTGATATGCACGATACCGGAAGTACCGGTGCGTGATAGCAACCTGCAAAGAGCGGTGATCAACGCAAACCAAGAGATATGGCGGATGAGTCGAGAGAAAGGCTTTGAGGTGGTGGAAATAAACAGAGAGGTGCATAGATGGGGGGGGGGGGGGTTCAACGAGACAGAATTCACTTCGATGGGCGGCTAGGTCATGAGATGGGTTGGCGACTTGCAGGACGTGCAGTAGCTTTTTTGGGGGGAGCCAGCGAGCCCCTCGGGGTGAAGGATAGCTAGTAACGAGGGAAACAACCAGGGAGACTCTTCGACAGGTGGTATGGACAGATACGATCCAAAGTGGCACCAATATCTAAGATAGGTCGAGTCCGGGGCATAAATAGACGTAGCCACGAGCGCCGAGCGAATTCAGACATAGGGTATATTAAGATGCAGGGTGGTAGAAACAGGCTGAAGTGGGAAGAGATAGAAGAACAGCTAAGGGAAGAGAGGCCGATGGTATACGGTTTTGTAGAAACACATATCAGGGACATGGAAACAACCTCCGAACAATCCGGACTACGCGTGGGAATATTGTAATAGAACAGAAGGCACCAGAAAGGGAGTGGTATTGGGCATTCATTCATAAAAGTACAGACTGGCAAAGGGTCAAGCAGGAGTGCAAGGAACATTATGGCTAGAAGGAAAGTGGCAGGTCAAATGACACTCCTTGGTTTCGTGTACTTGTGGACGGGAGCAAAGGCCAGAGAGGAAAACCAGGCAATGGTAGAGTGTATATCAAAGGACATTCAGGAGTTAGGAGGAGAGTGCGAGATAATTATACTAGGAGACATGAATGCGCACATAGAAGATATAGATGGGTATACCGACCCGACAGGCAAAATGATCATGGATATGTGTTAAAGTCTTGATTTGATCATTTGCAACTGTACCGAGAATGTGAAGGACAAATAACATGGGAGGTAGGGACGGCTTCAGTCGACGATAGATTATGCATTGATGTCACATAGGATGTATGATAAGCTCAGGGGAATGCACATAGATGAAGGTGGCTCCGGATGTCTGGGTAGCGATCACAAACGTATCAAGCCCCGCCGCGGTGGTCTAGTGGCTAAGGTACTCGGCTGCTGACCCGCAGGGCGCGGGTTCGAAGCCCGGCTGCGCGGCGGCTGCATTTCCGATGGAGGCGGAAATGTTGTAGGCCGTGTACTTAGATTTGGGTGCACGTTAAAGAACCCCAGGTGGTCTAAATTTCCGGAGCCCTCCACTACGGCGTCTCTCATAATCATAGAGTGGTTTTGGGACGTTAACCCCACATATCAATCAATCAACAAACGTATCAAGCTAAGTTTTGGAAGAAGCAGTGAAAGTGGGAAGGAGACAAGATGAGCAACTACAGGAAAATTTTTATCCAGAAAGGCAAATTGAAATAGCCACTAAACAAATTGAGAAAGTAATCACGGAGGATAATAAGACAGTGTGGATATACACGAATCTAATTAGACTCTTTGAGCTAGAGTTTGCTAAGACGCGTGACAAGTCACCCCGAAAAAGAAGACACAAACCCAAAAGTTGGTGGGATGAGGAAGTTAAGAGAGCCATAGCAAAACGTCAGGAAGCCTCTAGGAACACAGACATGCTAAGCAGCGGGGTGAACCGACAGATGATGTTGAAAGAAAATGGGCAACCTTTCTAAAGTGTAGGAAGTAGAAGGGATGCATTCCTTTGATCAATGAAAACAATTAGAAGAAAATGAGCTCAGTGGCTGGCAGGCAGAAGTACAAAAAAAAGATAGAAAGGCAGCTGCGAAATTTTGGAACCATCAACTCCTAAGAAATGAGACGAGCCTAGAGCAGAGTTTTATAACTACAGCCCAAGATGCTAGGCTAGAAGAGG
>WOVY01013265.1:125000-132389 GCA_013436015.1 Rhipicephalus annulatus | reverse complement strand
GGGCGCAAGCGCAAAAAAAACACAGTTTATAATCAATGCAACAAAATTGTTTTCACAATTAATAATTACACGCCCAAATTTGGTGTTCTTTATACATAAAAAAACGATTTATTCAACACACCTTACGCGCGATTATTTTTTCTCAGCCGTACTGTCATAAACAACCATCTACCCAGCGACAAGCCCATGCATGACTGACGGCGAGAAGCTTCGTCGCTTTCGTCAACGTCGGCTGCGTCGGCGTTTTCAAGCGTGAGATAACAGGTGAGGCACGTTTTCAAGCGAAGCTTGTTGAATGACATGTTGTTGGTCTTGTTGGGTCATTTTTTCAGAAAACGGTTACGCCTGCGCGAAAAAGACACCATGCAACAAACATAGAAAGATGCACCCACACACGTTGCGCTTCGTGTGTGCGAGTTTGTTTCTTACGTGGCGTCTCATTCACGCAGTTGTAACCTTTTTCGAAGCTTGTTAAGGACTGGGAGGTTCGCTAAAAAGAAAGTTGTGGCTCTATGCGGCGTTGACGGGAACATTGTGCAACGTATGCAGTAGAGCAAAGGCGGCACGGCGTCAAGCCGAGGCGACGCGTGCTGCGTCTGCCACGGACGCGAGCGTCTGTGCGCTGAGCATAGCTGGGCAGCTAGGTCATAGGCTCGGTGGCTCGGTGCAAAATATTGAGAATAAGTTCGCTGGGCCTCGCATGCTTCACGACGCGTTTCCCGAAGGCTCTGAACACGAATAATTCTTGTGTGCCGGAGGCAAATCTGGACTAGCCAAGTGCCATCATCTTCGTTTCTTCGCTAGCCTTGTGCCACTAGTGCAAGCTGCCCACAATTTTTTTTTTACGTTTCCAATATGATTTTACCGCACAAATTTCAACTACGATTTTTCTTCCCAATGTACTGCTGATACTGCGTACGCACGAAGGTGTTCTAAAGTTTCCAGGCCGCGATACCATTGCATTACAAGGGATAGCGCCTGGAAACTTTTCTGATCTTTGTTCGTGGTCTTGACGTATATCTTTGTAAGTCAGAGTTTTATGGGTCAGAGATGTATCACTGGTTTGTATTGTGCATCGATTAGCTAATCATTCAAGGGGTTTGGTGGTACACTTATGACGTGCACATATCTTTTTCGTAATTTGACAGCGAAGCATCCACTTACTAACATTTTCAGACCGCGCTGACGCCATGCCGTCCGGCGGTCCAAGCTACGGCAGCTACTGTGTGTATCGTGGTGCTTCAACAATGGCAGAACCACAAGAAGCCTGGGACGAGTTTCTTCCGCGTACCACGGGACGGCAGGTGTGTTAAAGCTTTTGTATGGTTTGCATGTCTGTAGGCTTACTGTTCGTACTTGCTAAGTGAGGGTAACAATAAAAAATCACTATTCAAGCACTTCCTTCCCCTTTCAGCTGATAGTTCATTGCCAATGCAGGATGAAAGCATGGATGCAGTATGCTGGACGCGATGATCTCCTGAGTAAGCCGGCCAGCCTATTGTACGTAACGTACAGGGTTTGTAGCGACCATTTTAACTGCTCAAAGTTTCATGGACCCTGGGCACACAAGGCTTACAAGAATGGCTGTTCCCAGTGTGCAAACCAGTTGCACCATGTAAATGATTGACTGAAACTCAAATATGTGCAATAGTAGCCACTTGTATTGAATCAGTGGCGACAGTTAACCGTGAAGATCTTTGTAGCCGATGGAGAAAACCTCACTACAGAAGTAACACTTGGAAAGTCTTAAATTCTGTGAATTGTGGGCTATTACCTTCCTAACAGCAGCTTTACATTTCTGTCATGTTTTGATGCTCTGGACCTGCGCACTTGTTTTGAAAGACTTTAAAGGGCTATTTCACGTTATCTTCAAGCCTGAGTGCACATGTACGTATACCTTTCATCAGTGAAAGCTGCCACTGTTGATAATTCCAAAAATCACAAATTACTTGTTTCCTAGTTGGTGCCGTCTCTTTTCTTCCACGTTCGACCAATTTATGCGTTTGAAAGAGCTGTTTAAGTTTCCCCATGCTACAAGCTTTGTAACTTGTACCAACTGCACATATATGCAGGTTCTCTGAGCGTCGCTTCAAGTAGTGACTGTGACATGGCTGCAGAAGCTGCCACTGCAAGGTGCGGATGAGCTTCAGTTTGTGTTATTTTAAGCCTCTTACTGACACATTGTCGTAATTTCATTTCTTCAGGACCTGCGGTAGAGGCTTCAAAAAGCGGCTTCCACACATTGAGGTGCCCCGATGAACAGGGTGCGTTCAGTGTCGCGATTTCTTTTTTTTTACCCAAATTGACTGTTGACCAAACCTCTGCAGGTGGCAGCTCCCTTGTAGCTGGTGAAAGAATTTTTGCTGATGTCGTCTTGCCGGAGAAAACCTTAACCGGTCGTTCAGCTGTCACAAAAGGAACCTGTGTGGCCGGTAAGTTGTATGTTCACTTCAACACCAGAGTGGATTGATATAGAGACTCCGCAGGCCGCTCGCAAGATTGTTCCGACAGCACTGTCCGAGGCACTGAACAAGCTTCACAAGACCCTCCAGAAGACGTCTCCGCCAACAGCTCCACGCCTGAGTGCCTTAGAGATAATGGTGACTATGCTTTATTGCAGCAGTTTTTAATGTGCTATTTTATGTTTAGGACATTCTGAGGAAACTATCCTCAAAAGGACAATACGTGTGCACTTACAAAATGTAGGGGTGGGCTCTCAGTGATTTTCATTTTTTTGTGCATTGTCAACATTGTGAATGGTTTGCTTTTAGGTAGTGGATCGAAAACTTTGTATCACACAAAGTTGTGCACCTTGGGTCTGAAAGAGCAAAAAAAGTGCTCGTATGGGATTAGTTGTTCTTCGCTTTTACATCAATTTTTTTGTTTATTGCAGTGCGTTCCTGTGTGCCAGCGACAATGTCTCCATCAATGAAGTACAAGCAAACCATTAAACATCTGCAAGCCAAAGTAGCAGCACAGCGGAAAACTATCAAAAGACTGCAGAGACAGCCTCACCAAGCACCGTCATCGACTTCGAAGGCCCTTGAAGTTATCCGACCACACGTCACCGAGGAGGTTTTTAAACTTCTTTCTGCACATGTTCGCTTGAGGCCCAAACGCAAGGGCAAGCGGTTTCCCGTGTGGTTCAAGAAATTCGCTCTTCACTTAAACTTCCGAGGTCCGCGAGCATACCGATTTCTGGCTCCATATTTTTCTTTGCCCTCCCGACGTTCATTAAGGAGGTGGCTAACTAATGTAAAGATGACTCCAGGCATAATTCCAGGAATCCTTACTTCCATTGCAACAAATACTCATGCTTGGAATGAACGGGACTGAGTGTGCGCTTTAGTTTTTCGACGAAATAGCTCTCAAAAAGAATTTGTACTATGATGCTTCAAGAGACGTTGTCCAGGGTTTTACAGATGATGGCACTCATCGCACTTCAACCATCGCTGATCGAGCACTGGTTTTTCTGCTTGTTGGTGTTTCGAGAAAGTGGGTTCAACCGATTGCTTTTACTATAGGGCACACATCAACACCATCATCTGTTATGCATAACTTGCTGGTGTCCACTCATTTGGAGCTTAGGAGCATTAATATTGCAGTGAAAGCAGTCATTTGTGACCAGGGCAGTTCAAATGTAAGTCTCGCTAACCAACTAAGAGTGACTGTAGCAAAGCCTTTTTTGAAGTTAATGGTGAGCGGGTATATTACATTTTTGATGTTCCGCATTTAATTAAAACAACGCGCAATAATGTCCAAGCACACAAGTTATACATTGGGGATGACATCGTTAACTGGTCGCACATTGTAAGCCTTTACCAATCCTCACATGAGTTGCGGTTGCGATTGGCTCCAAAGTTGACTGAACGGCACGTTCATCAGAAACCTTTTTCTAATATGAAGGTCAGCAGAGCAACTCAGGTCCTCAGTGCATCAGTTTCGATTGCTATCACGGCACTGCTGTATGCGAAGGTGCTGCCTGCCTCGGCCATCACTACAGCTCAATTTTGTAATCGTATGGACAGGATTTTCGATGCCTTGAACAGCTCGAGTAAAAAAAGAACTTCGCAAAAGCTGCGGCATGCAATCATGAAAAATGATTCAGAGCTGATTGACTTCCTCCGAGGCCAGCTTTCCTGGATTGCATCATGGCAGTTTGTTGGCAGACGTCAACCACAAACCATCGTAGGTTGGCAAATTACAATTCAGGCAATTGGTCAACTATGGGACGACCTCTCCAAAAATTACAATTTTGAATACCTGTTAACACGCAGGCTTCAACAGGACCCTTTGGAGAACATATTTGGCCACATTAGGCAAAAACAGGGTTGCAACACTAACCCCAATGTAGCACAATTTATTTGTGGCCTGAAGCACATCTGCATAAGAAAACTCTTCAAGCTGTCAGAATACGGAAATGTCGAGGATGATGAATGTGACCTTCTCCAAGAGCAGCTCTCGCCATTCTCCCTTACCAGTGCGTCTCTTGTGGATAATGAGGAGTGTGCACAGCCACAGCCTGACGACTTTCCCGCTCTAGACGATCTCTCTGAACTTGCGACAAACATTCACTCCCATATTATCGATGACACCGCTGCATATTATGTAGCTGGTTTTCTCATCAAACACTTCCTTCGGAATGCATGTGATGGTTGCAGTTGCCCACAGTTACTGAAAGACGACAGTGAGACGCTTAAGGGTACCCACCAGTATTTCACAATGCTCAAAGCATACCACGTCCCCAGCAAAACTTTTTGGGAATCTCACTGTGCCATCAGAAGCAGCTTTTGCATACGTACAACAACTTGAATCTCACTTTCTTGCCATAATTGAGGCCACTGCACATCACCTTAAAGTGTGCGATGTTTTGTATCACCATCTGTCAAGTGTTGGCGATTTTCATTTCTGCTCTGCTGGGTGTCGCGCGAAGTTTCTGAAAATGTTTTGCCGGGTTCGTTTATGTTGGCATGTGCGTTTTGTGAACCGAAACTTAGACAGGGTTAGGTTCCAGTCTTCAATCTCGGGCATACAGCTTGAAAAGTTCAAAGGTTAGCAATTAGCGGCGGGTTTACACTAAAGTATTCGAGTTGAGCCGAATCCTGCAATAGCTTTGTTATGTTATTACTTCGTTACAGCAGACTTCATTATGGTCTTATATGCTTATATTCAGTTCAACTGGACTAACCACTCCTTCATTGCATTCATTGTTTTGGTTACCCGCTATGAGGAGTACGAACACTGTGTATTCGCTCGAAGTGATTTGCATAACCTTAAAAAGAATGTTGGGTATCCTGTCTGTATTTTTTGTAGCAAATACGGGCGAACTGTACACTTTACTGTGGGTCGCTTGGTCACTGTGTATGTTTTATCTCTCCAGCTCAAGTAATATATCGGTAACAAACCGCTTGTTGAAATGTCTTCGAGCGGGTAAGGAACACAGTATGAAGTGGGCACGGTTCATGTTATCACGCTTTTCGTATTTTAGCTTCTCATCAACCTCCTCATCTTGCCCATCAAAATTTTCAAAAGAATACCCAAACTTGTAGCGTTTGATGGGGCTGCGGACGCTGCCATTTTATTTTTATATAGCTTGTGAGTGATAACGTACGATGTAGAGCCTTTGTGAAAAATAATGAGCCAAAGTGGTTTCCTTCTGCTATTTATTAGCCCTGTAATACCGCTCTCGTAGCACCAATTAAAGTCCACAATTCTGGATAAAGTGATGACTACAATCTATTTTAGCTCGCAAGCGTCACAGCAACACCTAGACGCAAATCACTTGGGATCTTTAGTTTTTGATGAAGGCGACGCATAACAAAAGCCACAAGACCTGCCAGTGTTGTAGCATAAAGTTTGTCTTTCACGTAGTGAGCAAGCTGCAAAGCCCTACCTTTCTGAGGACAAGCAGGCATCAAGTCTGCTTTTTTTCATTTTGGACTAGCTGTTCTTAAGCACAGCCAGCACACTGTACCTTTGCCTTTCTGCTATATTGTGTCGTGTGGTTTCTGTGCGCTCTTTTTTTCTATGCATTATTTCGGTTAAGCCCAGGCGTGATTCGCGACTTCATTGCTGTGTATATGTCACTTCTTCCTTCTTCATCAGCATTGTGTGCTGTGTTTTTGCCATAGATCCTTACTTACCCACTGGCCCGTTGTGTCATACTTCACCAGCTTCTCGGCTTCTGCCAACTCTAGCGATGTGTGCGTTGTCTGTGTTCTCTATGTATTTGTTACAATATTTGTTACAATTTATTTGTAAGGCGAGATGCATTTGTTGTCTACCTTTGTCATATTGTGCTTTTTATATTCTCATACTCTACCTTGCCTTTGAATAAAACATTGCGGATGCTCTGTTTCTTTGACTGATATATACATTGATCACTTGTTCCAAAAGAAAAACACAAGCGCGATGAATAAAACCGTAGTGAATTATCATTACCTGCATCTCTTTTTATTATAACTTAATCGAAATAAAAATTACGTCACGACCGATTCGCACGAACCACTGAACAAAACAAAACAGGGAATCGCTAAATCAAAACGACCTACAAAAACTATCCATTTGGGCGATGAATAGTGGTCTGAAATCATGAACTTTCGTCATAGCCAAACGTCGGTTATGCAAAGTAATTCAAAATTTGCGCCAGTGAAACCGAAACCGGAAGCGCACGCCACTTGCTCTCATCAACCACTAGGTGTGCAAGAGTCGATTGGGCCGCTGGGGTCTATGGGAGTGTCCACTCTTCACCTTTTTTTATTTCTCTATGCTACAAGCCTCGAGTATTAGATGCTCCGCATCTAAAAGCGCATCGACATTTCAGCGCCTCATTGTGTTCAGCGAGAGTTTCGTTTTCTTGGTATTCCTGGCGGTTGGTACCAACAGTGCTGGGAGGGTAGCTTAGAGGAACGAGAGGGGGAGCGAGAGTAGGCTTGCAGACGCTGCCTGCGTCGGTGTTGCGAGGTGAGAAAGGGGGAGCATAGGAGAGGAAAGACAGAGAGTAGGTGCATTCGCAGAAGAGCGCTGACGCCACCGGATCAAGCTCGCTTACAAGATTCTTCGCATCTAAAATAAGAGGAGGCGTTTTAGATGCGGAGCATCTAATACTCGAGGCTTGTAGTGCGGCGCCGTCCGCAAGCTTCCTCCTCCTTCTTCCACCATCTGTGCATCCCTTCCTCCTCTACACACCGCGCGCGCTTCACTCCTCCACCATCTGTGCACCCTTCCTCCTCTACACACCGCGTGCGCTTCTCCTCTTCACGAACATTCGCTAGCTGTATAATGTAGCGCGTATGCGCCGTCACGCTTCTCACCCTTCTGGAACATTCGACAGCTGATAGTGCATGCGCCGTCGCGCTGTATATATACTCAAGGTCGGTGCTCGCTCGC
>WOVY01013265.1:0-120000 GCA_013436015.1 Rhipicephalus annulatus | reverse complement strand
TGATGCCACGCCGGCTACTGGAACCACCTGGGCCGACAAATTAAAAAGTATCGTCAGAGTCACAGGTAGCACTGCTGCGCCAGCGGTGACTGACAGCAATGATGCCAGATTAGATCAATTGATTAGGGAGGCAAACTCTTAGTGGAAGGCTAATGAAGAACTGACCAAACAGGTAATCGAACTCAAAAAGAAGGCGCAGCCACGCCTGGCGAGCGTAGTAACTGTCAGGCCAGTAAGTCAAAATAATGAATCTTGTGAGGGGGACTGCTCCGCCGCTCCTAAAAAGAGAGTAGTCAGCCCCGAAAGTCGTTCGGTTTTCTCAGTCCTTAATCAACTGAAAGCGGTAATTAAATAAATCAGACATGACAAAAAAACTAACTTTAAAGTGGACAAGCCATGGAAATGAAGGTTGACGGCAGGAAAGAAGTTCAAGACATTCAAAACGAAAAAATGACGTGGACGACGAATTGTTGCAGTCAGACTCGGAAAGTCTAAATTCACTTTTTGCACCTTCAGGGAGTACTCCAAAAAGAACGACAGCTGGTAACAGCAAACTAAACTCATCCAACAATTATGGTTAGCACCCACAGTTTTCGTATGTGGCAGTGGAATTGCTATGAATTCCTCAACAAAAAGGCATCGCTGCGCTAATTATTAGGGTCAATGAGGGGACAAACCAAAAGTTATTATGCTGCAAGAAACTTCATCGCACAAGGTCAACCTAACCGGCTACAAATCGGAATGTAAAGGAAAGTATGCGGAAGAGGAGTGGCAACACTCGTAGACAGAAAGCTACCTTTTATCGAACACGATATCCCCCTCGGATTGACTAAAATTGAGTATATCCTTGTAGAAGTCGTACTTAAAAGGCAGGAGGGAAGGGGTGCAGCATCATCAGCTTAAACATTTACAGCTGTCCCAGCGCCAAGAAACAGAACTTCAGGACACTTTAAAACAAGGGACTCGCCATCGCCAAGAGCTCCCTGCTTATATTAGGAGGGGACTTTAATTCCCCCAACCAGGCGTGGGTGTACACTTGGAATTCAAAGAAAAGAGAAGGGCTATCGGAATTTGCCACAGATGTCGGACTGAGTCTGATCACTGATCCGGCTTTTCCCACTCGCTGTGGTACGTCCATGTGCAGAGACTATACAACAATGCCAAGCCGCGATGGTCTAGTGGCTAAGGTACTCGGCTGCTGACCCGCAGGGCGCGGGTTCGAATCCCGGTTACGGCGGCTGCATTTCCGATGCAGGCGGAAATGTTTTAGGCCCGTGTGCTCAGATTTGGTTGGACGGTAAAGAACCCCAGGTGGAATAAATTTCCGGAGCCCTCCACTCCGGCGTCTCTCATAATCATATAGTGGTTTTGGGACGTTATACCCCACATATCAATCAATCAAAGACTATACACCAAACCTCACTTTTGTGAAGAACTCAAACGAAGCTAGCTGGGAAAACTCAGCCACTGATCTAGGTAGCGACCACTATATCATACACATTGGTATATGATTGCCAAAGCAACAGACTAGATTCTTTCGGTGCACCGACTGGGACCTTTTTAGAAAAGCTAGAGCAAAACGACTAGAGTTGAAACCCATAAAAACGGGAAGGGAGTCCTTCCAGACCTGGATGAACCAGCTCGGAGAGGACCTGCAGGAGGGCACTAGAAATATTACAATGGAAGACAACATAGGGAGCATAGATAGTAGGCTCCTACATCTGACTGAAGCCAAGCAATTCCTCCTGCAAAGATGGAAAACACAAAGACGGAGCTGAAGCTTCAGAAAAAAGACAGCGTTGATGAATAGACACAGAGAGGAGCACTCCCAAATTCTCACAAAAGAACAGTGGGACGAAGCTTGCAACCAGGCAGACAATAGAATTGGACGCGGAAGCAGTTGGAACCTCCTACAACACCTATTGATTGAGAACAAAACTAAGTCTAACATCTTGTTAGGAAGCGCAGCCACTATTACAAAGAACACACAACACAAGCGCTTAACTGGATACTTACCAACTGGCCCGATACAATTGTTTATTAAGTCTAACAAGCGAACGGCCATAGCAAAACTAGTATATCAGGTGAGCCAGTCCAGGACTCAAGAGGTAATCATGTAGCAGCTCGAGGAAAAATATCTCCCGCTAAAACAACCGGGGGATTGTGATCAACACATAGAATACTCTGGATCATTGTGCGAGGAAACAAACCATGATTTGACTGAGGGTGAGGTGCGAACTGCCCTCCATGGTCTTTTCAGCAGATCGGCAGCCAGATCCAACGGCGTTACTAACAAAGTGTTATTCAGACGATGACTCCATTCCTCTCTTGACGGATCACTTCACCGACTTATGGAAAAAGGGAGAACATGCGGAGGAATGGAAGCGAGTCAATACTATTTTTACACCCAAACCAGGTGAACCACTTGGCCTAGATAACCTCCGTCCAATCTCACTTACGTCATGCCTAGGTAAAGCTATGGAACACGTCATTCTCAACAAGCTCACGCGCTACGTCGAGCAACATGACACACTCCCATATAACATGATCGGTTTCCGTCCCGGGCTGTCGACTCAGGATGCCATGCTCCTGATCAAGCACCAGCTCATACAGGTTTGTGCAGTGCATACGAGAGCGCTCCTATGTTTTGACGTCAAAAAATATTTTGATCGCATAGAGCACAAGGCCATCGTCGAGGTCCTATCCACGCTGGGTCTAAGCGAGAGGCTTTTCAGCATAGTCAAGTCGTTTCCCGGTGATAGACAAGCGAGCCTCACACTAGAACTAAAATCTAAGGTGAGTACACTGGGAAACAGAAGCACCCTACAAGGAAATGTGCTCTCACCCATGTTATATAATTTAGTAATGACCAGAGTTGCGAGAAAATTGTAGCGGATAGAAGGCATACGCTTCGCAATATAGGCCGATGATATAACCATATGGAGCGCCAGCGGAAACATAGGCCAAGCGGAGACTAGACTTCAGGACAGCGTAGACATCGTGGAAAGCACTCTCGGTGAAATGGGGCTAAATTGTTCGGCGGCGAAGTAGGAACATTTGGTTATAAAAAAATTGCCAGATCCCACGTACAGTGAGAATCGATGATATGCGATGCACGAATGACAAATGTGGAAATGTCACTTTAAAATCAGCACAACGTTTCAAAGTGGAGGTAAATGATGCTATACATGACTTCCGTGTCATGATTATCATGTTTGGTTGTGTAGTTTACCTTTGTCACCTATTCACGTCACGTGATACCAAATTCAGTAGATGTGGAACTAGCGAAACGGCCGCGAGCACGCTATGAGCGTGGTATGTTGTCATGTTCTTACATGACACGCATGTCAGGATTATCATGTTTGCATCAGTCATATATTTCGTCATATATTGACGTCACGTAACGCCAAGCAAAACGGCCGCCAGCGCATCACGAAGGGCCCAATATACTAAAATGTAGCGTTGTGGCGCGCGCGCGCGCTAGGCAAAGTGACGCTAGCTACGTTAGGAAAACGCGAGCACTGAATAGTCTGACGCCCAGCGCGACGAGCGTCCGTCGCCGGCGGCCAACGGCAACCAGCACAAAATGCGACATGCTGCATTTCGCGCCGATGTGTTACGCAGACAACATGCGTCTCCCTCTTCTCGTGACGAAGGAACGCCGCATGCGCTGAAACGCATATGCGTCAAAGCAACGCAGTGAGGCGCGCGCCTGCGAGTATAAGGCAGGATTGGCGCCTGCCGGGGAAATGCTGGTGCGACGCGATGAAATGAACGCCGGCGAACACGCACATCTCGTCACGTCGAAATGTATTGGTGTCTTGACTGTAGCATGTAATCATGTTCTCACATAACACGCATCTCATGATTATCATGTTTGGACCTGTTACATACCTTCGTCAACCATTGGCTTCACGCAATACCTCGTTTGTGTGAAGCTAGCGAAACGGCCACGAGCGCAGCATGAGCGTAGCATGTAGTCCTGTTGTTGCATGAAACCCATTAAATGTTTATCATGTTTGCACCAGTATAATACCTTTGTCCTCCATTCACGTCCCGTACTACAAAATTTGGTACAAGTGAAGATAGCGAAACGGCCGCCAGCGCATCATGAGCGTGGCATGTAGTCATGCTGTTACATGACACACACGTCATGATTTTCATGTTATTGTCTGTCGCTTGTCTTCGCATATGCAGTCATGCCATACCATACCAGTTTTGCAACTTGCCATGTGAACTAAACCACCACAAGAGCTGCATGACCATGACATGGAAATCATGACATTGATGACATACATGTAATGATTTTCATGTTATGACTAGACAAATATGTTCTTCATGCAGTCATGTTATGCCTTAGCAAGTTTGGTATCGATACCTATATGGAAGCGGCCACGAGAGCTAAAATTCGTAGGTGGCTAGATATATATATATATATATATATATATATATATATATATATATATATATATATATATATATATATATATATAGATAGATAGATAGATAGATACGCTTAAAGTCGCCGAAGTTCGCTAAGAAATGCTTCGCATTTAAAAATCGAGGTAGGATTCGAAGACCCAAGAGCTGTCCCAGGTGAGGAACCCAACATTATCTTGCGCTGTCAGGACGGAGACGCATCCGCGATCAAACAGGTCGAAAAAATGAAAGTTCTAGTGTTCTACATAAAAGCTGGAGGTAGGAACCGTAACGTTATTCAACATATTTAAAAAACAAACAAACTGACCATGTCCTCAGGCTACTAAAGAGAATCACCAACCGACACATGGGCCTTGGTAAGGACAGCGCTCTAAAGCTACTGCACGCCTTCACTCTGTCACTTCAGCTACGTGGCAGGTATCCTCTAATGGTCGCAGGCCGAGCTGAACAAGCTGAACACAATTATCAGAAAGTTAGTGAAAGCTGCCCTATGCCCAACAGCAGGTTGATCGAGAAACTTGTGAGCTTAGGCGTGCACAATACTATGGAAGAGATGGCTGAAGCGCAACCGACGGCGCAATAGGAAAGACTAACGAGGACATGTGCGGGTAGGTTGATACTCAAAGCGATCGAGCCAGCCCCCAATAGATCGAAGAACCTGAAGGAGGTCGAGGGTGAACTGAACGCGAAGCTTAGAGACGTAATCGGAACCACGCCCCTGCTGACTAATATGCATCAGGAACACAATGTCTGCAGGCGAAAAGCTGAAGCGAAAGCTTTATTGAAAGAAATTGAACAGGTAGGACAACAGGCGGCCATCGTCGACGCAGCCTGGGTGAAAGGCAAAGAAGCCTACACGGCTGTGGCGGGTGACAGCCAGGGAGAGGTACGGGACGCCTTGACTATACTCACTGAAGACTGCATGGTGACGGTGCAAGCCACGATTGCTTTTGTTATCAGGAACATAAAATGGCCATACATCTATAGTGACTCCAAAGCAGCAATTACGAGCTTCGACTAGGGCTATGTCACTGGGATTGTGGTTAAACTTATGAACAAAGTCAATCTGATTGATACTGAAATTCGATGGTTTCCTGCGCATATGGGACAAGTGGACGAAACTCGGGTCAACGTTAACGAGGTGACGAATGACCTGGCAAGAGGACTCACTTGCCGTGCCGGTCAGACCTGACCCGACGCCCGCTACCATTCAGGGGACTATAAAGAAAATTTAATCACGTACAACGACATCACAAAATATTATTACTTGGGCTGTAGGCAACTCATACTGCCACACGCAAGATTGAACAGGGCTGAGGCAGTCACGCTACGTTTACTGCAAACCGGAACTTACCCCACTGAAACTCACCATGCTTGACTCTCGTGGTACACGGTTAAAGGAATTTAGAGAAGAAAGGGGGTTTTAGAGGTAAAAGAAGACTATTATGTGAAAATACTTGCAGATGTTTGTTATAGTCATTTCCTATTTCATTCTCGCGCAACGTACAATAGCTCAATATTGAATATAAGAACGGCGCAACGGATAAGGACTGTATAAGGTAACACGCACAGCGCTTTGTGTGCCACATTCGGCAGTCTTCTTCTGTAGCACTTTTTTTGTTAGGCAATTACTCACCAACTTGCCCAAGTTCTCGCACTCTATAGCTCATTAATGTGTGTTTTGAGCATTGAACACACACACAACCACACACACACACACACACACACACACACACACGCACACGCACACACGCACACGCACACGCACACACACACGACTTAACAAGACCCATCCGTTGCAGCGCTTCGGCGCGTGTCTTCTTGACGTAGCACCGAGCCCTCTTCTATATGAAGAGAGAAAGAGCGCGTAGCTTCACGTAGCCACGCACCCTCTCTCTTCATGGGGAGAGGGCACAGCGGGGCGTCAAAACGCATAGCGCTGGCGCGCTGCAAACGATACGTGGGGTCAGGCCTTTACATAAAGCATCCAACTTGCGTTCATTGCTCGAAGCGCAACTGGAATTCAAGAGCAGACCGGAACATATAGTGAGGGACTTATAATTCCATTAGTACAGCTGAAACATTATCCTCTTGGATTCGCCTCTTGGCCTGGTATCCCCTGATGTGGTCTGCCTTCCCATCAAAGTGTCGACTACCTTGTGGCCCTGGCGACAATTTGTCAATGCTTAACAAGGCCCACGAGGGCCAGTTTAGGCTCCTTACAGTACACTAGACACAAGCTACTAGAAAGGCGGAAAAACTGTTCTATTTCGAGGGCACCAGCATATGTATAGCCAGTGTGGTTGTCTAATCGCCATGTCGTTACGCGACTAAATGCGAAGGCGTAGGTTAGTTGGAAGTAAAATCTACAAATACCGGTGCATATACACACACATGCATGTTACAGAAATCCACATTGTCAGTCCTGGTTTTCTGTCTTTTGCTACAGCGTGCACCGTAATCATATCATCGCCTTGCGAATTCCCCACTACACAGCCAACGAAAGTGTCTTAGTGTTCAATTTTATTAGACTTCAAGCTCCTTGGAGAGAACTCTCTGCTATGTTGGAGGTAGAAGTTATGGTTATTTTTCTAGTTTGCAAAGTACTGCCTAGGCACGGATGATCGTTCAGATAGTTTTCCTTTGATCATGAAAACAAAGGTTTTTTTTAGTTTATGAGAGTTGCCCGGCCATTCTGCCGGCTGCTAGTAGTCAGGACTGAAAACTCCGAGTCCTAACGCCTTTGTTGTAGTTCAAAGTAGCCGCACTTGATATTACAGTGCTTGTTATTATCGTTAACGAGTATATATTATTGTGAGAATGAACATATAGTTGACCATAATTAGGGCTTCAACTATGAGCGCTACAGAACTTTACTGACTGAGATTCCAAAAAAAAAGTATTTTACGTTTACTTCTCTGTTTTGTGTGCTCAGGAACATGTGGTTTTATCAGGAGTAGGATGACCGAAAAGAAATGTGCTGGTAGCCATGTTTAACACGTTTTACTATGTTTAGTTAGCAAATAAATAAACCTAAGGGCTCATTTTTTATATTTAGAGACAATAATGATGAAAACTAACAGAAAAGAATGACAAGAAAAGTACAGGGTGTGTTGATAGTAGTAATTTTACTGTATATGATTACATTACCTTTACGTCTAACATACCCAGTACTTTCCTTGACATCCTTGTCAGTTAGGTCTCATTTTTATGTTAAGTTAGCATGAGTTATCAATGAAGTTAAAAATTATTGGTAATGTGTCAGTAATAGATCAAGTAAACAAAATACATATGCGGCAAATATGTGGAAGAGTAAGCCGTAAAATTAACATTCGAGAAGTTCTTGTAGAGAACTCGAGAAGAGGCTAATCACAGATTTAAGCCTACTGTTCGTCGAGTAAATTCAACAAGAAAACAAATACTGACACTAAATTCAACCAGGTATAATTTTATTTTAGATACATTTGCTTAAGGTGACTGTGTTGAGAAATCCGACGTGTTATTGTCGCGAGTCTATAAAGGCTTAGATTTGAACGTGTTCCTGTACTTGTCCGGTGACTGCGGTTCCAGCATCGTGGACCACTGTAAGAAATTAAAAAAAGGGCAGATTAATATGACGCCATCATATGTAGGCCAAATTATTTAGGTGGCAGTGAAATGCAGTGACATCGTCAAGAGGAATAATATGTGAGTGTTACTAAAATTGAACCACGAACAGTTCAAATGCGAGAAAAAGCTTTTCTGCAACCGATTAAAAAAACGAATCTTGTATGATGTGATTATATTGGGGAGGTTATTATGCACGTATGCATTTAAAGGTAGAATAGTACTCTGCCTCTAAAAATATTGCTACAGCACAAAGAAGTTTTTCACCAGCTGCCATATTCATTCACTACCCACAGTTATCAAACATTCTTAATTTTTTTTGAAAATCTTATGAGGCATGTAAGGAAAAATGTACACCGCTTTAGACAGCGGGCGGCAAATGATTCTCTTGTCCTAACGAGCTGGTGAAAGCACATACGAGCTTAAACGTTTTCAGCTTGTCGTGTTGAGAATAGTGCTTAACAACTTCAAGGCGCTATTTGTTTTTCTCTAGCTAGTCTTCTTAACGGCAAATGGTTTGCATGAGTCAAGTAGCGTGTGTTATGACGCACCTGTGTTGGTGATGGGCTGGACGACAGCGGTGTTGGTCACCTCAGTGACGGTGTGGATTGGGTGTGGCTGTGGGACTGGGACCTCGACTGGCTTTGGAACTGGCACGTCAACTGGGAATGGCTGTGGGACTGGGAATGGCTGTGGAACTGGGACTGGGCGTGGGACACGGTAGGGAGCGGGCACCAGGCGCTGGCGGACTACACCAATGTAGACGGCGTCGCTAAGGGGAAGCCGGGAGGTGGGCTCAGAGATAAGGCGGAGGTCACCGGGGAATCGCCTGGGGGCTCCGAGACCCATGGACAAGGGGCCGTAGCTACCGAATGGGCTGCCGAGTCCACTGAGGGGGCTGCCGAATCCGCTGAGTGGGCTGCCGAATCCGCTGAGTGGGCTACCGAATCCGCTTAGTGGGCTGCCGAATCCTCTGAGTGGGCTACCGAATCCGAAGAGTGGGCTACCGAATCCACTGAGGGGGCTGCCGAATCCGCTGAGTGGGCTGCCGAATCCACTGAGTGGACTGCCGAAGCCGCTGAGTGGGCTACCGAATCCACTGAGTGGGCTGCCAAAACCACTGAGTGGGCTGCCGAAACCACCGAGAACACCTCCGACACGGTAGCCAGAGAGACCAGAATAGCCAAGGCCGCTAAGACCACCGAGACCACCGAGACCACTGCCGTATAGTCCGGAGAAACCAGAAAGGCCACCGCCGAGGAGACCACCGCCGAGGAGACCACCGCCGAGGAGACCACCGCCGAGGAGACCACCACCGACGAGACCACCACCAACGAGACCAGATCCTAGACCACCGCCATAGAAGCCAGAAAGACCAGAACCGAAGAGACCACCGCCGTAGAGGCCAGATCCGAAACCGCCATAGAAGTTTCCGCCATAGTAAGCCTCAGCGTGGATGCCTGTGGTAGATACGGCGTAGAAACAAATTATTTCCTATAATTATTTGTCCAACAGGGTTAAATAAAGTGATTTTGTCTTTTACCCAATGAGTACATTTAGTGACTGCACTCTTGAGATAGACCAATGACAGTTACTGCTCGTAAGATAGACTCTGGGAAAAACAGCACTTTCCCTTTTTGATTTTCTGCAGCTGTTCGCAGTAGATATCGCGCTAGTTAGTATCGAGCTTGAGTATTCTTGGAATTGGAAATCAATAAATCAGATGCTCTATCATTTTTCACAAGAAAAGCTGTTGATTGTGTAAAAGCGATGCATATCGCATAGCCTACTTCTACATCTAACGCAGCTTTTAAATCTCACCGACTCACCATAACTGCATTCGGTAAAACAAGACGTCTTGGGGAGGTGCAAAAAACACAACAATCACCAGTAAGATTAGCTTTGAAAAGCGAGAATAAAGGTTACTTGTTAATTTAAGAGTCACATACGGGATTAGACTATATCCGGTACCTCATAATTCTCGCATCAAATGCAGAAAACATCAAGCGGCATGAACTGCAAGTTCTAGATAAATGTAGATGCGGTAAGAGAAAACAGCGCTTGGAAAACTGAGCTGAATATTAATGATTGCGATAAGCAGGAACATACACAAAATTACCAAATGGTTTTAATTAATTAAATATTCCATTACATTACTATGACTGCTTAATTTTGAATTAATCACAGCGGCATTATGTCCAGTTTGTGCAGTGAGCACACCAATTTTACCATGCTATTTGGGACTAGAAGAGGAAGCTACAAATATATTTCACGAAGTGCTAAACACTCAGCAGTAACGTGCCAGTAGCGCTTGAACTGTACTCGCACTGTGCTTGCTTATTTCGGTGCGAAAAGCGTATAAGTACACCTTCGTTCGTATCATGAGGTCAGCACGAACACTTTACATTTTTAGGCTGCCTTTCAAATTTTCCGAGCTCAAAAAGGAAATATCTTGAGAGTACCGTTTGCTTTTTTATTAAACTTTCAAGTTCCAGCTAAAGTTGCTGGAACTTAAAAACGCCGCAAAAAACATTTGGTTTACTGCTTACGTGGCTATAGCCGTGACTGGCGGAAAGCAATATCGAGCGTATTTACTTCGGCCGCAGTACGTAGTTACATTCTTGGGCGTGATAATTGAGGAAATTGGTACGAAGTTATCGAGGGTTAGAGTTACTCACTAACTACTGAATTCCGCTCAACTTAGTAGAAGAGTATCTGCCATACAACGCGGCTTCACAGCTTTAGGAGTAAGTGGAATGCATTTTGGGACGTTACGGAAAAACCGAGAGTAGGCTTCTAAGTGCCTGCGCTTAAGAGTAGTGCAGAGCTACAGAAGGCACGGTAAGAGCGAACTCAGCAAATTTACCCAGGGAGATGAGGGCGAGAGCGACGAAGACCTTCATGGTTGGTTTGTTGAGGCGACCTCCTGTCGGTGTGTGTAACTGCTGCCGCTCGGGAAAGGTGGTTTGTCAAGAGCGCGCCGGCGCCTTTTGTACCCCCGGCTCTGGGGCTGGCCGCAATACGGATGCCCGTTGGTCAGGCATCGGACGCCGGGCGGAGCATCGCAGGGCATTGTTCTCTTGAACAATCCTGCGCAAAAAAGCACTGCGAGAAAAGAAGTCTCGAAAAAACAAAGAGAGAAACCTATTGATTTCGGCTTTGCTCGTCTCGAGTCGACCAGGTGGTAACTGCATATGAAATTGTTTGCTGCCTGCTCTGCTCTTTGAAGGCATTGTGAAGCGGTCATGATTCCCGTATTGAACAATGCCGGAATAGTAGAGAGAAAGACGAAAGGAAAAATAAATTTTGCATTTTTTTGGTGCTCTTCTTTGCTTGACTGTTTGGCGTGATAAGAAGAAACCTTGCACGGAAACATGTAGGTAAGAATATTGTTCACATATTTGGTCCAACCAACGCAGGCATAGTTTGAAACAAAAATAACAATATGTCGCACATTGAAAATCGCGAAGGAAAAAAAAAACAACAAATGCTTGCACGAAAGCACGCAATATTGTACACTGGGGTAAAAACGACCTCAGTAGCTTTTCTTGTCTCTCTGCATGTTCTTTGCGATGCCAAGCAGAATAACTCAGTGACGGGGTCGCGTACGCAAGTGAGGCTACATAGACAATAAGGCTTTTGTAAATATAGTCTGAGATTGAAACGTTACCTACCCTAATATATCACTAGCCTTGTGTTTGAGGAAGTTATGGGTGAATAAATTTTGGTCATGACCGGCTGTAGACCGAAATATCATTACTCGTAGCGTTAGAACCTTAAAAAAATCTCCTCTGTTTCTTCGTGTCAATGTGCATTGCTCACAGAGACCTTCGAAGCAAACGCGGAGTTTTGAATGGAAAATGCCAGAATGATTGAGGCTGTCTCTGCTTCGCGTTTGCGATGACCGACATCTACGCGAGATAAGTGGTTGGGGATATGCGAAGTGTGAATTAAGAGGCCGCATATCCTCTTTGTTTAATACGTTTGGTACTGTAGTGCTGAAAGGGAAGGTGTGCTGTGAAAATGACTTTCCGAAGCGTAGAGCAACCTGTTTAATTGAAGCTGAATATTTTGACTGTCACCAGTTTCTCCACTGACCCTTTTCGAAAATGGGGAAATGGAAATATAGACTGCCGGAAGATACTGCCACATGCTGGTGATTTCAGTATCATAACTGGTCAGAGTCTGTATAGATCCGCAGTGCGAGGGCGTAGCCAGAAATGTTTTTCGGGGTCAAAGAGGTGGGGAGGCAGGTTAGGCCACTCTTTGCGTATGTTCGTGCGTGCATGTTGTATGTTCACACGTGCAGATGCAAAGTTGAAAAATCTCAAACTTCCACAACTTCTTTCCCCATGCATATGCATGGAAAGGGCTGGGTACTATAACGTTTCGATCTGCAAATAAGAATATAAATACGCACAACCAGTGGTTAAATAAATACCACAGCCATTTTCAGCAACATCTGTTAGTAGGACAACTTAAAGAAAAATGGTTTTGAGCAGCATGTATTTTTTAACTCTATAATAAACGTATACACTGCAGGAGCGCGTTAATGTGTTTCATTTCTTTCAAAGATTGTGTTGAAACTTTTTTTCCTCATATAGTGGTCTGCCCTGTGTTATGCTTGAAGGTCGCACTGGAAATGACAGGTGGTAAAAATATGATAAACAGAATCAGCCACACTACACATAGTACGGCGAAAACAAAATGCCGATGTGAACAAACGTAGGTGTTTCGAAACCGCATACCTCCTTGCAAAACATCAATAAAAACCAGGGGCCTCGGTATCACAAAACAATTCCAAGCTTGACTTTCGGATAACCCGTCCGCCACCTTGTGAAATTCCGTATAACGGACTCGCATGTCAAGGAGCTGCTGCTCACTGAAATATGGCTAATTTAATATGTTTCACATGAATGGAATAGTTAAGTTAAATATTACAAATATGCTAATTTATTCTAGATAGCTCATGTTCTGAAATAAGTGCAATAAATAGGACAAAAGTGAAACAAATAATTAAAGTAGAAGAAGAACCAAAAAGCCTTGAAGTTCGTTAGCCTTTGATGATTGAATTTCCTTTAGCTGACTCTTGGGAAAAGGTAGTGATCGGCCAACTTGTTGCAGTAGTATAGAATCAGCTGGAAAACGTTCTCTTTCGTTGTCCCCGATTGTCCAGTGGAAAGCTTCATACGAGGGCAATTCTGGGAGGCTAACCGCCCTACGTCAACTTGTGCCCCCATCGCGAATGGTGACTGCCTAAATATTTCATGCTTCTCAGACAGCGCTTCTACGCTGATCTATCGACACCTGCTAAATCAGCGCCCAAACCACCGTGTCTAATCGAATCATTTCGTACTCGTAGTCGTGGCTCAGCTCGCTTTACCTGAGCATTATGACTGTGTTGGGGCACGAACACTCATGTCATCAAGGACGTCAGTAGATCTCTTTGTGTAAAAATGGCGGCTCTTGTGAGACGCTGGAACACCTTATAGTAGAGTTGCATTTCTGGAGATTCACTGGAAGGTGACAAGTGTATCATTCAAACTTCGTTGGCACTATCAGATGAAGAAGTATTATAGCTTGCGGCGGGTCTGATGATTGCTTGATATGTGGGATTTAACGTCCCAAAACCACCATATGATTATGAGAGGCGCCATAGTGGAGGGCTCTGGAAATTTCGACCACCTAGGGTTCTTGAACGAGCACCGAAATTTGAGCACACGGGCCTACAGCAATTTTGTCTCCATCTAAAATGCAGCCACTACAGCCGGAATCATCGATCCCGCGACCTGCGGGTCAGCAGCCGAGTACCTTAGCCACTAAACCACCATGGTGGGGCATCCGGCGGGTCTGTGTCTAATAAGGTACTTAGGCTTTTGTGGCTTCTTTGCTTACCTTGTGCATGCACGATGGTTTTTCTTTCTTGTTGCCATTTATTTCCCTTGTTTTCGGAATAAAATTTTATTTGTGAGTCGGCGCTGTAGTCTGTCGTCTCTTTTGTCCTCCTCCTCGTTTCTATCGCACTTCTTTTTCCCCACAAGACTTGTTGGTACCAGTAGTGGTTTGGCAGACGCGATTGTTTTTTACGGAATGAAGACTCATTAAATTTAGTTGTGTGACACTTGACGGTTACCATTGTCCGAGATGAGATGGCGTGCTTGTCGGCGCGGCGCAGACCGTGAAGCTTTGCCCAATTTCATGAACGAAATGAAATGAACCACCTGTTTATAGATGTTATTCGCGTTTTTACCTATTGCTTAACCTATTGCTTAAAAAGCCTCCGTTATTTCTTAGTTTCGTTTTCTTCCCGTTACCTTTATATCTCCTAAGCCCTCCTCCACAAGATAAGGTGCGAAATGTGCTCCTCTAGGTGGCAGCTGTAAGCTGGATCTTCATATCTTTTTTGGTTCCTTGTGTGTTATTGTGTAATAATAATAATAATAATAATAATAATAATAATAATAATAATAATAATAATAATAATAATAATAATAATAATAATAATAATAATAATAATAATAATAATAATAATAATAATATACTAAAAATAATATCTATGATAATTACACTCCTAGTAATATTATTATTATTATTATTATTATTATTATTCATAGCTACAGAGTGTAAACGTATAGCCACACACCTGCTTTGCGTGTCAGAAGTTTATGTCATGCACTTCATGAGTGCCTCAATTCGGGTGCCTGATTCCTTAAAGTCTAGGAGAGTGGTATATAATATTTCGCATAAACCTGGCCACGTCACTGCACCAGAAATCGTCAGCCATATAAATAGGAAACTGACTGCAGAGAAAGGATGCGTATATGAAAGAGAATGTTTTCGTGAATAATTGTGACAATGATATACTTTATTAGTTTGCAGAAACCACATTCCTCCGTGCGATGATATGCTTGTTTTACATGGACATTTGAGTTGATAGGCGGATTCCCTGAATAATTATTCACCTGCGAAACTCCGTTGTGAGTGAACAAGGGATACCTCACTTCCAGCTGCATGTGAGGACATTAAAAGAATAAAATAACAATATAGTATTTGCAGTAATGTCTAGATTGTAAGAAGCATGCGCATCGTTGCGCTACCCTCCGCCCTCCCCCATTTTTACGTTTTTAGAAGAGCCTTAGGGCTACTCCAGCTTTTATGAAAAACGAAACTGAACCCGTGACGCTGCGGCCGGGTTTCTGAAGTGGCCAAGCTCACAAAAGAAAAGGTGGTACTCATGCGAGAGAATTAATGGTACTCAAGGAAGACTGCCGCTCATGCAAATAACAACATAATTTCCTGGGATGTACGCGTCAAATTGATGTGATTATGAGGTATCCCATCGTAGAGGGCAGCGGATAGTGGCAACTATCTGGGGCCCTTTAACGTGCACTGATATCGTAAAGTACTCGGGCTTCTAACGTTTCGCCTAGAAATGCGAACACTTCGGCCGAAACCAAGAGCCGTGTCTTTTGGGTCGGCAGCAAACAGTGATCACAACAGCTTCCAGGGATAAACGCCTGATAATAAAACGCGCAACGTATGTTTTGTAGGACTACTAATTCGTAATTTCTCTTTCAACCTGGCTTACCTTATTTATGGAAATGATAGGTTATGCTAGGCTTGCCATATCTACATCTATATAGCGCCTCTGAGAGGTGTCCGACTATCGAACCGCTTTGCATGTGATAATATCTGATCCAGAAATTAATGACAGAACGCGTGCCAAAAAGTGCTCAAATAGAGGGAAACACCACTGCAGGACTGAAGATGTCGTGCGAAAACATATCCCCAGTTAACTTAATGGGGCCCCGCATACCTTTTTCAGCATGGCCAGTGTTCTGTGTCTTCTTCTCTGTCCCGTCCTGGATATACCTCGAACAACAGAAAACACAACCCATTGGTAGGCGAGGCTTCCGAGAACACGCCAACCAAATGTCATAGCACCACACACTGCCTCAAATTAGCCATCAATTGTCAATGTTAACTAAAATTCGCTCCCTCTTTTCTCGACAAACGACAAGCTAAACCCAAATTATCGTACCAGAAACCCAAGTTTTATGGCCATTTGCTGATTTGAGCCTTAGAGTCTCCAATAAATACACTAGAGAAAACTCAGGCTCTAGTGTCTATGTGAGCAGCCCCACCGCGGGGGCCTAGTGGCGAAGGTACTTTGCTGCTGACCCGGAGACCACTGGATGAAATCCCGGCTGCAGCGGTTGCCTTTTCAATGGAAGCGAAAATGTCGCAGTAGGCCCGTGTGCTCAGACTTGGCTGCACGTTAAAAAACCCCAGGTGTTCGAAATTTCCGGAGCTCTCCACTACGGCGTCTATAAAAATAGTATCGTGGTCTTGGGACGTCAAACGCCACAAATCACCATCAGAACGAAGCTGTCATCGAGTAGAATTTGGTCAGATTTCGTATTCTATAAAAATGGATTTTGAATCCTATACCCATACATGTAGAGCTCTCACGGATAAAAACACTAACATTTTGCACTGAATAAAGCACGCACGTTTCTTTGCAGCATGTGCGGTTCGTTCAATATCTCCGTAGTTTTTACTGGAGCATATTCACAAGAGCCAACGTTGCTCTTAGCGACTAGATTTGCAGCGCTTGAAATGATTTTCACGAGCAATTGCTTGTAGATGTTAAGTTGAAAAAATTGTCCGCGTATCTGCATGTTAATCTGCAAATCTCGAAAGACGATGGTCTTGCGTGTGGAGAGAAACATTTATTTGATGTTCTGCGCAAGAAAATCAGTGAATGGTATTCTGGAGGCGCTGCGTCAGAGTGCCTCGAGCGTGCAGCGGAGGCGAACGAGTGCATCAAGTCACGTCACACGTGAGACTTGAGTGCCATCTGGCTGTTTTTTTTTTTGGAAAACGAAGCGCACGGCTCTCAGATGGGCGTGCGCGTACATCTCCGAAGGGATAAGGTGTAGAACGCAAGGCGACAGGTAGTTGCCACCATTGTGTCGTCTTAGCAAAGCGTTGGAAACACTCGCCTTTTCGTGCAAGCGTTGCATGGTCAGCAAAGCGTGATAAACGCTACGGTCCTTAGAATTACTTATGTATGCCTTTTCTAGTAAAACACGCACATGCAGAATATATATGTGTTGTTGTGTTGCCTCAGATATGCGCAATAATTGCTTTTAGGGGCGAAGCTTCTTATAGCGGCACTTGTTCATCCCTCGTAGCCGTTGTAGTGTGTATCAAGTATAGCATTTTTACCTCCAAGGTGGTGCTGGTGAGAGATTTCTTCTGTGCGTTATTCAACAATAAAAGATAGTGCTCAATGTACATGCCAATGGCTGCTAAGGGGAATGAGAGACAGGAGCATTCGGCTTTTAGTTAACGCGCACGCTGCGATACCCATTTGCAGCCATTGCCATATGCATTGAGCACTACCTGACAGGAAAAGGTTGCTTCGTTATACTTGCTCGGCGTAACCTCCTTGGTTTTAGAAAGGTTTAGCGAGCGTTGGGCCACAGTGCCATGAATACAGTGAACTAGTATATACAATGAATTCGAGGTGGTTAAAGGTGGGAAGTAGACCCGCTGCTGCTGCTGAAAAACATTTATTTACAGATGTTATTTACAGGGAGTGTGGGAACGGTCCTTAAGGGGCCGCCCCGTACAAACACTAGGTGGGCTCCCTCTTACGGGAGCCCATTGGCGTTGGCCGCGGCCCGGGCACGCTCGACCAGGGCCCGTTGGGCCGTCAGGTCAGAGCAGCCGAGCAGGGCTGCCTCCCAGTCCTCCCGCGAAGGGTTGGGTAGTGGGGTAAGATTTGGAGTTTTTTGGCATGCCCACACCATGTGGAAAATGTCAGAGGAACTTTCCTCACAATGTGGGCACTTCCCCGTGCAAGCGGGGTCAAAGTGTTTTATGATTGCCGGGCACAATAGAGTTTTAGTATAAAGGCGAAGGAGGATTCGCTCCTCCGCCTTCGTGAGGCCCTTACAGGGTTTAGGATAGACGTTATGGCCGGATTGATAAAATTGTGTGATCTCCTTAAAGGTGTAGGCAGGATTGGGTTCGAGTTCCGGATCGGTAGGGGACGAGGATGGTGCCCGGAGAGTGAGCGCGCGGGCAGCGGCATCGGCCGTCTCATTACCATCGAGGCCCGTGTGAGCCGGAGCCCATATGATCGTTCGGTGCGCGGGGGCACCTAGGTAGCTGCTGTTCTGCAGTATTTTATAAGCACGGTACGGAATGTATCCCTGTTCAATATTGCGACAGGCACCCCTTGAGTCGGTGATTATGACCCTCGAGTCCTGATCTGCGGCGGCTAGTGCGATGGCGATCTCCTCCGCGTGCGTAATGTTATGTGCACGGAATGTGAGTCCGTTTACAACGGTGTTTTCGTGGACGACCGCAGCCGTATACCAACCACCGTGGTGCGGGCCGGAGGCGTCCACGTAGAATACCCCGAATTTGTGGCCGTAGTGTCGAGCCAAGGCTTCCGCCCGCGCGAGGCGTCGGCCAGTATAGTCGTCTCGGGTCATGTTAGCCGGAAGAGGGCGCACGTGCAAGGAGTATCGCCAAACTTCTGGAATCCGTACGCGCTCTTCCGTGTGTATTGAGTGATTGATGTGTAGCCGGGCAAGGAGGCGGCGACCCGACGGTGTTTTAGAGAGTCTAGTATATTGGTTTGTCAAGTGCGCCTCTCTCAGCTCCTTGAAGGTGTTCACCATTCCCAAGCCCAAAAGGCGCTGGTTAGAGGTGCTGACAGGAAGGTCGAGGGCACGCTTGTAGATTTTGCGGAGAATGACTTCGAGTGCATTCTCGTCGGATTTGCGTAGGTGGAGGTATGGAGCCGAGTACAGGACTCGGCTGGTTACGAATGCATGCGCCAGCCGCAAGGCATCTTTGCATCGTAGCCCCCCGCGCTTGTTGGAAACCCGGCGGACCATCCGGCCCACCTGGTCCCCCACCTTACGCAATTTGGCCAATGTTGTGTCTGCTCTGCGATTTTTGTGTATAAAAAGCCCCAGTACTCTAATCTCATCGCGTTCGGGTATTGGTCCGCTGTGAAGGGAGAGGTCGATCTTTGCGGTGCACTTTGGTGAGGGGCGTATGTGCACGAATTCCGATTTGGACGGGGAGCACTGAAGGCCGCAGCGACGGGCATAGTCATCCACGATGTCCGCCGCTTGCTGCAGGCTTGCCTCCATGTCTCCTGCCGAGCCGTGTGACGCCCATATGGTGATGTCGTCGGCGTACAGCGCATGCTGTATGCCTTCGACTTTCGCCAGCTGAGCGGGGAGTCTCATCATTGCCACATTGAATAGGAGGGGCGAGAGGACCGCTCCCTGCGGGGTCCCTCTCGTGCCTAATCGGTAAGGGCCGTGTTCAATGTCCTGAATCCGAATGTATGATTGTCGGTCAGTGAGGAATTGTTTAATGTAGTTGAAAGTGTTTTGGCCGCAATCCACCTGTGAGAGATGTGTTAGAATAATTTCGTGGGTCACGTTATCAAAGGCCCCCTTCAAATCCAAAGCGAGCACAACTTTGTCATTCAGGGGATACTCGACTGGATCGAGGATCTCATGGTCGAGCTGAAGCAAGACATCTTGCGCGGACCGGTGTGGGCGGAACCCGAACATGGTGTCTGCAAATGCATTTTTGCTCTCCAGGAACGCGGACAACCTTTCGCGCACCATCGTCTCCATTAATTTTCCCACACAAGAAGTAAGGGAGATGGGGCGGAGGTTGTCCGTGTTAATGGCTTTGCCCGCTTTGGGTATGAAGGTGACCAGGGCGGTCTTCCACTCAATTGGTAGGCTTGTTTTCCCGATCCAAATGGAATTGATGTAGGCAAGGAGCATGGTGTAGGCCGAGTCAGGAAGATTGGCAAGTAATTTCACGGTAATTTTATCCCTTCCCGGCGCCGTTCCTCGCCTCATTTTTGCTAGGGCTGCCTTCAGGTCGTGTAACTGGAACAGTTGATCCAGCTCCGCGTTCTCGGTACCTGCATACGAGTACGCCGGCCCTTGGGAGTCCTGCTGAGTGCATAGATATTGGTCTCGGAGTTTACATGCCAATTTGGCTGTGTCTCCGTCGAAGCTGTGAAATGCTCGTTGCAGATGCTTTTGTGTCTCTGTTCGAGTTTGGGTCGGATCAATCAAGGCGCGGAAGAGGCGCCAGGTACTCCGGCTGGACATTTGTCGAGCGGCCGTGTTGCAACGGTCCACCCAGTTAGAGTCAGCGAGCTGGGCCGCGTACTCTGCTGCTCGCTGGGTGAGCTCAGCGATGCGAATTTTGAGCTTTCGGTTGTGTTTTTGCCGGCGCCATCGGCGGACGAGGCTGCGCCGGGCCTCCCAGAGGTGAAGGAGATGGTTATCCACCGCCGGAGTCGCCTCGGAGAGTTTAATTTGTGTTTCTGTGGAGCGTAATGAGGAAACCAGTTGCTGGGACCAAGCATGGTATCCTTGCTCCTCAATGGGTGTCGAATTGGCGTATATTTGCCGAAACTTCGTGTAATCGGGTAATTTTGCCTCTCCGTAGGGTCTTGCCAAAGGGTAGGTGCGAATGGTGGTGTTGAGTATGCAGTGGTCGCTGCCGAGGGTCTCTTCAGTGTTGACCCAATCCGCATACTGAATGTTTTTTGTGAGGGTAAGGTCCGGACATGTGTCCCGGGTCACGGAGTTACCCACGCGAGTTGGGTAGGCAGGGTCGGTGTGAAGAGTTAGGCCCAGCGTGGACATAAGTTCCGCCAATTTACGTCCACGTTTCTCTTCACGTGCATACCCCCAGAGTGTGCTGGGGGCATTGAAATCACCCACAATCACCAGAGGGTCCCTGCCCGCAGCCTTTAAAGCGCGGCTAAAAAGGTCTGCGAATGTAATGTTGCTTAGTTTCGGTGAGCAATAAATGTTTAACACGTGCAGTGGCGGGTCCTGTTTACGCAGCGGAAGGAGTGTCACCATCACGTACGAGAAAGCTGGCTTAACGTCGAGATCAACTAGGTTGGCCGTATAATTTTTGTGCACGCAGATGCAAGATAAAGGGTCCTGCTGAAACGTAGTATAGTTTGTGAGTGTGGCAGCACTCCCTGGCTCCTGGAGGGCTACCACAGCAGGAAGGTTTTGAAATGCTGCGAGGAAAAGCCGGAGGTTGGCGCGCTTAGTGTGAGCCTTAAAGCCCCGACAATTCCACTGGGTGATTTGGATGGGAGTGGCCGTATTGGATCGTGGGGACTTCCGAATTCTAAGGGAGCCCGCCATGGTCAGTGGAGTTATCGGGTGATTGCGGTGGCGGTGCTCCCGAGCCAGCACTCGCGGGGAGGGGGGTGTCCTCAATTCCGGAGGCGGAGCAGCTGTCATCATCCTCAAATTCGATCTGTCGTCGAAGCGTTTTAGGGTACCGGCCAGACACGTCCTTAATTGGGCCGGCTCGTTTGGTGAAACGCGCAACTTGTTGGGCTATCAGGGTAGGGATGGTTTCTGTCATTTTAGCAATGGCGGCATTTACAGCCGCTGAGATTTGGGTTTCGAGGACAGTTATACGGCTGTCCATACGGACCTCAAGGGTGTTCACACGAGCCTCGAGTGCGGCAACCGCGTCTGCCGCCCCCGCCCCGGTCTCACTCTCCATTACCTCTACTGCGGGGGGAGGAGGAGGGGAGACTAGTTGGGTCTGTTTGGCCTCGGCTTCCGCTAGTCTTTTCTGTAACGCTTCGATTTGTGCCTGAAGTTTGGCAATAATATTTTGGTCGGCGTTACGCGATGAAGAGGGGATGATAGGGAGGGATGAGGAGGCAGCTCTACCCGTACCACCCACCTGCTTTCCGTTTTTCACGGCGTTGGCCCATGGCCTGGCTTCGCCGCATGGTTGCGCCGTCGGCTGCTTTTCGGTTCCTCCAGTAGGGGAAGCGGGCTTGTCAGTCTTGGCGACTTCCCGGCGTGGTGGCTCACTGGGAGTCTGATCTTTGCGCCGTTTCTTGGACGCCCTTTTGGACTTTCTGCCCTGTTGTGCGGCCACCTTGGAATTACGGTACTTGGCCGTACATGCTCGAGAGTTTGTGGCGTGTGCTCCACCACACACAGAACATACGGGTACACATTCATGAGGGGCCCGCACCCCCTCCTCCACAAGCGGAACCTGCTGTCCACACAGGCCACACGTATCGGGTCGTGGGTTGGGACAAGTGTCCATCCGATGGCCGACGACACCGCACTTGCCGCAGGCCGGGATCGTCCGGTAGTAAGGTTTGACCGGGATCAGCATTGCGTCGAGTAGACCCGAAGCGCAAGCCGTAAGAAAGTGTGCGTGTGCCACCTCTCGTTTAGTCTTTTGAATGTCCGCTGGATGGCGGTGCTTCTATATGGGGAATATATGATGAAAAGATGCGAGATGGTGGTACTCGGAGTGTTGAATAAATGGACGAACGGACACACAGACAGATGCATGGATGGACGCATGAATGGACGCAAGGGCGGATGCATAAACGAACGCAGCGATACACGCACGAACAGACGCACGAAATGACGGGCGAATGGACGCATGGACGATCACACAGATGGACGCATGGATGGACGGAAGCAAGAACGAATGGACGGACGAATGCTTCGCCTCACTCTCCATCATTCACTTCAGTGGATATGCTGCCATTTTTTTTTAATTGACAATCGCACAAGTATGAACGCTGAACCTTGAGCAACATTGGTGGGGGCTACGGATGGGGTCGGCCGTTTAAGGTGTCGGCTCATGCTGTTTAGAGTACCCGGTTCACGTTAAGGGTGGACAAACAGACAAATGTACAGACAGAGAGACCGTCGAAGGTTCCCAAGAAAGACTATCGTCTTTAAAAAGATATGTCACGGTGGACGGCTACGCTGCATAGCTCCAATCTTCAGGATTAACTGTAGGCAATCCAGCGAGCCCACGAAGAGACAGTGTCTTCCATCCTCCTCGGGGGAGGCCTAGGCCCTGGCCACAAATTCGCAGGAGTTATTAATGAAGTTGTTACCACCAGCACCACTGTTTCCATCCGTGAGTACTTTACGTGCGTGATTACAATGATGTAAGATTGCACAGCGCTGACAACATGAATAATATATATGCCAAACTTTGTCACAACCTCTTATGAAAATAATGGTTTTAATGATAATTTTTGGAGCTTAATGTTCCATTACCACCATATAAATATGAGAGACACCACAGTCAAGGTCTTCAGAAAGTTCTGCCACATAGAGCTCTTTGATGTGCTCGTAAATCTAAGCACACGCACCTGGAGCATTTTACCTCCATATAAAATTTGTCACGATTTAGTGATAGCATCTCTTAGCACACAATAAAGGTGTAATGACTCCATAATCAAAAGCTCTGTAATTTTGGCCCGATCATGGACATGTCATTCTAATATATGAGGTTATTTAGAGAAGATGAGCATGCATTTTTTGTTGAGAGCGCTACAATGTTGAAAACGTTTTACTTTTTTGCTTGCAGTCCTCTTTGTCGTTCCTCAGTTGGAGGCGCATTTCAAAGCGTCTAAACACTTCATGCGTGGTCAAAGCGAAAAATCATTTCGTCACACAATATTTTATGCTACATTTGTGTGCGGAATGAACATTTTAAGAATTTTCTGAACATTGACAGCACTCCTATAGGTTCAGAAACCCTTTCTTTCGTAAGTCTTTTTTGCATTAGCCAGCCGCATACGCTGGTGGTAGTTCCAAAGCCAGCATTGGCTAAAGCTTTATTTTATGGACGATTCGAACAAGAGAGAAAGAGAGAGAAGACCCTCATTTGGTCCGGAAGGAAGAGAACAAGGTACGTATACATCCAACTCGTCACTAGACCCATGTCGGGACGGAGAGGCCGAGCCTCTCCACCCTCTCACGAGCCATCCGGACAGCCTGGAGCTGGATGTCGTAGCTGGAGTCGTTGGTAGCACAGGTCCACCAGGCTCCTTGACAGCAATCCTGCAATGCAGGGAAGCGCCAGAGCATGTGTTTCAATGACCTAACTTCTCCGCACTCGGGGTATGTTGGGTTCTTTTCTGCTCGCCATACTAAAGACACTCTTTGAGATGTAAGAATTCGTTTGGGGCATTCTCAGCGTGACAGATTGTGCTCTATTAAGTTTATAGTGAGGAGATGGGAACACTCGGCTGGTGCGCCTGTAGTGCGAGGTTATCTCGTGAAAAGTGACGAGCGGATCGCCGAAATCAAGCTGTTCCGAAGCATTAGAGATCCCCTAATTGCTGCGGCGTATGAATCGTCGCACACGATTATGAAAGGACTCATTGAGAAACGGACGGCCCTGTATAACGTCTGGACTCAAGTGAGCCGGGAAGCAAATGATGCGGTGAGTTCATCTTGTAGAAACCTGCCTTTAAAGACTCTCGCGGCCTATTTTGAGACTCGACTCGACTGAAAGGCTGTAATGGCAGCTCTGGAGTCTGTGTGAACAAGGGCGCATTTAGGATCTAGTAACGCCACAGCCACCGCTACCTGTTGAGAAACTTCTGCCATTGAGGTGCAAAGTGAGGCGGGCGAGAGGAGGTCTCCTTTGTGGAGAGGCTTTGTTTAATTTTGTGAATACGGGCGTTTGTGTTAAGCTACCTTTCCATTTTTTACAACTTTTTGTTGGATCTCTGACTTTAGGAATCTATGCTGTATGAAATTCAAACAAGTACGTTGGTAGTCGAGCATAATCATGAGTACCGAAATGAAATTTTTCAGTGCTTGTAGTTAGTAAACGCAGTTAAATGATTTTTTCTAGCTACGAACGCCGAGTGTTAAAGACGCGACCTAGTTCCCGATGGTGGGTGTCCCCATTGCACACTTTCTGATTTAGGGGCGAAGCTCCTTAGGGCGTGGGCTGTGCGTCCCCTGTATGTAGCCACCTCTAGTTTAGTTCTTGCAGTGTTCACTAGATGGCGGTACCGTCTCCTGTATGTATCCACCTCTCGTTTAGTTCTTGTAGTGTTCACTAGATGGTGGTACTTGTCGCTGATGATGAAAAGATGCAAGATGTTATAAACTAGAAAGCGGTACTTGTAGTTGATGAAAGACGCGAGATCTTATAAAATAGGAATGATGTATCATATGGCGCGTGTCATTAGTTGAAGGCAATCGTTCGATTTAGTGCGGCGACGTACGCTAGGGGGAGCGACGTAATAAAATCGAGTGGGCAAAATGTACAGAGGATTCATGGTTTACCAGGTTTACCTCCGGAGCTTCGCCCACTCATCATCATTCACTTCGTGGATATGGCGGCACTTTTTCTCTTTAGTACATTTTCGGGTGATTTGGACACCTCAACAGCACTCTTGGCTACGCTCGTAGGGTGCCCACTCTGGAGTGACGTCATGAGCTGGACGAATAATGATTCCATACGAAAAATATGTGTGTTTAGAAAAAAAAGTTGTTAACAATTTAGAGTACTAGGTACCCTATTATGGAAGAGCAGAAAGCCGTCTCATGGGCCTCACACTTCATAATGCAATACTAGCAATATGAGAGAACAAAAGCCGTATTACTTTTCGATCACGAACACAATCAGCTGGCGCGTTTAGGTTCTCCAGATGGGGCTTCTCATGCCTTCTTACGTTGATTGATAAATTGATTTGTGGGTTTTAACGTCCCAAAATCACCATATGATTATGAGAGACGCCGTAGTGGAGGGCTCCGGAAATTTTGACCACCTGGGGTTCTTTAACGTGCACCCAAATCTGAGTACACGGGCCTACAACATTTCCGCCTCCATCAGAAATGCAGCCGCCACAGCCGGGATTTCATCCCGCGACCTGCGGGTCAGCAGCCGAGTACCTTAGCCGCTAGACCACCGTGGCGGGGCACCTTCTTACGTTGTGCCCAAGTTTAAAGAAATAAAAGAAATTCATTTCTACCTGGGTCAGTATTATTATAAAAAATAAAATGACAGGTACTTGTGCATGTTCTGTGAACCAATGGGAGCTGTAATTAAATGCTTGTTTTAGTTTCCGTGGTTTTGAGGGTGGCCATGAGTATAGTCTTATTATCCTAAAATGCTCGTGTTTAGACGGCCTACCTTTTGAGCACACCTAGAATCTAAGGTCAGGTCGAGGCGCCATGCACGAAATGTTTGTTGTCATCGGTGTATTACACATTACGACGTGTACAGCTGCAGATATTTATGGGACCATGAAAACTGCACGATGTTGCTGAGGGCTTATGCAAGCACCCACCCAATATGTTCTCCGTGAACGGCATGGATCAAAGTTCTATACGTGCGCACGGCACAGGCGCACACAAAGCGAAGAGCTCTCACGCACAATGCTATTCCCGGTGTCCACCAGAAGCCAACGGCCTAGAGCAGCTACACTTCCCTACGCGCACACTCGATCATTCGGAGAGTATCTAGAATAAGTGAGCTCAAAGATGACGTTCAATATTGTTAAGAGCTCTGCTTTGAGACGGCAGTCAAGCATTCATGAAGGCCGGCGTGATTTTACAGTGACGGCATAAATTTAGGCAGCAGTGAATGAAAAACAAGACATATTCAACTTAAGTCATTGATTACAGCATTGTTCAATGCAAATCATTCAATAGTGCAAATGTAGTGCACCTACAAGAGAGAAAAGAAGGGGTAAAAAATTGAATAAACAAAGAAAATATTGCCAAAGAAGTTAGAAAAGTGGGAAAGAATTGCACGCTTACGCCTCCTGTGTTTAGAGAACTATGTTAGAGCACAATATCCGGTACATTTACAGCAGAAAAAAAAAATTGTGAAACTGATGTTACTGTTTGTTGATTCAGCACTTCCCAATATTTCCACTGGCATCCCTAAGTTTGCGGCGTGGCAGATAAACACGAATAATAACGCGATAGCTATAAAGAGCTAGTTTTACAGAAATTCTGTTGTTGGCTGCGAGAGAAAAAATGCCACCATATCCACGAAGTGAATGATGATGAGTGGGCGAAGCTCCGGAGGTAAACCTGGTAAACCATGAATCCTCCGTACATTTTGCCCACTCAATTTTATTGCAACGCTCCCCCTAGCGTACTGTCGCCGCACTATATCGAACGATGACACGCGCCATATGTGGCATCATTCCTATTTTATAACACCTCGCATCTTTCATAATCAACTACACGTACCGCCGTCTAGTTAATAACATCTTGGATCTTTTGGACGGACGGATGGACGGACGGATGGATGGATGGACGGACGGATGGACGGATGGATGGATGGATGGATGGATGGACGGATGGATGGACGGACGGAAGGACGGATGGATGGATGAATGGATGGATGGATGGATGGATGGACGGACGGACGGAAGGATGTATGGATGGATGGACGGACGGACGGACGGATGGACGGATGGACGGATAGATGGACGGACGGACGGATGGACGGATGGATGGATGGACGGATGGATGGATGGACGGACGGACGGACGGATGGACGGACGGACGGACGGACGGATGGACGGACGGATGGACGGATGGATGGATGGATGGATGGATGGATGGACGGACGGATGGACGGATGGACGGATGGATATGGCTGTACCCTTTAGATCGGGCGGTGGCTAGCGTAATACTTAGAACTGAACGAGAGGTGGCTACATACAGGGGACGCACAGCCCACGCCTTAAGGAGCTTCGCTCCTAAAAATCGTCCTCTTTTCATTACTGAAATAGTGACAAAGATGCGAATAAAATAAACAATAAAAAATTCTGGGTCGTAGTGGGATTCAAACGTGGGTCGGTTGCGTCACAAGCTCGTAATCTACAACACAACGACGCCTTTTTCTTTTCTCTTTATTTCTGGTTAAACTTCACACACGAGAATGTGTTCCCTTGATGGTTAGGAAGTGTAGAAACCCTGATTACTAAGAAGGTATTTTCAGGTGTGATGTGCTTTAGCAGTGCTTAACGGCTGTAGTAATTTCTGTGTGATGTTTGTTGTGTGGTAATTGTAATAGATTTACCTCGTGATCCCCTGTGTGAAGTTTAATCGGTACACAGTCACGCCTCTGCGAGTTAGTACAGTGAAAATGACTTTCCTCGCTTGGAGCTGCAGTGAAAGAAACTTTCATGCTTTACAAACACTCCAGCGCTCCGTAGATGCCTCACAATACAACGTAAAGTACTTCCGTAATGAAGTGTGCTACAAGCGCGCATTTCCATCGAGCGTCAGAACATGAGGTTACCCCAATTACACAAGGCACGCACCCTAATTCCCACTTCAAGCCTCGTAATATGAAGCTTGGAAAGATTTCATGCATTGAGCGTTTGAAGTGCGCACTAGAGAGAGAGTATCGCTATCGCGTTCAACTCTTAAAGGGAAAGGTGAAGGGTCCGCCAATATTTAATTATATCCTCGGAGATAGGTAGAAAGATAAAGGAAAGACGGGAAACTTGACCAGATGAAGACTCCGGTTTGCTACTCTGTACGTGAACAAAGAAAGAGCGGGGTGCAAAAAGATGAGATAAAAAAGTTTGTCGCAGTAGTAAAAAAATGGCATTGGAGAGAATGGGGCATTGCCCTAGTACTCATAACAGCCCAGTCCGCGAACAGTCTCAGTTGGTCGCTCAGTCCAGTTGCTTGCACAAACAGCAACAACGTCCTGAGAGCGGCTCGTGTTGGAGGCCAATGAGGGGCTGGTTGTCCAGTTAGGCAAGTGCAACGCAGAGGGTCGCTTTTTCGCATATAACACTGGAGATGTTCCTCGGACATGTCAGACAGGTTTATCACTGGGCTTGCTACTCCTGTGTACCGATGATCACTGTGGTTTCAGAATGCAAAAAAAAGGTTCACTCAAACATTGGCATGAGATTTATACATGAAGAAAAAAGTGGTAACGTTTTGTTCAAGTGTGAAATAGTTAGTGACGCCGCATTGCACAAGCAGTGCTTTCTCAAAGGCCAATAAAGTGGCAGCTTTTAACGTGAAACTGCTTGAGGCTTCCACGTTCCTAACGGGAGGCTTTGCCTAAAAAAAATGAAGTAACGGTTTAGCCTAAATGTGATGACGTTGCCAGACCTGTTTCGTGGACAAACTAGACGAAATAATAAGGCACGCTGGTCATGGAATGGCGTGAATTCAAACTTCCACAGGCTCAGAACATTGAGAAGTTCGCCATAGTGGCAGAGTAATCAACTCATTTTAAACAGATGATTTCGCAATAATACCAAACGCGTTAATTATTTTCATGTATTCGTGAAGACAGACGTGCGGGTGTACATACGCACATGCAGTACAGATAAAATACAGAAGGCCAGTGAAACCCCAAATTGCCAGGCAGAAAAAAAGATGATCTATATATCATGCCTTATCTGTTGACGTATCTAAAGTTAGTGGAGGTAACTGTAAGTGTGATTATGACCTTGGGTTGAGATGACGTTATAAAAGGGGAATGGAGGAAGTTTCACGTTTCAATCCTCAATGCGTAACCATCCAAATCGAAAGTGAAAAATGGCTTGCTGCAGTCATAGCGATAAATTTCGGCTGCACCAACCTGTAAACTTCTTTAAGGGCAAGGGCTAAAGTGGAAATGAATGCTTGCATGAAAACCATTTTGCATTGCTCTCCTTTCTCTAGCACGAATTGTAGCAACTTTATCGCACCAAGGAAGCAAAATTCGGTATATAAAACATTCACATTATGGCTACTAGGAAAATTATAAAAGTCATCAAACTTTTTGTTAGAAAAGTGCTAGAAATCATGTATCAGTTTTTAGCACAGACACATTATTATAACGTTGACGAAAAGACAAAAGAACTAATCTGTGTTACTCCACTGAGAAAATTGGAATGTAGAAGTCACAGTTTTTCTGAAAACAACCAAAAAGAAAGCACTAAAAGAGATAGAAATGTACTTGGCATCTGCACAATAGCACATCTTCAAGCTTCAGTTTCCCCACTAGTATTTGACAGCGACTGCCTTTGCTGGATTTGCATCTCGCGCTCGACACACTTGATGTTTTATACGCTCTGTAAGTGGTCCTGACAGATATGTTGTGTTCATGAAAGTTATAACGACGGATACGTCTGCGTGGCTGCCACCATTATTGTGGCGCTATTTATATGGATGTTCTTGGAAATTATGTTGCGAAATAATTTCCCGCATACACTTTAGCATGACCCTGTCCCATCATCAGCCACATTACGTCTAATCTTGACTTGCGTTTTTGTGATGGCACTTCTGTAAATTTTCATTGTTGCTTAACTGTAATTTATGCGTAATATTATATATCAATACATATTGGCATGAATAATTGTGAGGGCATTTTATGTGAACTCTAGAGTTACGTCTCCGGATTGTGTTTTGTGTCTATGAAGTTTCATTCTGTGAATGAACTTCATGCTTAGGCGAAGTACGGTGGCTTGACTGTCTTATAGTCAGTCCAGGCAAAGTAAGCATGAATTGATTGACAGGTATAGCAAGTTTGCATGGCCTGGAGATTTAGATCTTAATTTGTGTGGATTTCCGCAGTTCCACACTCGAGTGGAAGAAACGATGGGCAACATATGAAAGTTTCATATGGAAGCACCGAAAGACTAAAATGGTCATACGTGATGTACCACATGAAAGAGCTGCTTGGTACGACCGAATAACACCTGATTCAATGAAAGACGGAATAAAATTTATTCAAAACAGCTTGCTACGCGTTCTATCAGTGCTTAAAAGATTTTCCAGTGAGCTAAAAAGTCCATATTGTTATAAAGCACGACAAAGAATTCATACACTCTTTATCATTATTAAGCCCCTTCACTTACTTTCGGCAATATCCAAAATACAGTAGACTCTCCGCAAACAAAACTCCCATGAACAAAATTGCTGTTCAAGTGTGACAGCTGGTTTTGATTTCGGTGATTTCGCATTTTAATTCTGAACTCCAGTTTACTTCTCATTAAGCAAGACTCTCCTTAAACTAAACACATTTTCCCTGTCTCTTCAGGTTTTGTTTCGAAGGAGTCTACTGTATATGAAAAGAGAAAATCAGGCACAATAAGAGAACCACTTGACTTAAACCTAGACTGGAGAACCAGAAGAACAAAACTTTATTTTGAGGAACGGGCAGGAAAAAAGATAGTCAGGTCCATGTTGGTTGGGGCCCCCAAATTCATTGCCCCACTGGCTTGCGTCGCTCCCCTAACTTGTCCCTGAAGCGCTAATTGCACCTCGGGATATGAGCTGGCACGTTGTGCCTCCCACTGCTTCGAACTATACTACAATGGTGTTACCTAAAATATTTCAATGGATTGCCTAAAATATTTCAATCTAGCTGGCTTTCGGTGACAAACTAGCTTCACGAAAGGCTGCTCTACGATGGCTCACAATCGTGTGACAAATAAGGGGATGGAGAAAGATGGTAAGTCAACAAACGCATTTATTTAGCTTTTATAGACCTTGAAAAGGAATTCGATTCAGTAAAAATACCAGCATTGAAGATTTATGCATATATCCCTGTCTGTACTTGCCCTTGAATGCACCCAAATGTACTGTTTCGAATCGCAAGCTCTCTCTTTCACCAGGACGGTATGAGCCGGGCTCTAGTATGTGCCGGGTAGGTAGAAGAGGAAGACGACGTTGTCTGGTGCGGCCTGAGGACTCCATCTTTCTTCTTAACCAAGATGACCGGTGCTGCCCAAGGGCTACACGATTCTTCAATGACACCCTTCTTCAGCATTTCCTCAACCTGGTCGGCAATAACTTTTCGTTCTGATAACGACACTCGGTAAGGCTTTTGTCGGATCGGATGGGCAGTGCTGGTGTCAATCCTATGGTGAGCGCGAGAACATGGTAAAGGTAGTGGCTTCTCCTCTTGGGAAAAGTCAAACACAGAAGCATGTCGCCTCAACAGATGGCGTAACGTCTGCTGCTCGTGTGACTGCAAAGTGGCGCTAATCATGCCTAGGATTTGCGACTCGTAAGAGCAACTGCGCTTGTCAGAGGCTGTATCTTTCTCACTTTCATCGTTGTTAACGACCGCTACAGAACCTTCAGTGGAATCGTCGGAGACGCCAAGCTTCATTCCTCGAGGAAGCACAACCGGCATCGGCGAACAATTCAGTGCCCAAAGAAAGGTTGCTGCTTCATCAACAGGTACCAAACAACGAGGGACGTGTATGCCTTTCTTAGCACATTGAACGATAGCAGGTTCAACGATGGCGTCAAAAGATGTGGCAGATTCTGGGTCAAACACCGCAACTGACCTCATTGACCATGGCGGCACTGTCAGCTCGTCGGAAACAATCAGAGCGTCCTTCGCGGCCTGTGGCGCCTCATCCACGAGGGCAGGAACAATGTCACCGCTGACGGAAAGTTCACCGCTTCCACAATCGACGAAAGCGCCACATCCTTGGAGAAAGTCAAGACCGAGAATCACATCGTAGGTACAACATTGCAGCACAAGAAACTTTGTTGGAAACACCTTTCCTGCGAATAAGACATTGACGGCACAAACTCCGACAGGATGAAGTACTTGCCCACCAACACCACGAAACCTTGTTGATTCGCCCCAAGAAAACATAACTTTGCGGCCAATGTGACTTTTGAAAGAAAGACACATAAATGATATCGTAGCACCAGTGTCCACCAAAGCACTTGTACAAAAGCCATCTATTTCCACAAGTATCTTGTTCTTCGACATTATAACTGGCGGAGGCATCTGAGGCAAATCCTGTTGTGCGACCTCACCTCCATCGGTCGCGCTGGCTAGTTTCCCGGTGGCGGCGGTGATGACAGGCGTCGTCCCGGCGAAGGGGAACGATGCAGTCGGCCAGATGGAGGCGTCAAACTACGGTCAGAAGCGGGAGAACTGCCACGGTGATTTCCCCGCCATGAGGTACTCCTGGAATAGGCGGACCAATGACCGTTGTCGTGACCAGTGCCCGCTGGCGGAAACTCTGACGAGGAATGATATCGGGATGTCGGCTCTGTCTGTCGTCAACAAAACCGAGCTATATGCCCGACAATACCGCAACGGTAGCACACAGGGGCTTGACGGTATGCATTGTACTCCTGGAAGTCATTGCGCTGACGTGGTGGTGGTACAGGTACATCTTCCTTCGGGTCGTAATAGGTGTTGGCTGGCTGATGGCGATAACTGAAGCGGTCTTCGTACCTCGGCAGCGGGTAGTTATTGCGCTGTGGCCTCGGTGGTGAGGGTGGTCTGTAGTTCCAGTCATCGATGCCTGCTGCGGCAATTGACACGGGAGGGCGAGAGGGAGGCGGTGTGGGTGTAGCTTCGTACGGCGTCGGGCGAGCGTGTCGAGTGAGCTATTTTTGAACGATCTGGCGTATTGTCGATGCGAGATCAAGTGGCGTGTATTCGTCAACAATCGCCACGGTGGTTACATTCGGTAGGAAACCGAATTTGGGGGTGATACGTCGCATCTTCAGGGTCTCGAATGTGCGACAGTGGTTTAGGACGTCGGTTACCGTAGCAAGGCTGTCTTTGCTGATAAGGAACTGATACACGTCCTCGGCAATGCCCTTCAACAGGTGGCCAACTTTGTCTTCCTCTGACATAGAAGGGCTGACAATCTTGCAGAGCTTCAAGATTGCCTCGACATAGGTCGTGCACGTCTCTCCTGCGATCTGAGCTCTCTGCAGTAACGTTTGTTCGGCCTGCTTTCTCTTAGCTACGGAGTCTCCGAAGCACGCTCTTATTTCGGAAACGAAGCGATCCCATGACTTGAGGGCATCTTCGTGGTTCTCGTACCACAGGAGTGCTGTGTCCGTTAAGAAAAATACTACATTGGTCAGCTGGGTCGCCGCGTCCCACTGGTAGTATTTGCTCACCCGTTTGTAGTGTGTGAGCCAGGCGTCCACGTCCTCGCCAGATTTGCCACCGAATGTGCGAGGCACTATCAGATCCTGACGCAACCAGGGACCAGCCGCACGCGAACCTGGCACTAGCGGTGCTGCTGGGACTTATAGAAGGCCTGCAGCAGTGGGGATCCGGTTTCCTTTTTCGCCGTGAGACATCTCAGCAGCCAGTGGTGACGGGGGCAGTCCAGCAAGGCGGCGGCTTCGTCGTAGATCAGGTGCTTGAAGCATCGTGTTGCTTGATCGGTTACCCAGCACCTCCACCACAAAACTGTTACGGTTAAATTAAAGGATATGTGAATTTATTTACAGGGTGAGGATGAAGTTTGGCAGTCGCGGTAAAGATGGAGTCCTCAGGCCGCACCAGACAACGTCGTCTTCCTGGTCTACCTACCCGGCACATACTATAGCTCAGCTCATACCTTAGCAAGGAGGCTGCCGCTAAGGGCCGTGGCCGTGGAAGACAGAGGTCGTGGTCGAGGACGAGGTGGTGTCAGGGGTCGAGGACAGTGGTAAAAGACATCAAGGCAGCCACGAAGGTTGCCAACCAGACAACGTCGTCTTCCTCTTCTACCTACCCGGCACATACTACAGCCCGGCTCATACCATAGCAATATTTATTTTTAAGCCTGTTTTATTTTTACAGTGAAAGTTGTTAAGAAATCACAACTCGGGTCTCGCACAGCGCCGTAGTTGCCCGCCGCCACCACCGCTGCCACCACCACCGCCGGTGTCCATAACCAATGTCACACGAAAAAAAAATAGTACCAATGGCACAATAGGGCTCGAATCCAGGTCCGCTGGGTGCCAGCCCAGTATTATACCACCGAGCCATGCCGGTGCTTGGGAACTGTTCTCAAACTTTCCTTAAGCAGGCTAGATGTCGAGAAAGCAATCACGTTAATAAGACTTATAAAGCGTTTGAAAACATGAAAAGAACAAGCATTTATCGTACAATGCGAACAGCGCAATGAGTGCGTCGTTCAATTCTCCAACCCATTACAAAAGCTTGTTTTTGTTCAGCTATAAACTGTGGCGCATACCCACTTCAGGCATAATTCCTCGTCATCCTCAGCCACTGCACCAGCAATTGGCACGAATTTTTTCGCAATAGATTAGCGAATACCACGCTTCTCAGAAAAATGACAAAAAATAGCATAGCGAATGCCTGGCTACTACCCTAAAATATTTATTATTAATGCTGTAGTGGGAATCAAACAAGTGTGCTTGCTGCAATTACCCAATTAATGTTTAGAGAAGACTATAAAATGCCGCTCTTTAAGCTTTCGCTGTGACTTTGCTGCACCTTCCGCGCAGGCTGGGCGTTTTTAAATGTGAAGCATTTCTTAGCGAACTTCAGTGACTTTGAGCGTATCTATCTATCTATCTATCTATCTATCTATCTATCTATCTATCTATCTATCTATCTATCTATCTATCTATCTATCTATCTATCTATCTATCTATCTATCTATCTATCTATCTATCTATCTATCTATCTATCTATCTATCTATCTATCTATCTATCTATCTATCTATCTATCTATCTATCTATCTATCTATCTATCTATCTATCTATCTATCTATCTATCTATCTATCTATCTATCTATCTATCTATCTATCTATCTATCTATCTATCTATCTATCTATCTATCTATCTATCTATCTATCTATCTATCTATCTATCTAGCCGCTTACGTTTGGGTGCTCTCGTGGTCACCCCCTTAACTTGGCGTGAACTAAAATCAGCATCGGAGGGTAAGATGGTTTGAGGAATATGACGCGATGCTCAAGACCTTAATAATGTCAGAATACCATCACGTACATCGTCAAACACGCCCCGCCAGACAGTGGCTTATACCCACGGGCAGGTGTGTGCCGCTGGTATACGGGTGTGTTCCAAAGGTGATTGAAACTTAGTATTCACCCAGGAATGAGGAGAACACACATGGGCAATAATAATGTGCGAGCGTTAAGAATTATTCGAAAGCGGTAGCGTCAACCCAATGAATGCAAAGAATAAATGTCAGGGTCCCAGCTGGAATCAAACCCGAGAATTCTGCGTGGCAATGAAGCATTTTACCCCAGAGCTACGCCAGGTCTCAGTACTACATTTCAAATAGACATTAATCTTCGTGAAACGTCAATAGTGGTTGCTGTGCTGTCTACATAATTTTATTAACATCACACATGTGCCTCTCTCATGCATCCGTCACGTCGAGTTAACGTCAATTGTGGTTAGTTACCATGCGCTAAAGTTGATTTATGTGGCAGTGTTCAGGGCCAGCATTCTCGCGCGCGTCAGTGCCTCATATCAGCTTCTGGTGCTGCTAATACGTATGTTCCAGTTGGCATCGTTGCGCAAGTGCAAATAACTGGTTATATAAACATCTGCAACTCTTCAACGTATGTGTGTGCGTGCAACGTTTGTACATATATTTAGCGTCAATTCGTGACGTGTCACACAATAAAAAACTGCATCATGGACACCTTCTCTCCGCAAGCTTCGCATAACGTTGATTTCCAGGTACGTGGGATCTGCCGAATTTTTTGCCTCCATCATAGGAATCAGTATGACACGAAAGTGAACCGTGAAAGCTTGAGCAGTGTGTAGTCATGCTTGGCAGCTAAGCCATCATTTGGCGTTGATGCACCCACTTTGACACCAAATGACATACATTTATTCTGATGACTAACGCCGAAACTAATTGTTAAACCGCCGTCGATAAAATATGCAACTTACATCGGGGCAGAGTAAATTTTGAATGCCATGCAACAATGACTTCACGAAGCACATAACACTCGTAGTCGTTATTAACTCATTGAAAGCATAGTCATTTGATGAGTGAATTGCCAATGCGGGTGCTCAGCAGAAACACAGGGTAACCTACGCCTGTGCTGATGTGTAACCACACAGCGCTCCAAGAACGCGAAAGGCTAGCCTGTAGCCTGAGCCGTGAATGCGTAAGGGCGTTTCGTTACCCGCTTGCGATGCAGCGAAGACAGGAACCACCAAATTATTCCCTGTCGACACGCATTAGTGTGATGATGCAGTACAGTGACCGCCCCCCCCGAATCTTCCTCCTGTCCAACCAGGCAACTAAGGCTATTGTGAAAGGTAAAAGGTGCGAGAGATGCAAAGCGCGTTAGTTAATCCTCATTAATGAGTGGCGGTAGTGCAGTGGGTAGAGCGCTAGGCTCCTATCGTCCTGGACCGGTAGGTCATGGGTTAAATAACCATGTAATTAGATCAATGAGTATTTATCTTTTGTCTTTTGTTTGCCGTTTGTTTGTGGAGGTTTTACCGACGGCATGCCAGTGACGGAAGAATTGATGCCAGTGAGGTCTTGAAGTACGCTGGCATAAAATGCTTTCGTGTTGAACCAGAAACATGGTAAACAGCACAAACAACCTGCACATCAACAATTCATTGTGGCAGAATTTATGTGTGGGAAAGAACAATACCCCTTCCCACACATTAGGTGGTGCTGAAATGTTTCGCAGTGGCATCAGAATGGGGGGATTTTGATCTCCTCCCACGCCTGGCCGTGCGTGGCGGAGCCATTTGCGGGGAAAAGCGGATCCTGGGGGTTGAGCCGATGCTGGGTGTTTGGACCTTTAAGGTCTCCCGGCAGAGGCAACACACCCCTTTGACTCCGGCTTCACGTAAACGGCACCCCTGGGCTGACCCACCCAGGGGAAATCAGCAGTCGCCTTTTCCTATCTCTCTCTCGCTACATATTCGTCTTTATCTGCCTTTTTATCTGTCCTGCCATCTCCTCTCTTCTGTTTAGTTGCGATATTTCTTGGCGGAAAGGGTTAAGCTTGTGTGGATGCCCAGTCTTGGCCATTCCATAACAGGTTATAGCAGCGCTGTACAGTTGGCGTTGACAGGATTTGCCCAGCATCACCTGGCACATCCCCTTGTTGGGCTCTGTGGTGGGCGGCTGGCACCACTGCCGAACCTAAACAACCTCTTGTGTTAAGTGCATCCTCTTCCAAAGCTGATCGTAACCTGAAAAGCTTGCGCACCGAAGCAATCACCACATTCTTTTCAAGGGCCAACTAACGCTTTCCAAAGTACCATGTGATACATAGTAAAGTCTGGTGTAAAAGCCAGAGCTATCTCTCCATATTTAGTGACAAGAAACTTAACAAAAAAAAACTAGGACCTGGCTATAAGGCCTCTCAGATGGCTAGCAGCGATCTTCTGCTTGAACTGCGATACAGGAAGCAATATGAATCCCTCCCGAATCTGACATCTATTGGAAATATCCCTATCACAGTCAGTCCACATAAAACTATGAATACTGTTAGGAGGTGTTGTCTCTGATAACGACCTCCTGCGCCTTACTGAAGCGGAGCTGATTGACGAATGGAAAGAACAATGTGTTGTAAACGTCCAAAGAATCAAGATCAGACGAGACAACTCAGAAAAGTCAACAAAACACATTATACTTACATTTGATTCTAGTGAATTGCAAGAACACATTGAAACTGGCTGCACTAAACTCCGAGTATGGCCATACGTACAAAACCCGTTAAGGTGCTTCAAATGTCAACAGTACGGTCATGGCTCCTTTGCTTGCAGAGGGCAGTCCACATAGGCCAAATGTGCATCAAAAGAGCATATCCCCGAAAAATGCGATTTTCCATCTCACTGTGCAAACTGCGGTGGAAACTACCAAACGAACTGCCGATCATGTCCAGCGTGGAAGAAGGAAACAGACATGGAGGAAGACACAAAAGGGAGAAGGCAGGGAGGTTAAACCGAAAGACATCTTGTTGGCTACCCTACACTGGGGGATTAGGGAAGGGGACAAGAAAGACGAGAAAGAGGGAAGAGAGGGAAAAGAAAAAAAGGTGGGGGAGAGACTGACAGTAATTTCACTGCAGCGTGTACAACTCTGCCGCATGTCAGAGGCGTTCACACAAGCCTGTCTTTCTCAGGAAACACAGCAGGGCTTTCACTGCCTTGTGGGCTGTCGAGGCATGTGAACTTTGCTGTAATAGCACCTGCACAGAAAGAGGCCGATCACCCAGTCGCCGCATTGCGTTCGCAAGTACTTGTCTATCTGAGGCAAATCGAGGACAATGGCACAGCAGGTGTTCGATATTTTCGTCGGTGCCGCAAACATCCCACGCCGCACTGTCAGTAATTCCGATTAACGTGGTATAAGCTTTCGTGGAAGCAACTCCCAGCCTAAGGCGATAGAGAAGCGAAGGTGCACGTCGATGTAGGCCGGGTGGAGGCTGGAGTTGTAGTGAATGGTCGAGCTCGTGCAGTCTTGTACGTCGTGTGCTTGGTGTGTTCCACTCAGTCAGTGTGAGACTGCGGGCCAGTTGACGAATCTGCATCGCCGCATCCGCTCTTGAAAGCGGAATCGGAATGCTGTTCGCTTCTTTATGTGACGTGTGAGCAGCATGATCTGTAGAATCATTGCCGCCTATACCACAATGCAGTAGGAGATTATGGCATCGGTACTAGAAACGCCAGTGGAGAGCTACGAGTAGAATTCGCAGAACGCAATTATTTACGGATTTTGAATACCTTTTACCAAAAACGAGGAAACCGCAAGTGGACATGGAGGAGCCCTAAGGACGAAATTAAGAACGAAATAGACTTTATAATGACTGCACACCCAGGCATCGTGCAGGATGTGGAATTGGTTGGCAAGGTACGATGCAGTGACCTTAGAATGGTGCGGTCTTGAATTTGCCTAGATTTGAGGAAGGAACGACAGAAACTGATACGCAAGAAGGCAATTAATTAGCTAGCACTGAGAGAGAAAGTACAGGAATTCAGAGTCTCGCTTCAGAACAGGTACTCGGCTCTTAATGAGGAAACCAACCTTAGCATAGATTCAATGAATGATAATCTGACGAGTATCATTACGGAGTGTGCAGTGGAAGTTAGAGGCAAAGTAGTTAGACAGGACACTGGCAAGCTTTCCCAGGAAACGAAGAATCTCATTAAGAAGCGTCAAATCATGAAAGTGTCAAGTACAGCAGACAAAATAGAACTGGCAGAGCTTTCGAAGTTGATTAATAGGCGTAAGGTATTTGATGTAAGAAGGTATAACATGGAGAGAATTGAACACGCTCTGAAAAACGGAGGAAGCGTCAAAGCAGTGAAGAGAAAACTTGGGATAGGCAAAAATCGGATGTATGTACTAAGGGACAAAGAAGGCAAAATAATTACCAATATGGATAGGATAGTTAAAATAGCGGAGGAGTTTTACAGAGATCTGTACAGTAGCCGGGACGACCTCGACTTTAATACTATAAGAACTAGCAGTAACCCAGATGACACCCCACCAGTAATGATAGAAGAAGTCAGAAAAGCTTTGGAGACCATGCAAAGAGGCAAAGCTGCTGGTCAGGATCAGGTGACATCAGATCTGCTGAAAGATGGAGGACAAATTGTGTTAGAAAAACTAGCCACCCTGTTTACGAGGTGTCTCCTGACGGGAAGGGTATCAGAGTCTTGGAAGAACGCTAACATCATCTTAATACACAAGAAATGAGATCACAAGGACTTGAAGAATTACAGGCCGATTAGCTTGCTCTCTGTAGTATACAAGCTATTTACAAAGGTAATTGCTAACAGAGTAAAGAAAACATTAGAATTCAATCAACCAAAGAAACAAGCAGGATTTTGAATAGGCTACTCAACAATCAACCACATTCATACTATCAATCATGTAATAAATAAATGCTCAGAATATAACCAACCACTATACATAGCCTTCATAGATTACGAGAAGGCGTTTGATTCAGTAGAAATATCCGCCGTCATGCAGACACTGCGGAATCAGGGCATCGATGAAGTGTATATAAACATCCTGGAAGAAATCTACCTGGGATCAACTGCTACCATGGTGCTTCATAAAGAAAGCAACAGAATACCAATGAAGAGGGGTGTAAGGCAGGGGGACACAATCTCCCCATTGCTATTTACCGCGTGCTTACAGGAGGTTTTCAGAAGCCTAGAATGGGAACAGTTAGGGATAAGAGTTAATGGAGAGTACCTTAGTAACCTGCGCTTTGCCGATGACATTGCATTGCTGAGTAACTCAGGGGATGAATTGCAACTCATGATTACGGAGTTAGACAAGGAGAGCAGAAAGGTGGGTCCTAAAATGAATCTGCAGGAAACGAAAGTAATGTACAACAACCTCGGAAAAGAGCAGCGCTTCGAGATAGGTAATAGTACACTTCAAGTTGTAAAAGACTATGTCTACTTAGGCCAGGCAATAACCGCAGAGCCGAACCACGAGATTGAAGTAACTAGAAGAATGAGAATGGGGTTGAGCACATTTGGCAAGCACTCTCAAATTGTGACAGGTACATTGCCACTATCCCTCAAGAGGAAGGTACATAACAGCTGTATCTTGCCGGTACTTAGCTACGGAGCAGAAACCTGGAGACTTACAAAGAGGGTTCAGCTTAAATTGAGGACGACGCAGTGAGCAATGGAAAGAAAAATGGTAGGTGTAACCATAAGAGACAAGAAGAGAGCAGAGTGGATTAGAGAACAAACGGGGGTTAAGGATATCATAGCTGAAATCAAGAAGAAGAAATGGACATGGGCCGGGCATGTAGCTCGTAGACAGGATAACCGCTGGTCGTTAAGGGTCACTAACTGGATTCCCAGAGAAGGCAAGCGGGTTAGGGGGAGACAGAAGGTTAGATGGGCAGATGAGATTAAGAAGTTTGCGGGTATAAATTGGCAGCAGCAAGCACAGGACCGGGTTAACTGGCGGAACATGGGAGAGGCCTTTGTCCTGCAGTGGACGTAGTCAGGCTGATGATGGTGATGATGATGATGATACCACAATACCCAGGTAACCACTGAAAGACGATGTCGTGGCCTTTTTGTATTAAAAGGTGGTGAAGTTTCACGGTTTGGTAGGTCAACTGGCCGTAGCATCCGCGTCGGAGAACTGATATCAGGCACTGTAACGCTGGTTTTGAGTCAGAAAACACAGCTCATTTTCCTAGTCTTTCTTCTGAATTGATGAGTTCCAGTGCATTGCGCAGAGCCTCCAGTTCTGCCGTCGTTGACGTTGTCACTAGTGAAGCCTTAAAACACCGAGTTACCCCTTGTGATGGTGTAACCACTGCTCCACCTGAACTAGACGGCGTAGTAGAGCCATCCTTGTAAATGTGCACGTGGTTACTGTAGTTTTGAAACAACTGAATCTATTCCAGTAGGAATAGACTCAGTTGTTTCTGGGCATCTGTCGGTAAGTCCGATGTTCTCCTCATTCCTGGAATCATTAAGTGAACTCGCAGCCGGCTCAAGTTCCAAGGAAGAAGCAGTGGCTTTGATGCAGTTGCGTACGTCTCAGTAAACGATGAACGATGCTTGTAGACAATAGTGCCGTAAGTCGTGCGAGGCCTTTCAACAGCTAGGCTCGCCAGGTGGTGAGAAGGGGTCCTGGCAGAATGCCTGAGGTGCATGCGCATAGTCTCGGTAATAATATGCGTCTTTATCGAGTGATCTTGAGCGATGGCAATGGTTTCAGCCGTTGAAGCACTGTGGGGTAATCCAAGGCATATCTTAAGTGCTTGGGCTTGAATGCTCTGAATTGCGCGCAGGTTGGTCTTGCTGGTGTTAGATATTGAAGGTAAGCTGTACCGTAATAATCCGATAAACAGCACGCTGTACAGTTGTAGCATGGATGGTATGGGCACCCCCCAATTCTTTCCTGCAAGGAATTTGAACATGTGGCATGTTGCGATCAGCCGCTTCTTCACATAGTTCACGTGTGGAGTCCACGACAGGTTTCTGTCTATTATGACTCCTAAGAACATGTGGCTTCTGCTGAACGATATGTATTTTTCATTAATCGATATGCTGTAAGCAGACATTGGTTTCTGCGTCAACGCTGCACATCTTCCGCAGGGCACCTCGAGGCCTTGTTACGAAGGTAGCATGACGTAGTTGTAGCAGCCTTCTGAAGGCGGGTGCGAAACTGAGGCCTTGTCACACCTAATGCACAAATGCAGATGTCATCAGCGTAGACAGAAAGTTCTACAGAGCTAGGTAGCTGCTCGACTAGACCAATTAGAGCTAGGTTGAAAAGTGTAGGGCTTAGCACTCCTCCCTGAGGAACTCCTCGGCTGCTGTAGTAATCAGGTGTTGGGCCATTCGCTGTCATCACGTGAAATGATCTCAGCTGTAAGTAGCTGTACACCAACATATATATCTTGCCACCAAGACCGACTGTTTCCAAAGCACTAAGGATGGCTTCATGGGTGACATTGTCGAAAGCCCCCTTAACGTCTAGAAACAGGGCGGCGCACATTCTCTTACAGGCTTTCTGGTGTTGAACATATGTCACCAGATCAACAACGTTGTCGATTGACGAATGGCCACGTCTGAATTTGGTCATGGATACTGGATAGATTTTGTAGTGCTCCAAATACCACTTCATTCGTGTTAGAATCATTCGTTCCATCGTTTTTCCCACACAACTGGCATGCGCGATAGGACGGTATGAGGCAATATCAAAAGGAGATTTTCCAGCCTTTAGAAGTGGAATGAGGCGTCTTGAATTCCATGTCTGGGGAACCATACCAGTCTGCCAGGAGTCGTTGTATAGGCGTAAGAGTGCCTTCTGAGCTTCGTCTCCAAGATTACAAAGGGCATGATAGGTAATGCCGTCAGGTCCAGGTGAAGAACGTCTGTACAGTGCCAGTGCCGCCTCAAGCTCATCCATAGAAAACTGGCATTCCATACGGGGATCACGTGAGGGCGGTGGGTTGTCAAATGTTCCCTTTCTTGATACTGTGAAATTGGAATCACCGGCAATTCTTCTACAAAAAAATTCTGCGACGTCAATCTCTCTGCATCGAAGGTGAAGTGCCAGAGATGAAAACGGGTGTCGCTGACCCAAGGTTGTGCTAAGATCCCGGACAGTGCGCCATATCAGTGATAGGGGCTTTCGTGGATTCAACGACTCGCAAAAGGATGCCCAACGTCGCCTAGCCAGTTCATCCATGTGCCGCTGCATTTTCTTTTGAATGCGTCTAGCCAGCCTCAAATCATCCATGCACTTTGTCTTCAGTACCTTCGTTCTGCACGACGGCGTATAGCGCGAAGTTTCTCAAGCTCGATGTCGAAATCAGTGCGCTTGTGACTAGTCAACAGTAAATGCGTGGTATTCTGCAGGACATCTTTTATCGAGTCCTCTAGGTTATATGATGAGCCGTCGGTACAGCAGTCTTCCATTAATTTGAGGCCTCTTGAGGAGTTGGAGCTGGTGAAACCTTCTATACAAACGTAAGTTGGTATATGGTCGCTGCCCCGCGTTTCCAGATCCGAAAACCAGTAACTTTCCTGGTAAGTGAGCGAGAAACCAATATAAGGTCCAGACAGCTGCTAAAGGCTGTTCCGCGTAATAATGTAGGGTATCCATCATTACAAACACAGAGTTCGTACTCCGAGGCTAAGGATACCAATTTTCTTCCTCTAGAGTTGACCCTGGAGCTTCACCATAGGAAATGGTGGGCATTGAAGTCGCCAGTGATCACCCATGGCCTTGGAGTCGATGTCGGAATACCGCGTAAGCACTCGCAGTCAAGGCGGCTTGATGGAGATAAGTAAGCTACGATAATCGTGAAAGCAACCTTATCCTTCTTCACGGTAAGGCACACATACTGATTCCCTTCATCAGGCGAGACTCTGTGTTGAACGTAAGTGAGGTAATGGCGCATGAATACAATAACTTTGCTGCAGTCTGTGAGTGGAGGACATAAAGCACTCATATCCTGACAGCTTCATTGAAGCAGACAGGTTGGGTTCACAAATCACGATAACGGGGAAGCGGTTCACAAATACAAACTAACTAAAGTCAGACATACGTGTCTTCAGTCCTCGGGCGTTCCACTGAAAGACAGATGCATTCTTGACTTCCGCTCGGAACGACGGTGCCTCGCTGGCCATGGTTTTACCTTAGAGCTGCAAGCACCGGACTCAGGGTGTCCCGCACATGCAGTGCGGTCTGCGCAGCTGAAGTCTTCATATTGCTCAGTAAGACACACATGGTACTCATCAGCGATTGCAGGAAGCTTACCACTTGATCTTCATTCATCGTATCGCTGGTTTGAGGGGTCGTCGAGGGCGGCGGCATTTGATGCAGCTCCGACGTAGGTTCACTTCGTGGAAGTGAGGGCCACTGTTCAGAAGGTGCGACTGCTGTCTCTTTCTTCTGTTTGGCAGCATCCGTCTTCAGTGAGCTCGGTGTTTGTGAGTCAGCCTCTTTGATAGAGGATGACATCTCTCTATCGGTAGAGCAGTTTTCCCGTGATGGTCTTCGCCCACGACGCCGTCGTCGGCGTAGTGTAGCGGTAGCTTCCTTGTGCGTTGAGTTGTCCCGCACCATACGCCTGAGTACCACGTGCTCATTTCGCACCCGCGGGCAATATTTGGATGAGGCCTCATGAGCACCATGGCAGTTTGGACATCGTAACACAGTGGCACCACAGGCGTCTTTTGAGTGAGACTCAGCGCACCGCGGACACACAACTTTGTTCTCACAGACACCTTTTACGTGTCCAATCTTGAAGAACTTGTAGCATAGAAGTGGCTTCGGTATGTATGGACGCACTGAGTGGCGAACATGGCCAATTTGGACATACGAGGGAAGGCTGTCTCCCTCGAACACAAGCCTCAAACAGCGTGAGTTGCCCAGTCTGGTAATGTGCGTGATGCGGGTGCCTTCTGTCGCTGGCTTTATTAGTATTGGCAGGTCATTATCTGGGATGGAAAGATCCACATCATAAATGACGCCTACAGTGCCATTACAACCTGTAGCGACCATTGGCCGAGCTTTCACGTTGCCGATTTCTGTTATGTGCCGAAGGCTTTGCAGTGCGCTACGGTTCATAATGTCTACAGCAAGGACATTCTTCCGTGCATTGATCCTCACGTTCTTGATCTCATAAGGTGCGGTTTCCTCGAGAAGCACAGAAAGAACTTGCCTGTTGAGGAGTCGCAAGTTAGATGCAGGGTCTTCGGGCATAAACAGCATGGTGTGCGGCCACCACTGTGGTGTAGTTTTAACGGTGGAAACATTTGCCGACGATGCCGTCCGCAGCAGTCTTCGTTTTGTAGATCGATTCATGACGACCGTGAAGTCATCATCCAATGACTGAAAGCCGTCCGAGTACAAATCGATTGCCTCGCTGTCCGTGTCGCTCGACCCGTTGCTACGCTTCCTGGACGACGAAGCCCGGCGCGACGGTTGAACGCCTGGAACATTCTCAGGTGTGTCCTGAAGCATCACCGCGAAAGAGGGAGCGGCAGCTCCCAGGATTTCCAGGAAAACAGATTGAAAATACCGAGACACGGGCACAAGCGTTCTGTAAGAGAATCCAGGAAAAAGACATAATTATAATGAAAGTGATGGAAAACATCTCCTGCGGGAAAGCTAGGTGGAGGTGCTCACCGTTCTGGGGACCAACTTACGCTAATGTGGCGCGTCAGGGGGCAGTGCCACACCAGCCTCCTTCACTTGCCCTGCCCACGCAGAGGGAGCCGATGACTGTGGCGGTTGCCTCCAAAGCGGCAGTAGTTGATACTACTCCGCTAGCTCATAAACAGGAACCGGCGACTTCAGGGCCGTCGTTTCCCAAGGCCTTGTTACACCAGGCAAGGCCACAAACTCGAACTAAAGACGCAGACGTGCGGTCTTCCAGTGCCTCTCAGTAGGCAATAGAAACAACACTAGCACCTCTGCGGCTGCAACACCAGTGCGCTTCTCTGGTTCCTGCCAAGAAAACAAAAAAAGCCAATAACGGGGCCGGACAATGGTCCTGACTCTTGAACCCTAAAATACACTAAACTTATTGAAATACACAAAACACCAGCCTATGCTCATCATGCAGGCACAAATACTGCAGTGGAACATCCGAAGCCTTCTTGGAAACCCCGATTATCTACAAGAACTGCTGCACAAGCTCAATCCACAAGTCTTGTGTGTACATGAAACCCAATTGAAAGCAAAACACAAAGGCTTTATACGGAGTTACATCATTTTTCAAAGGGATCGAGATGATGCAATGGCATCATCAGGTGGCGTGGCCATATCAAAGCGTAGCATGTACACACCTACTACTACAAACATTCCTTAAAGCAGTGGCTGTTCGAGCAGTTCTTTTGAACAAACTCGCCCCCATCTGCCCTCTTTACATACCTACTCAGTACCACCTTGATAAACATGAATTAAAGTCCTTAATAGATGAACTGCCAGAGCCTTACCTGGTTCTTGGGGCCTGAGCGCACATAGCAGTCTATGGAGTTCTATCGCAGTCATGCGCGAGGTCGCCTAGTCGAACGGTTTTTGTTGTCTTCCGGTGCATGTCTGTTGAATAGGAAAAAAAGAACACCAAAGTACTATTCCCTCGCAAACCATACGTACTCGGTTATATACATCAGCATTGCATCCCCAACTCTTACTCACCTACTTAATTGGAAAGTTATTGCGAATCCCTAAGGAAGAGAGCATTTTTCAATAGTTCTGTGCGTACCAAAAGGAAATAAATGTTCTATACAGGTTCCTAAGTGGCAGATTGAGAAAGCAGATCGGAAACGGTTTAAAAAAGATACACTTTTAAAATTGAGCGACTTGTGTGCCTCAAGCTTAAATGCAGCTGTCGACTACTTAACAAAGTTTTTTCATTGATGCTGCCACAAAATTTATTCCACAAAGTGGACTGTCCGCCAAACGGCGCGTGCCTTGGTGAAAATATGATTGTCGAAATGCTAGAAAAAAGCAAAATAAAGCATGGAGGTTGCTTCGGAACTCACCGACAGCCGAGAACCTTGACAATTTTAAGAACATAAAATCCCAAGGTAGAAGAACGCGTGGACAGGTGAGAAAGAAAAGCTGGCATAAGTTTTTATCCGGAATAAGTTCATATACACAAGAGGCCAAAGTCCGGAACATGGTAGAAAGCCCTGCCACGGTGGTATAGTGGCTGAGGTACTCGGCAGCTGACCCGCAGGTCGCGGGTTTGAATCCCGGCTGCGGCGGCTGCATTTCCGATGGAGGCGGAAATGTTGTAGGCCCGTGTGCTCAGATTTGGGTGCACGTTAAAGAACCCTAAGTGGTCGAAATTTCCGGAGCCCTCAACTACGGCGTCTCTCCTAATCATATGGTGGCTTTGAGACGTTAAACCTCACAAATCAATCAATTGAACATCGTAGGAAAGGTAGCAGGTCGCCAATCTCATCCACTTGCCCCAGTAAACACAGAAGGTGGCAGCTTGGAAGACCAGGTGAACACCCTCGGCGCACACTTCAAACAGATCTCCCGCTCGTCCCACTACACCACATCGTTTCAGCGATACAAAAAAAATAATCGAAAAACAGAGGCTATAGTGCACATCTGCAAAATATGAAGAATACAACAAACCATTCGTGTTAGCTGAGTTAGAGGCGTCGATAAACTGCTGTAACAACTCATCCTCAGGCCCGGACCATGTAGTATATGAAATGCTAAAACACTTGCCCTCTCAAACTTAAAAAAAAAACAGGTCTCTCTGTATGATGCGATTTGGTTTTCTTGACGAATCCCATCATTGATAGATTTGTGGGATTTAACGTCCCAAAACCACCATATGATTATGAGAGACGCCGTAGTGGAGGGCTCCGGAAATTTCGACCACCTGGGGTTCTTTAACGTGCACCCAAATGTGAGTACACGGGCCTACAGCATTTCCGCCTCCATCGGAAATGCAGCCGCCGCAGCCGGGATTTGAACCCGCGACCTGCGGGTCAGCAGCCGAGTACCTTAGCTACTAGACCACCGCGGCGGGGCATACGAATCCCATCAGCCTGAAAAGAAGTCATTGTTATTCAGATTCTAAAGCAAGGCAAGGATCGATCCTCCGTTACCAGCTACAGACCAATCGCACTAACAATTTGTCTTTGCAAACTTTTCAAAAAGATGATTTAGAGCTGGCGTTTACATTATCTGGAAGCGAAAAATTTACTCAATCCTCACCAGTGCGGATTTCGTGAGGGTAGATCCCCCACTGACCACCCGCTACGAATTGAGGCACAAATCCGCGACGCTTTCGTTCATAAACAGTTTTTCTTTCAGTATTCCTAGATATAGAAAATGCATAGGACATGACAAGGCAGTTTTAGCATACTGCGAGACCTCTCACACTTTGGTGTCCGAGGTAAAATGCAGACCATAATCGAAAGTTATATGTCAAACCACACTTTCCGTGTCTGAGTGGGAAATTTGTCCAGGAGGCTGGAGTGCCGCAAAGTGGTGTGTCGAGTTGCACACTTTTTATTGTATAAGTGAATACACTGCATTGCTACATTCCACGCAATATGTTTTATTCTACATAGATCGACAACGTTCCGATCGGTTTTAAATACTATAATCTTGCAATCTGCGAGTGGCAGCTTCAGTTTTGTTGAATAAAGTTACCAAATGGGCAGAAGAAAATGGTTTTACCCTCAACCCGCAAAAAGCACATGCATTTTATTTTCAAGAAAGAGATGTCTCCTTCCCGATCTGATCCTTGACCTTCATGGCCATCGACTAGCTGTTAAAACAGAACACAAGTTTTTAGGCATAATTTTAGACATGAAGTGGACATTCATACCCCACAATAAAAATCTCTAAAACAAATGCCTGAAAGTTATGAATGTACTAAAAGGTTTTGTCGCGGACATCGGGGGGCAGTGATAGAAAATGTCTCATGAATCTCTATAGAAGCCTCATGCACACGCGCTTAGATTATGGGGCGATTGTCTATCAGTCTGCCACACCGAGCGCTTCGAAAATGGTTGACCCGGTCCATCATTTAGGCATCCCGCTCTCTACTGGTGCCTTTCGCACTAGTCCTGTAGGCAGCCTGTACGTAGAATCAAGCGAGTGGTCGTTGCAACTTCAGAGATCTTACATGTCCTTCCTGTGATGTTTTAAAGAGAAAATGCAGACTAAGAGGACCCTACACATTCGACTATTATTGATATACCGAGCTCAGCACTGTTTTACAACCGGCCTTTGTTGCGAAAACCCTACTCGCTTCGTGTGAGGGGGCTTGCCCAGAAAACTGGTGGGCCACTTGAACACTTTTTGATGGCTCCTGCAGCGTACCTGCCACTATGGCAGTGGCAGATGATAGAATGTGATGTGTCTTTCTTAGAGGTTACAAAACACGTGCCCATTGTACACATCCACACATACTTGATGGAACTGCAACATAAATACACTTGTCCTGAATTCTTTACTGATGCTTCAAAGTCTTACACTTCTGTGTCGTACGCAGTGGTCGGTCTATCCTTTTCGAAAGACGGTGCTCTGCATCCTGACACAAGCATCTTCACGGCAGAAAATTTTGCGATACTTGCCGCCGTTAAACATATAAAAAAAGTAAAGCTATGAAAGGCAGTAATTTTACCCAGACTCCCTAAGCGTCGTAAAGACAAAACGAAGCTTTAAATATGGGAGCGCTTGAGTGTACGCTAATGCTGTATTTAGTTAAGCTCTAATATAGTTCTTAAGTAGGTCTTGCTGTAGTTATAAATTCTGCGCATAATGTCAAACCACTGCTGAGAAACTTGAGGAAGTGCGTAGCACGGGCAGCACAGTGATTACTTCGGCAATCACGCGCGTTCCGAGGTCAAGGCGCCCTTTCTTGCGTGGCGCGGGTATCAGTTAGATGTGGAAGAACTTTTTTTATATTAGGTAAAGTGTCGTGAATAATTCTTTATTTTTATTTCCGTAGTTTAGAATGTTTGAGGCATAGTTTGTTTGTTCTGAACAACTTTCGAGTATTGCTTCCTTATTTTGTGCATGTATTCACCCCTACCTCACCACAAGACACGAATGTGCGGATGCAGAACTAGCCGTGCCCTTAAGATGCCACACACTATAAACGAAAAAAAAGATCTCGCTATGTTCATGCACTTGACCTTTCGGCTTGCACAGGCCGATAAAGTTATTGTGCCTTGATACTATTGTTCTGCTCCACCAAAATGCACTCGTGATTTCTATTATAGGATAAATTGTCATTGTGCCCATACATCGTTAATAAATAGCGTATGTGCACACGACGGTGTGCCTGTATCTTGTGCTACTAAAAGTCATACACAATATACGGCATCTTCCCCTTGAGCGCACTGTACATAGTTTGTCTCGTGTACCTGCCTGAACAGAAAAAAGTTTAAAAGTGATACCTCGGCTAGGGCGTTCTGAATAAAACTATTTGTAATATTTAGTTAGAACTAGTCATGCTAATTTATTGCTGTAAAATATCGATTTCAGTTGAAGTCGTACATGGGAGCTTTCACCCAACTTGTTAAACACTAGCAACACTTTGAAGTATTTGAAGCTGGCTTCTCCGTTAGAACAGCGTAATTGCGGAGAAGCCACCTTTGTAAAAATCATCTCGGGGACTTTTTGAACCCACAAATGCGATTCCAAATTATAGGTTGAGCGAAACGGTAATCAATGATTTCCTTTTTCAGCTAAAATGCACCCCAAGCTTTACTTCTTTATCGTGACTTGTTGTTGATGTGACATTGTAAGAAAGACCTGAATTCAGGCTTTGCAACAACTATTTAACGCAGAAATTTGGGCTAGTTGGTGGATGTACAACTTGAGCATCCTAACAAGTGCAGTGGAACAAACAGGAATAGTGGCCACCATTTCTTTATTTTATGTTTGTTCCACCACGCTTAATGAGACGCACATATTTATACCGCAACATAAAAAAAAATCTTTGGGGTATATGCCACGTACTACAACAAACATAAGATGACAATATTGTAGAATGGCAGCCTCAAGATTCTTCGCGATTAAACTTCATGGAAGCTGTAGTGGTAAAGTCTGATCTGTTATTGAAATCGTTGTAGTATGTCTTGTGGTCATTCAAGTGGCCGAAAACAACATAGGATAAACACGTTATGAGATTTGTAGAGTTAGGGCAGAGGTGTCACCCGCAGCGTCACAATGCTGTGGCGGCAACTGTTCTTGAATGGCAAGAGCAATGAATGACAACGTTTTAAAATGTGGCATAGCGTCGTCGATACAATTGTTGCTAACATACTACAATTATTTATTTTCATTTATTTAACAATACTGCCATTCTCACCAGAGATTATAGCAGGGAGGGCATATGAAAGCGAATATTTCTATACACAAAGCCATAATGATGGAAAACATAAGAAAAAGCTGGAATTACAAAATGACATACAAATTATAGATTATACATTGCCATTTGTCACGAGGCTAGTCAACCCACAAGCTCTCGTGTAGGTTCTTGTGCATACAAACCGATGAGAAAACCCACATCGGTAAAGAGAACACGAGACCGTTTATGCACAGAAGAAAAACAACTAAATATATTTTCAATAATCTAGATAAAGAGAAAGGAATAAGAGGAAAAACAAACAAAGCACACAAATTCGAGGAGAAATTAACCTAATGACCGCGAAATGCTACGGATGCGTAAGTTCCGCGATAGCAAAAGCGACTGTCACCGTTCGGTCGCGGCACTCTTGTAGACGGCGAGGGTTGATGCGATGGGGTGCAGACAAGGTAAATCAGAGGTCCAAGCGTTGCTCGGGTTGAAGGTAGTTCCGGGCGCACCAAGGTCATTGACCTCTCAGCGTTCGTCCTCCGACGCTGGGACGTAGCCCTGGAAACGGGACGAGCCTGGCCAAAGCCAGATGGTGAGAAGCCTGGCTAACGCCAAACGACGAGCAGCCTGGCCAACGCCAGACGACGAGCGGCCTGGCCAACGCCAGACGATAGATGATGCTCGGGTGCCCGACCAGGTGGGAGCCCGCAGCAGCCTTGCCTCAGGAACTCGGCCGCCACCCCCGCGCCCTGGTAGCCTGCTTGCCTCCGTCGCGTCCCGGCCACGTCTACCCCGTTCTTCGTTCGGGCTTCTTCCAAAACCAGCGTGGGGGCCTCTCATTGGTCCGAACTTCATGCGCCTCGTCTGCCCGTCGTCTTCCTCACCGAATACATTGCAAAAGCGCGCGTCCACACCATCGGTCGTCGTCGTCTTCTTTCCTATGCCGGTGCACTCGCGCACATTTTAAACCGAACACTGGTTGCACTCGCGCACTTCACGAAACGCGCACTTCACTTATCACAACATGCCCCTTTTTCGAAAAGTTTTTTCCCAACGGAAAAACTGCCGGATGCGTGTTTCACCACACAGGATACGTTCTTGGAGTTTGCATGAACACATGCACACTGGTATCACTGCAACAAGTATTAAGGAGCACACACAGGGAAAAAAAATCCACATATGGTAAACAATATTCCGATGGTTGGTTGAACTGCTTTGCCTCCCATCTTTAGCAACACCTGAATTCGTATCTATGGCCGTAACCTGCTCATGAAGTCGGCACCTGCGTTTTCAGAACCTTTGATATGTTGAATATGAAAAGTGTACTCTTGTAGTACTAGACTCCACCTTAGCAACCTACTGTTCAGGTGTTTTGCCTTCGCTAAGTATTGTAGCGGTTGATGATCTGTCTGTACGATAAACTGTACTCCGTACAAAAATTATGAAATTTTTCTACCGCCCATACTAGCGCTTAGCATTCTCGTTCGATAGTCGAGTAATTCTGCTCCCGAGGCAACAGCTGGCGGCTGGCATACGACACTGGGTGCAACAGCCCCTCGTGTTCTTGCGTGAGGACTGCACCGATGCATGTGTCGGATGCGTCTGTACGGAGTATGAACACACGTTTTGGGTCTAGTGCCTTCACGATCGGCCTAGAAGCAAGGGCTTGCTTCAGCGTTTGAAATGCTCCTTCTGTTTCAGGAGTCCAACAAATCTTGTTTTTCTCCATTTTTCTGGTTAGCTGAGTTAAAGGCTGTGCTTTCTCCGCATAGCGAGGTATTAAGTCTCGGTAATACCCAGCTAGTCCCAGAAAAGATCGGAGTTGCTTCTTGGTGTCAGGTAGAGGTGCACTGGCTATGTTCAAAACCGTAGTTTCCACAGGTTGAATAGTCCCACCTCCTAGACGATGTCCCAAGAAGACTATCGACTCCACAGCAATTTCGCACTTCTGAGGCTTGATGGTTAAGCTAGACTCCCGTACTTTCTGCAACAAGCGTTGCAAGGTGTCTATGTGCTCTTCCCAGGTGTTCGTGGCTATGAGAACGTCATCGATGTAGTGGACTACATTTTCAAGGCCCTGTAGGGGTGTTCTCATTAGACGCGTAAACACCGCAGAAGCTGTCTTTATGCCAAACGGCATGTATATAAATTGGAAATGACCGGATTGCGTTGAGAATGCCGTTACTGGCCTCGATTTCCGGTCAAGTGGGACTTGCCAATACCCCTTTGTGAGATCAAACTTTGAGAAGTATCTCTTTGTGCCCACCTCTGTAAGCATTAGGTCGGTCCTAGGTATGGGTTCAGCGTCGGAAACCAGTATCTCGTTGATGCGACGGAAGTCGACGCATGTGCGATAGGTGTTATCCGGCTTCTTAATAAGTACCAAGGGCGAATTTTAGGGCGAATGGGATCGCTCAATCACACCCAGTCTTAACGTGTCCTGAACTTCTTGTTCTACTACTTCCTTCATGGCCAACGGCAAAGGATACTGCAGTGTGTTGATCGGTTCAGAGGTCGTCAATTGAAGTCGGCATTCCAACAGATTTGTCTTTCCCGGTATCTCAGAGAATACATCTTGGTAGGTGGTTAGAATCTTCCGAAGTTCTGTACGTTTGTCTTCTTCTAAGCTACTGCCGATCGGAATCGCTTCTACACCCACAGTCGGCTTTACTGTGCAAGCTGGTACAGGGGTATCTGTCTCCTCCTCTTTCATAACCACAAAAGATGCTGTTTGTGGAATTGTGTCTGGTTGCCGGTCTTCATATCGTTTTAACATATTAATATGGAAAAGTTTGGCGTCATGCCCCAAGTCCAGCCAATAGTCGTAGTCGCCCTTTTTCCCAATGACCGGAAACGGCCCTTTCCATTCCATCAACAACTTATTCGCTGTTGTAGGAAGCAAAATAAGAGCTCGGTCTTCAGCTTTCACCTGACGGCTCTTGCTCTTCCGATCATAGTGATATTTTTGAGTCGTTTTCACTCGTATCAGGTTCTCATGGGCTAATTTTAGCGTTCTTTCCAGACGATCCCGGAGATCGAGGACATATCCATAGGTCGTTTTCACCTCCTCTTCGATCTTTTCTCCAGTCCACAGCTCCTTTAACAAGTTGAGTGGTCCTCGGACGTATCTCCCGTAAATTAGTTCGAAAGGAGAGAACCCCATGCTGGCCTGAGGAACTTCTCGATGTGCAAATAGAAGAGGTGCAAGCAAGCGATCCCATGATTTTGGATCCTCTTGGCATAGCTTGCGCAGCATTTGTTTCAAAGTTCCATTAAATCGCTCTACCAAACCATTGCACATGGGATGATAGGGCGTCGAACTCAGATGTTTGATTGCCAACAGATCGTTTACTTCTCTCATCAGGTCCGACGTGAAGCACGAGGCCTGATCGCACAGGATTTGGCGGGGAAATCCAACGCGGGAAAACATTTCGACCAACCCGTCTGTCACAGTCGCGGAGTCAATCGTCGGCAAAGCAATGGCGTCAGGATAGCGCGTAGCGAAATCGACCATGGTCAGTATGTATCTGTTGCCCCTATTTGAGACCGGCTTTAAGGGTCCAATAATGTCCACGGCCACGCGCTCAAGAGGAGTGTCAATCAGGGGCATTTTCCCAAGAGGAGCCTTTCCTACTTTGTGCTTTGGATACATTCTTTGGCACGTGTCACAGGACCGCACGTATCTTTTAATCTCTTCCTGGACCCCTGACCAATAGAATGAACCTAACACCCGATCAATCGTTCTTGTTACTCCTTGATGCCCGGACATCAAACTCTCATGGGCCATCTTCAACACTTGACTTCGCAGCTTGAGAGGAACTACGACCTGCTGTATCAATTTGCTAGAGGATAGTCGGTAATTTCGATACAACAATGACTTCTCCATGACAAAGGAATACTGGGTCGATCCTCTGCCATAAAAAACCTGCCCTACTTTGTCCCTGCAAGCTTCCAGGGTCTTGTCTTCTGCTTGGGCCCTCTCGAGCTCCCTCCTGTTCATCTTCAAACTTCTGACGCTAACTGCAGCTGAATCCGGCCGGACGCTTGTGCTCTTCATACTACCAAGTGATGCCTTTAAACGATGGGCTTCTTTCTTCTTATACAAGGTCTCGGCTACGCCGTTCGGAGTGAAGTTCCCTTCAGCCAGTTTTTCTTTCCACTTCTTGTCAGGGTCATCAGCAGCACGAGATCCTGGCACATTGCCAACGATGATGTCATATAGCGGGGAGGACATGCATTTCACGATACACGTGCCTGAAAAATATGGCGAAAAAATCTCCACCTTCGCCTCTGGTACCGTGATCCGGCTCCCGTCTGCTAAGAACAAGGCCGTCGTGGTTCCTGTCAGTGCTTCATCTGGCACCAAAGAACGCCGAACCACCATTGTATTGCTTCCTGTATCCCGTAGGACGGAAGCAGCTTGGCCGAATATAATGCCCTGCAGCACTGGCATCGGATGTTTTTCTGGCTTTGGCTGCGTATTTACCGCACTGGTCATATTCTCCTCCTGCTTGTCCGCAGGTATCTCATTCACTACTTCTGCCTTTTCCTCTGGCAACAAGATACAAGAAGTCCTCTTCGTGACGTTCTGCTTTCTGGTACATACATTAATATCATGCCCCGTTTTGCGACAGTAGTCACAGTATGGTCTTGTCCGAGCACGACATTCTGCTGCCCTGTGACCTGTTTTATCACAGACAAAACATCGAGTGGGAGACTTCCCCGCTGTACTTCCGCATTTTCCTGCCTGCGGCGCCGTTTTCCGTTTTGTCGCGAAAAACCAACAAATTTGACTGTCGTTGGGCCTCTAAAAATTGTCCGCAGCCTCGGCCATTTCATCTAGCTTACGACATTTTTTCTCACGTAGGAAAAGCGCCACGCGGTTATGGCATTGATTGATAAACTGTTCAGCTACTATGAGATCTCGAACAGACGAATATTCTTTTGCTGTCTTGGACATCTCCACCCATCTGTCGAAAAAACTTGCCAACCTGGTTGCATACTACTTGCCTGTTTCTCCATCTTGAGGTCTGCTATGCCGGAACTTCTCCCGGTAGCCCTCCGCCGTGAAACGAAAACGCTGCAGTAATGCTAGCTTGGCTTTCTCGTAGTCAAGTGCCTCTTTTGGAGACAAGCGACCAAATACTTTGAGAGCTTCTCCGCTCAGACACAGACTCAGTGCCGTGGCCCACTTATCCTTAGGCCAGTCCTGACCGGTGGCCACATTCTCAAATCTCTTGAGATAAGCATCAAGGTCATCCCAGTTTTCATTAAATCCGGGTATGAAATTGTGCGGGTTAACGTTACACGGTTCTCGCACCTGTCGACCATGGTCCGACGCCGCGGATCCCCTGGCCCCTTCCACCTGAGCAAGTTGAAGACGCAGTTGAATCGTCTTCTGGCATTCGGCCTCAAGTTTTCGTTACAACTCCGCCTGTTCCATCCTCTCCTTTCTTGCCTCTCGCTCAGCTGCCCTTTCTTCGCGAGCTCGTGCCTCACGCTCATCAAGCCATGCCTTCAACTCATCGCCCTCTAGCCCCATGCGTACCGCTAACGCAGTTAAATCAGACGTAGTCATTTTCTCTCCTTCTGTAAAAACCTTAATTGCATAAACGATCTCGTCCTGTCGTAGCGGACGCCAATTTTCACGAGGCTAGTCAACCCACAAGCTCTCGTGTAGGTTCTTGTGCATACAAACCGATGAGAAAACCCACATCGGTAAAGAGAACACGAGACCGTTTATGCACACAAGAAAAAGAAAAACAACTAAATATATTTTCAATAATCTAGATAAAGAGAAAGGAATAAGAGGAAAAACAAACAAAGCACACAAATTCGAGGAGAAATTAACCTAATGACCGCGAAATGCTACGGATGCGTAAGTTCCGCGATAGCAAAAGCGACTGTCACCGTTCGGTCGCGGCACTCTTGTAGACGGCGAGGGTTGATGCGATGGCGTGCAGACAAGGTAGATCAGAGGTCCAAGCGTTGCTCGGGTTGAAGGTAGTTCCGGGCGCACCATGGTCAGTGACCTCTCAGCGTTCGACCTCTGACGCTGGGACGTAGCCCTGGAAACGGGACGAGCCTGGCCAAAGCCAGATGGTGAGAAGCCTGGCCAACGCCAAACGACGAGCAGCCTGGCCAACGCCAGACGACGAGCGGCCTGGCCAACGCCAGACGATAGATGATGCTCGGGTGCCCGACCAGGTGGGAGCCCGCAGCAGCCTTGCCTCAGGAACTCGGCCGCCACCCCCGCGCCCTGGTAGCCTGCTTGCCTCCGTCGCGTCCCGGCCACGTCTGCCCCGTTCTTCGTTCGGGCTTCTTCCAAAACCAGCGTGGGGGCCTCTCATTGGTCCGAACTTCACGCGCCTCGTCTGCCCGTCGTCTTCCTCACCGAATACATCGCGAAAGCGCGCGTCCACACCATCGGTCGTCGTCGTCTTCTTTCCTATGCCGGTGCACTCGCGCACATTTTAAACCGAACACTGGTTGCACTCGCGCACTTCACGAAACGCGCACTTCGCTTATCACACCATTATAAGAACACACAATCAAACAATTTTAGTAATAGCAAAATTGTGAACTAGGTTATTGTAAAAAACGACTGCAAAAAGATAATGCATGCATTTGTAATATGAGGTACGGACAACAAGTAGGCATTTTTATTGAACAACTTATTATAACAATTTTATGAACAACAAACAAATCGAAAAACATGTCACTTGAAGTATAAGGATCATAAAAAACAACACTTTTGTATTAGTAACATGACAATGACTCATCGTTTAGTTGGTTTATTGATGATGTGATGTCATTAGTGCGATTTGCGAGGCAAGAAATTCACTCTAAATCGCAGCTGTAAACAAGTTTATGAATTATTCATCGAATGTATGGATGACCACTTCGTTTTTTAGCCGTAGCTCAGACGAACATGTGCACCATGTATGCAAACATTTTCAGCGCGTCAATAAATAAGATTACTTCGTGATCAACAAGGAACCAGTGCAACTTCGGGAGGCAGGAAGCTTATTTCCGTAGTGAAAGTGGCCCCTAAACAAGTTAATGAGCCTTGAACTTCGAAGATCAAAGAAGTTTAGAACATTGATCAAACATCGCACATTCCTCAGCTGCGTGAAATTGTTGTAGTCATAAATATTTTAAAGCTACTCCTCGCTGCTTTCAAATTGCTTTAGCTAAATTGAATTGAATTTCATTTCGTTATCTTACGAGGCAGATAAAGAGGTTGTAGATGAAGGTTTTGTATAACCGTCCAGCGCAGCTGCACGACTCTAGAGACCTAATGCTAAGTGCGGAGACGGTAGTGTAGATTATACAATACATTCATAGATAAGTGCACAAAAGAAACACTAAGGAACACATGAAACAGCAATATGCATATATCAGTCAATTCAAGGCATGAAATTTGAATTTATAATATTTTGACACAGTTGTTAATGTGGCCGAACAGCCTCAACTCTAATTTGACCATGCTTTCTGCTTCCCGAAGCATAAACAAACTTTACAACGAAGGCTCACTCATTGTCATCGTTGTAATCATCATCAGGCTCAGTCTGAGGATGGACGCGCTCGACATGCGCTTTTAGTGTAGCCGCAGCATTTCGGAGATGTAGCTGAGAACCCTTTTAATTCTGATCTCGCAAAACTTCACTAGTCGCTAGCCAATAAACTGTTTAGACCACATAACTGGCATACCATTATAGCCATCAACACTGTATGACCACTGGCTGCTGGTTATGTTATAACTTCGCCCATGAATTGAGCATTCATCTGAGAATTGTATGGCCACTCGCTGATAGTTATGATGTTAGTTCGTCCGTGAATTCAAGCATTCTTTTGAGGAAAGTAAAATTCGGGTTCTTTGCGATGTTTTAGAAACCACCTCTCTCCACTCGGCACCCGAGACACACCACCCGAGGTGGTTTAGCAAAGTGGTAGAACAAAAGTACTGCTGCTTAACAAATAGTGGCAATTGATTTGGTGGTCACTTGAAGATGAAACAGAAACGCTGGAGAAGTCCCAGTAGGCTGCAAAAAAAAACTTGTATTTACAAACTCTGCAAAAGTTGCATAATTACGGATATCAACGTTATAAAAAACACTTTGGAAATGAACTATCTTTTATAGGGCGACCCTACGGGAATCGGCAGAACCAATGGTGCCAATATAATGCCTCAAGCCTGGTTCAGAACGCTTGGCAGAACCATGGGGCCTCTTGTTATTTTTTCGGTGTTCCGCCCTTATACAACTATCGGTGAATCGTCGCCTGTTTGTCCTTTGATAGGACGGTACCTTTGGTTAATCTTTTTTTATTGATATGATATATAAGGAGATGTTGGCGCACCTTTATGGCGCTGGCTACTCCTTAGCCGTTGAGTGAAACTTGAACACGTATCTTGAAGCAAAACATTCAAAGCAGTGCATGGAAAATAGCAAACTCGGGCACAGATATGCAAACACTTACTTATACGCACGTATCACAACATAAGGGTAAAGAAATGCTCGAAAGTCAATGAATGAAGTTTCTGATAATGTCCCTCGTTAATCCACCAGCACAAAACAGCAGAGCACTGTCTGGTCCTTATAAAGATGCATTCGCTCGTGTGTACATAATAGTCGACACGTCATTCATTTCACAACACACACATTATGGGTGTCACATGATACTGTACATAATAAGTACATGTGTTACAAATGAAAGTTCGTTATTTCTTAATACTTGTCAGCAATACCACTGTCTTGTAAAAAACGCGTTAATGCTTTTAAAGCGAGTGACTGTAAAACTCCAGTAGGCCACGGGCCCAGAAGTTTCTTCATGTTAAATGGTCTGCGGTCTAGTGCCAACAGTTCGCACTTAAGACGGCGTCTCGGCGTGTCATGACGTGGACAGTCTATGAGAAGGTGACATACGTCTTCATCTATAAATCCACATTCGCATTCGGGAGTTTCAGCTCTGCCGATTCTGTGAAAAAATTGTTTTGTGTATGCGGTGCCTAGCCTCTATCGGTGAATGAGAGTTTGCATACTTCTATCTAATGCCCGCGTAATTTTGAATTCAATAAATGGATTGATGTGATATAAATCGCAGCTCTTTGTACTTTGGTCAAACCAAGCAGTTTTGCTCATTCTGAAAGTTCTATTCTTTATAATACTACGCAATTCATTTTTCGAAATTGGTAAAGAAACAGCAACGTCTTTACGATGTGCTTGTCGTGCTGCTTCATCGGCAGCTGTGTTTCCAGGAATGTAGCAATGGCCAGGTATCCACTGGAATTTGATCTCATGTTGCGCCTTCTTTGCTTTGGTGAGCTCCTTAAGCGTTTCGTATGTCATACTATCACTTATTACTGTCCAGTTTGTACTGGACAGTGAGCTCAATGCGGCCTGTGAGTCACTGAAAAGTACCCATTTTCTAGCGTCTGCGACAGAGGTTATAAACTTTAGAGCATACAGAATAGCGAAGAGCTCAGATGTAGTAGATGACGTCATGCGACATAATTTAAACGATTCCTGAATATTGAGCTGTGGTATAATAAATGCCGATGTTGAAGACGTTGTAGTACTTGAGCCATCTGTGCAAATGTGTATGTACCCTGGATACCGCATGTGTATCTGGTAAAGCGCTAGTTGTTGAGCAGCTTGGATGAAAATGGCTCTCTTTCTGATAATGCCATCCACTTAGAATTCAATGCTTGGTATTGCAAGCAGCCATGGAGGATAGTCCATTTCAGAGCTCCAAAATTCAATTCTGGGTAATATATGTACATTACTCGGTACATCGTTATGAGCATTGCTTTTTTCTCTTAGCAAAATCTCCAGTGCCAATGGGTGGTCCTTGTGTTGCGTCTGTAAGCGAAAAAAATGGCGGCATGTTTCAATTGTTCTCATGAGTGAAAAGGGTGGTTGTCGAGTCTCTGCTATGACAAGGCTGCTGGAAGTCGCTCGTGGAACACCTATGCAGACGCGCAGTCCCCTAGCTAATAGTCTTTGAAGTCGCTCCTCTGAAGTGCGGGAAAGGCCGTATAAGACTGCTGCAGCATATGCAACGTTTTGTCGTACTAAAGCATTGTGAACAGTGAGCATGGATGATACAGATCCGCCCCATGATGTCACAGCAATTCTGCGGAGTATATTCACTAGCGTATTCACATCGTTTTCGAGTTTCTTTGTGTGAGGTGTCCATGATAGCTGCCTATCAAGTATTACTCCAAGTAACCGATGCTGTGTTACAATCCTTAGTGGTTCTCCTTCTAAATTGAGATTGAAGTTCTTTCACTTCTTACGGGTGAAGGGCAATACAGCTGTTTTCGCGTGCGATAGAATCATTCCTCTTTCTTTTAAAAAGTTGCTGATAATATTTATTCCGTCTTGCAATGCAATCTGGATTAACCGTATGTCCGTGCCAGATGCCCAAATGCACCCATCATCTGCATATAAGGAGTATTTCAACCTGGAAGGCAGTCTTTTAACTAAATCAGCCATAACACAGTTGAAAAGAAAAGGGCTGAGTACGCTTTCTTGTGGCACTCCCTGTCTGACGTCGTGTTCTGCACTTTTTCCTTCGCTAGTAAGAATGAATATTTTGCGACCTGATAAAAATTTAGATACCTACTGCAAAGACCTGCCGGACAGTCCGAGTCCCAACATACCCAGCAGAACATGAGTGTGACTGACTGTGTCAAATGCCCTTTTGATGTCTAAGAACACTGTGACCATCAAACTACCACAGGCGCGTTCATGCTCCACATATGTTACTAAGTCCAGTATTGCATCTATTGTGCATCTGTGTTTCCCAAAACCTGTCAAGTAGTTGAAGAATACACCAGTTCTGTTGCACCACCATTGAAGTCGCGCCTCAATCATTTTTTTCATTACCTTACATAGACAGCTTGTCAGACAGATTGGATGGAAGGATTCAAGGTTCATGGCGTCTTAGCCGGTTTTAAGATCGGAATAATGCCAGCAGACTTCCAAGACTCGGGTAAAATTTCTTGCATCCATAAATTATTGTAAATATTTAAGAGAATAGTTGTGCCTCTGGGCCCGAGGTTCTTTAGCATATTGTACGTAATGCCGTCCGGTCCAGAGGCCGATTTTTGACGACATGATGCTATAGCGCAATGCAGCTCCCTTAACGTAAATACAGGGTCTAATTGAGGATGCTGGGCCCAAAAGCAAGCATTAATTTTTCGGCTGGCTAACGCGACAGAATTATCAAATAAGGCACATTCTGATGCGGCGGGCCTACTGATAAGTTGACAAAATTCATCTGCTACCACAGCTTCCAGTTGGTCCAAGGCTACAGCAAGATCACGAAATGGGAAGCTCTGTGATACAGGGCCACTAAATGCTCGAATTACAAGCCAAATTATTGGAACAGGTGTGTGGGGAGAGAGCGTGCTACAAAAATCACACCAGCGTCGTTTACCTAAATTTTCTAGTCGTCTGCGCATTACACTGTGGATTTTCTGTGCATTTTTGTATGCTTCTAAACTTTCGCTGCCTCAATATGCCCTTTCTCAACGTCGTCTGATGGCTCTTAGATGTTCATACTCTCCATCGACTGCAGCATATTCTTTTGGAATCAGGACTTTCTTTGTACATTTATTCGCATTATCTTGCAGAAATTCAGTAAAGCTTTCAACTGTCGTGAGTTCACAATTTTGGTTTGTTAGGCGGTACCAAAAAGCTTTTCAGGTCGTCAGTTTGCTGTAGCGTCTGATGTCGTCATTTCGCAAGTAGGGGTGATTTATTAGAATGGGAAAATGGTCACTCCCATGTGTTTCTACATCCATTGTCCATACCACACCATTCACTAGATCTTGGGAACGCATGGTTACATCGATGCAATTCGAGTAATTATGCCCTCGGAGAAAAGTTGGAGAGAGGTCATTTAAAATTGTCGTATTGCATTTGTCTGCGGCACACTCAACAATGTTCCCACGTGCATCACATCGATCACTACTCCAGATTATGTTGTGCGCATTAAAGTCTCCACATATAAACGTATATGAATTAGAAATATTGAAGATATTTGTTAGCTCTTCCACCAAAATGCGGCTTGAAGGTTGTAGGTAAAAATTGATCACTGTTACGCACTGCTCACCAAAGGATACTTTGCAAGCGACAAATTCCGGGAAGTCTGAATCACTTGAGTGAACTTGGTGAAAAGGTAGGTCCTTTCTGACGCACAAACGCACTCTGCCAGGACCACTTCGGCGAGATGACTTATATATCACGTAGTTAGAGAGGCGGAAATCATCATTCATTCCTGCCTCTTGGATGCAAAGTATTGGAAAGTTATACTGCAAAAGAAGTTTACGGAAGTCAGCAAACTTACTTCGAAGACTATTGGCATTCCACTGGTATATGGAGACATCTTTGTAGCGCTTATTCATATGTTACTTGTACCAGGTTTGACCCGGATTGTTGACACAATAGTGCTTCCAGAGGCAGCAGGGCTTTTACTTTTGGCAGGTTGTTTGCTTCCGGTAGAGCAGACAGGATTGCTTTAAGTGCTGCGAAAAGCATTGGTAGAATCAATTGCATGAATGATTGGATAAACTTTTATTTGGTCCTCCAAAACACAGATCACTGTGTTGCGGGCCGCTACCACGTGGGGACTGAGATGCCAAGCTCCTCAGCCGCCTCGCGGGCTTGGTGGACAGCCCAGAGCTGATCTGCCAAGGACGAGCTGCGGATTGGCGTCTCCCATCTGGCAGAGGTGATGTTCGATAAATGAGCGATTTCGGTGCACTGCCGGAGCATGTGTTCTAATGAAGCTATTTCCCCACAATGTGGACAAAGACTACTTGGGTATAGGTCAGGGTACATGATGTGTAACATTTTCAAAGTAGGGTACATTCGCGTTTGCAAAAGCCTTAATGTAAGTGCTTAGGGCCGGTTTAGATTTGTGTGAGGTGGAGGAAAAATCCTTCTAGACAGATAGAAGTGTTTAGTGAGCTCGTTATATGTTGTAAGAATTTCCCGGTTATCCCCTTCACCGGTAGAACGCATCCCCGGGGAGGCGCGGTTGGAGAGTTCTTGCGCTGCCTCGTGTGCTGCTTGATTGAGATTGGGAGGGAAATCATCGATTTGCCCAAGGTGAGCTGGGAACCAACTCAGAAGATGATGCCTTATGTTCTTGCCTTGCAGTATTCTCAGCGTTTGTTCAGAGACCGTCCCCTTGGCGAACGCCCGTAGTGCTGCCATGGAATCACTGTAGACGACTTCAATGTTATCCATTTTGAGAGCTAAGGCGATGGCCACCTGTTACGCAATGATTGGGTCTTTTGTCCTGACCGTCGCTTAGTTGACGACATGGCCAGCCCCATCGACCACCACTGCCACAAACGCTTTCCCATTGGCGTAGGAAGCCGCGTCAACAAATACGACCCCCCGTTCCTCGTTAGAGACTTGACGAAGTATAGTCCTGGCCCTCACTACTCTTCTTCCGACGTTGTGTTCACCGACACTTTTAGTTCACCGTATTGACCGTACCGAAATACGTTTGGTTCAACTAGGCGTATGTTCCTGGAAATGAAATAGCTTTTGGGTGCTTTTTAGCACCCTCGTGCGGTAGCAGCGCAACATCGTCCCTCAATGTAAAATATACTCGGTTTGGGCCGGCTTTGTTGCTCTCTGCGTTCGACACCGTCGCTGCCGTTTTGCTATATGGTTCCTAGATCAATCGAAAAAATGGCAGCATAACCACGGAGTGAATGATGGAGAGTGAGGCTAAGCATCCGTCCGTCCATTCGTTTTTGCTTCCGTCCGTTCATGCGTGCGTCTGTGTGGCCGCCCGTGTGTCCATCCGCCCGTCCATGCGTGCGTCTGCTCGTGCGTCCGCACGTCCATCTTTGCGTCCATCTCTGCGTTATTCCATGCATCCGCCTCTGCGTCCGTCCGTGCATCCATCCGTCGGTGCAGCCATCCGTGAGTCCATCCATGCATCTGTTTGTGTATCCGTTTGTCCATCTATTCAACACTCCAAGTACCACCACCTCGCATATTTTTTAGGGGTGAAGCTCCTTATAGCGGCACCCGTTCGTCCCCCGTAGTATGTAACAAGTATAACATTTTCACCTCCAAGGTGGTGCCGGTGAAAGACTTCTTCTGTGCGTTGTTGAACAATAAAAAATAGTGCTCAATGTACATGTCAATGGCTGCTAATGAAGAATGAGAGACAGGAGCATTCAGCTTTTAGTTAACGCGCAGGCTGCGATCACCATTAGCAGCCATTGGCATGTACATTGAGCACTGTCCGACAAGAAAGGTTGCTACGTTATACTCGCTGGGTGTAACCTTCTTAGCTTTAGAAAGGTTTACAGAGCGTTGAGCCGCAGTGCCATGAATACATTGAACTTGTATATACCATGAATGAACCCGAGGTGGTTAAAAATGGGAAGTAGATACGAAGCGCAAGCCATAAGAAAGTAAAAGCCCAATTCTCCGCCTCTCATTTCCCATTAGCAGTCATTGGCATGTACATTGAGCACTATCTGACTGAAAAAGTTTGCTAAGTCATACTCGCTGGGCGTAACCTCCTTGGTTTTCGAAAGGTTTAGCGAGCGTTCGGCCGCAGTGCCATGAATACGGTGGACTAGTATATACCATGAACTCGAGGTGGTTAAAGGTGGGAAGTGGACCCGAAGCGCAAGCCGTAAGAAAGTGTGCGTGTGCCACCTCTCGTTTAGTCCTTGGAATATCCGCTGGATGGCGGTGCTTCTAAATGGGGAATATATGATGAAAAGATGCGAGATGGTGGTACTTGGAGTGTTGGATAGATGGACGAATGGACACATAGACAGATGCATGGATGGACGCATGAAAGGACGCAGGGGCGGCTGCATGGACGAACGCAGAGATGGACGCACAAACAGACGCACGCACGGACAGACTGATGGACGCATGGACGGTCACACTGACGGATGCATGGACGGACGGAAGCAAGAACGAATGGACGGACGAATTCTTCACCCCATTCTGAATCATTCACTCCGTGGTTATGCTGCCATTTCTTTATCATATATTCCGCATATGCACCGCCATCCAACGGACAATCCAAGGACTAAACGAGAGGTGGCCCACGCACACTTTCTTACGGCTTGCGCTTCGGGTCTACTTCCCACCTTTAACCACCTCGAGTTATTGGTATATACTAGTTCACTGTATTGATGGCACTGTGGCCCAAAGCTCACTACACCTTTCTAAAACTAAGGAGGTTACACCCAGCGAGTATAACGTCGCAACCCTTTCTTGTCACATTGTGCTCAATTTACATGCCAATGGCTGCTAAAGGGGATCGCAGCATGCGCGTTAACTAAAAGCCGAATGCTCCTGTTTCTCATTCACCATTAGCAGCCATTTGCATGCACATTGAGCACTATTTTTATTCTTCAACAACGCACAGAACAAATCTCTCACCGGCACCACCTTCGAGGTCAGAATGTTATACTTGTTACATACTACAACGGCTATGAGGGACGTACGGTTGCCGCTATGAAAATCTTCGCCCCTAAAAATGGAAGATCTTACGTACAGTGGGAATCGATGATATGCGAAGCGCGAATGAGCAATGTTGCTACGTCACTTTGAAATCAGCTCAACGTTACGAGATGGAGGTATGTGATGCCCTACATGACTTCCGTGTCATGATTATCATGTTTGGATGTGTCGTTTACCATCGTCATCTATTCACGTCACGTGATACCAAATTTAGTATATGTGAAGCTAACGAAACGGCCGCGAGCACTCTATGAGCATGGTATGTTTTTATGTGAGTACATGACACGCGTGTCAGAATTATCATGTTTGCACCAGTCATATATTTCGTCATCCATTGGCGTTAAGTAACACCAAATTTGGTGTATGTGGAGCTAGCAAAACGGTTGCGAGCGTATTATGAAGGGCCCAATATACTCCAATGTAGCGTTTACGCGCGCGCACAAAGGGCACAGCGAAGCAACGTTAGCAAAACGCGAGCACTCTATGGTCTGACGCCAGGCGTGGCCATCTTCCGTCAGCGCGGCCCGACGGCAACCGGCGCGAAATCCGACGTGCCGCATTTCGCGCCGATGCGTTATCCAGACAACGCTGCGTCTCCCTCGTTTCGTGACGGAGGGATGCCGGATGAACTGAAAGGCGCATGCGTCAAAACAACGCAGCGCGGAGCGCGCCTGCGAGTGTATGCCAAGACCGGCGCCTGGCGTGGCAACGCCGGCGTGACGCGACGAAATGAACGCCGGCGAGCACGCGCACCGCGTCACGTCGAAATGTATTAGCGCCTGTTTGCACTATTCACATACTTTCGTTATCCCTTGGCGTCACGTAATACTAAATTTGGCATATGTGAAGCTATAGGGAAACGGCCACGAGCACATCATGAGCGTAGCACGTAGTCATGTTGTTACATGACACGCATCTCATGATTATCATGTGTGTACCAGTCACATGTCTTTGTAGTTAATTTACGTACCGTAATACCAAGTTTGGTATATATAACGCTATTGCGAAACAGCCGCGAGCGCGTCATAAGCGCGGCATGCAATCATGTTGTTACATGACACGCGTGTCATGATTTTTATGTTAGGGTCGGTCGCTTGTGTTCGCCAAGCAATCATACCATACCATACCAGTTTTGCAACATGCCTTGTGAACGAAACCACCGCAAGAGCAGCAGGACCATGAAAGGTAAATCATGACATTCTTGACATATATGTCACAATTTTCATGTTATGAGTAGTCGAATATGTTCTTCGTACAGTCATGTTGTGCTATACCAAGTTTGGTATTGATACAATTATTGAAACGGCCAGGAGGGCTAGAAGTCTTAGGTGGCTAGGTAGATAGATGCATAGATAGATAAATACGCTCAAAGTCGCCGAAGTTCGCTAAGCAATGCTTCGCATTTAAAATTGCCGAGTGAGACTTGAACCTCCAACCTCTAAGGAATGACACATTGCTAGCCCAACACAGTAACCACGACAACACATTGAAAAGGTCATATGTCAAAAATGGGAAAATATCTTCATGTCATAAGTAATGTTTGTGATCTGTCGTCATTTTCTTGTTTAGAAGTGAATTTTTTCAGTGTCTTCGCGTGAATTTTTCAGTGTCTTTTCAAAATCAGCAGGCGTGTCGCTAACGCATTTTATGTGTTTGTTTTGTGCTTCGCGAGATGAGAACGTGTGTCTATATCCGACACGTTTTCTACTGTAGAAAAAAAGAAAATTAGCGCAACTGAATAAACGAACGGCATTTGCCCCTACTGGCTAAGTGGCTATAGTCATTTATGCATACAAGAAACATCGCGCTTCTGGAATGTACACTAAACAATTCAGTGTTTTTTCACTCGCTTCGACATATTTTCGGTCATTCTTGTTCCCGTTCTTGTTCGTGTTCTACGACAAAAACCACAATACTTCACTGTAGTTGTACCGTACGTACAACGACGTTAGGCATACGGCAGCATCTCCACCCATGTGCCATGGTCGTAGCGAAAAACGTGAATATTATTATAAGAAGAATGTCATAGCCGTTTGCGTGGAGTTTTTATCGTGCCCGATTTAACAAGATAATATTCGCTTATTTCACTACACAGATTTGAAGCTAAAATCCGGATTTAAGAGTTCCAAGTGCGTTCCGGTGCGCTAACATACAATGTCGCGCGCTGGAAACACTGTTATTTTTGTTAATCATCTGTAACACCTCAGCGAACAAATTCAGTACGTTTTACTGCATATAGCGTGGTTATTAGGTAGTGATAATCACTCGCGGTGTGCCGACGTACACAAATGTAATCCATAGCAGCAGTATAACTGCGTTTTACTCTCTTATGCCCAAGGAGTGCATGGGCATTCCACTCTCTCAAAGAGAGGTGGAGTAGAAAGCAGTTTCCCTCTATCATTTCATACAAAGTGAAAATTATTTCACTTTATCAGATTTTTTGCGAGAGTAGAAGAACAATCTGAATAGTAACTTAGCCTTCTAACTCCTAAGATACCCTCCGAAATTTTCAGTTGTCCGTAGCATTAATTCCTTCGCTGTTCAGGCGAAACAACGCACAATAAACGCTCAACTACCTCTGTGAAGGTGTATTTCACTTCCGTGTTATACCAATTCCTAAAAAAAAGGAATAAGCCGCATTTATTTTTAATGAAATGTTGTGTTAGAAATCAAAACGCTGTTAGTGGTAAAAGTTTCCTGCTCTAGTGCTTTGGGCGCTCAATGGACATTAAAAATAGAAAACAAAACAAAAAACGCTTAACTTAAGTGTGTTGGAGGCTTTTCCACAATGCCTCATTGTGCTAGGGAAGGACCTCTACCCCTCCAATACTTTTTCGTTTATTTTACAGGATGAATAGAGAATTTACGCGCGTTCTCTACATGAATTTGCTGCAGCAGGTACTGTGACCATGTTACAAAATGTCCTGCGAAGTTCTCTTTTTTGTTATTAGATATTTTTACACGTGTACCACCTCACCCTGTTTCTTCTTAGTTGTGCGTAAAGGTTAACGTTAGCTTTTCAAGACGGAAGAGAACAAAGAGTCGAGTAAAAGCAAGCGCCTTAAGTATTTCAGGATGATACGAAGTTGCTGCGAAGTATAACCAAACCAAGCTCATAGGGAAAAAATGATCTCGTACTGGCTGTAGCTTTATTAGAAAGGTCACCTGATTCCATTATTCACTTTTTAAGTTCTTTTTGGGCCCGCACACAATGCGGTCTTCTGCAGAAGAGAACTGTAAAAATGCGACTGAAAGTTGGGCGCACAAATAATGATCGCCTGATTTGCCTTATGAGCTATTTGTGAGCGTGGTGCTGAGGTGGTGCTGTCATTTGCAGCTGAGAGAGAGCTGAAGGAATTGCTGCTGAACGTGCCACTTGCGAATTGGGCCACTGGCAAACATGTACTACTTGCACTGCGTGGCCCTCAACTGGAGCAAGAAAAATTGCTCCAGTACCTAAAGAAGAACATTGATCCTGTAGGAGGAGGAAATGACTTTATTGCGAGTTGGAGGGGCGGGCCAATGGTCCTGCATAGGGTACGGCTAGGAGTTCTTGAAGTCTGGCGGCTTCCTCGGCCCTCTGAACGGCCTACATCTCATCTCAGAGGGCGGGGCTAAGCAGTGCGGTTTCCCAGCGCACGCGAAGGCTGTCAACAAAGGCCTTGTATTCGTTATGGGCACTAGTCTTTCGGCGTTCCCATGACATATGCTCCATAGCTCTGGAGCCGAAACGCTTGCGTTTGCAGAGAAGTGAAATATTTACTGATTCTCTGATAAAGTATTTTGCTTTAACGCTTAGGCTTACACTGCAAGCGCACACACACACACACACAAAAACACACACGCACACGCACACGCGCACACGCACGCACACACACACATACATACGATCATACGTACATACATACGCACATACATACATACATACATACATACATACATACATACATACGTACATACATACATACATACATACATACATACATACATACATACATACATACATACATACATACATACATACATACATACATACATACATACATACGCACGCACGCACGCACGCACGCTCGCATTGTCTCTCTAGAGAAATATGCAGCGCGTTTCACGTTGCGAGAACTAAAGCGCTTTAAGAGGATTTAGCAGTGACCAGCCCTGCACGCAACCATTTACGACTGAATTAAACCAACCATACATAACATTCCATGATGTGACGTTAGTTAATGATTTTTGTACGTTGTGCCTAGCTAGATAATTAAATGAATTGAATTACGAACACCTTTATTCTTGACGTTAGGAGTTGAATGTGTATATGGCGTTCTGGAATGTGTCGGGCGTTCTGGAATGTGTACAGGACGTTGTATAGGGCGGTCTGGAATGACAGATCCGAATTTTCATGCAAACTTACTTGACATGCTCCGTGATTGTTTTCTTTGACGTTTAAAGGAGTAATGAACCACACGTAGGGCTTTGTGAAATATCAAAACATGGGAACAGCAAACAGGGATGTGAGCGGTTCTGTCAAATTTTTCGGTTGTGTGCGGGACGTAAAGTTTACAAGCGAACCACATTCCTGCCACTTTCTCAAGCGCCTTGTCTTAATACCAAGCAACAATTGCTCCTCACTCGCTTAGGAGCTGCTGGCGCCTGTGCTCTGACGTACGCGAACAGAAGGATGCTATTGGATGAAGGTTCATATAATTCAGGAGCTGCATTCGGATCAGTTGTACTTATCGCCCCTGGGGGTCACCACGTGCAGGCGCAATATTTGAAAATCTTTTAACACTCACTGTATAGCTCCAACCGCGCTTGAGTGAAATGCACCGAGAGTGTCAACAATGTTTATAAAATGGGTTCAAGGCCATGACGGACGTGTCTTTCTTCATCTGTCTCATTTCTGCGCTCGTCTGAACCTGTGAAGAGATGATTTTGATAATATAATTAATAACATTATTATAATATAATATAAATAGTATCAGTCAATGAAATACTCAATTATTTATTTATTTCTCGTGCCTAAAGGCTACCATAAGCTCTTCGTTCAGGGGTACGCAAAAATAAGTCAATAAAAATAACCGATACAACACCAACAGTCTTCACAAATGAAAAAAAAACTCAAATCAAAAGAGCGATAGTACAAAGACAAAAACATATCAACGCAAATGAGAAGAATACAATCACAAGACGAGAATCATGTATGGGAGTAAAAAATAATGCTGAATGCACAAAACCAGTCGGAATGCTTCCTGGGAGATGGAAGAGGGAAGAATCTGTACATTGTGAAAAACTATGTTAAGACAGTGCAAAGCTCAGATAAAAACAATCACCATGAACTACGAAAACATCAAGATCAAGAAAGATAACATCATAGATACTTTGTATTCTGTGAGCGATGGGGTGGTAGAAGAAGCTGACAGGTACGTGAAACGATCGATTCTTTTTGGTTAACCGACGCCTAATTCGAAAGTTTATACAACTGAGAAGTAAAGGGCAGGACACCATGCATATTGTAAACCCCCACAATTGTGAAGAAAAAAAAAACATGTCAGTGCAATTCAATCGGAAATGGTGGCAATGATAATTATCTGGCAGTGTTAAAACTAGATGCAGAGTCATTTCTAGCTAAACGTTGGTTGTAAATGCTTGTGATTTTTTTTTCTGGACTGTCTCAGAGGTGTCACTGCCAGTGCCGTTCTACATCACATATGCATACTCAAGTTGAGGAATACATGTTGCTGTATACAATTTGCGGAAGGCTGTAGGAGAACTGAACTCACGAGAGATTCTACAAACTCAGCCGATATAGCGAAAGTTACGCATGGCAGTACGTTTAGTGTGAGCAGAGAAATTTAGCGTGTTACCAAAAAAAAAGAAACACCAAGACCACTGTGCTCATAAACCTTACATTACGACACGGTATTGACAAAGCTTGGAAAGGACATGATGTTTTGCGAGACACATTTATGAAATTGGTCTTCGGGGTATTTAAGGAAGGGTTATTGCTGTTACACAATTCGTAGAAAGAACACAAGCCTGACTGCATCATGCAAAGGTCGTTAACTGAATGAATTTCCTGAATATCTTGATAATATCGGCATACAAGAAAAAAGAGAAATAGCGAATAGCAAAATAATCATTGCTAACATAAAGTAAAAATAAACGTGGGCCTAACGGCCCTTGCGGGACTGCATTAGTGAATTTGTACCTAGAAGACCTTTGGGCATTTCTGGGGACATAGCATGATCTATTAAGTTGATAGTCATGTAGGAGGTTCACAACAGACGAGTCAACTTCAAAGTTTGCAGAAATAACCGGAATAGGTGAGTAGCAAAGCGCGTCAAAAGCCTTGTTCAGGCCATAGTACACTAGAACTACTAGTCCTCTGTAAAAAATAGGTGGGGAGACTAGTGTCAGGAAACTAGTAATATACGTGGTAGTTGAGCAACCAGCGAGAAAGACCTGTTTATTAGAAATGAATTAATTTTTCACGCTGACACATATTATGCTATGAAGAGGCAGTTCAGAGATACTCGATGTCGCACACACCAGAAAAATCGTGCGATAAGTAAATAAAGAACATCACTTCTGGAGCCTGAGCTTAAAAATATTAGCGTCGGCTTTAGGAGTTGAAGGTTATAGCGACATCCTACTATCCTGTCCTAGTGCGTATTTCCACCACTTAGTGCATGAAACCTTTTCGAATTCGTTATGCACCCACTATACATGGCTTTAAGGAAATAGGCTCAGTAGCATGTGTGCCTTTTGTAGTGGGTTTCTGGTCTCAACCGTGGAGCTAATATGATAATCACATAGTCTAACGCCTTTTGGAAATGGACGCTTGTACTACGAATGACTACTTGAACATTTCATGTCGCCCAGTGAAGCGTGTATACGTGACACGTGTGTTTGCGAAGCATGAAAGTTATTTTCACTGCCTTTCAAAGCAGAGCGAGTTCTTTTGCTCCGAGGCATGGCCGTGTGGTAGAACATCCACCTGCCATTCATAGGACCTGGGCTTGATCCTCACGTGAACCCAAACAACCCTGGTTAATTGCCCACTCTGCTCCATGGTTTTTAATCATTTATTTTGCATTATTTTCGTCGTTCTAAATTTTTCTGTCATGCATGAGATGTTGATTTTCTGCTCGGAAATCAACCAAGCCGACGCCGACACCGGCGTTTCTGTGAAACGAGCTCTTTAACGCTGTCGGGTTAATATTGGGAAATCACGATCGTTCAGACAGTTCTTAATAAGTATTCTAGCCAGTACTGGGGTGAATACACTACCATCGGCATTTAGCTGGTGAAAGAATGGCCATCTGGGCAACACAATAAGGATGGTTTGAAGCGCCTAATCCATGAGCAGATGAGCTTTTCATCCAACGACAGACCACTAGCCGTGCTAACTGCCTTATGCTGTTGTCCGATCTGAATGCCTGACTATATGAGGCCTTTTAAACGGATTGAAAATGCGTGGCAAAACAGTCGGTGACGGCATGCACTCCAGCCCCACCCGAGTCTATGTAATCTGAAGGACCTTTTGCTGGACCGTTTGCGTACATACTCTAAAAAGGCAGATGGCCTGTCAGAAGCGTCTTTTTATTATAATTCAGTATATGAACTACGGTCCCATATAAATAGGCGTTTTGAGAGAGTTCGAGAAAAAAAAAGCCACAGTTTCGCCGCAAAGGCGAAAAAACGATTGCAATAGCAAAAACTTGGATGTTATGCTGAGAACGACTACTAGAACGTTTCGCAGCCGCCACTGCACAGTTATGACCACGTCGATCGGCACGTTAAATACCTGCCCCTTTCTACCATGCTGGCCGCTGGCGTGAACCTAATTCCTAATGCTCATGAATGGCAGACGTGGAAGTATCAGACATTCTTCAACGTGGGGGAGAGCAGGCTGATGATGAGGCATGCGAGGATATCGGTACCCATGCGTAACACTCATCATGGGAACTTTTCACGTGCTGCCGCCCTCGAAGCGACGAGAACGAAGTGGACGTAGTCGCGAGGAGGCGAGCGTGCGGGCCATCGAATGACGTCGCCTTGGGTGGTGGCCTGCCATCTTGTAAGCATTGCTGGAATCATGAGAGAGGCGACCAGAGTGGCGACCTGGAGCGGCGATGCGAGAAGTTTCCACTGGCAACACTGGTGTACATGCCGGCAGCCGCTGGACAAGGCGCGAGCTTTAGGAGCAAGCATGTAAAAGCTCAACTCTCACTTCTACTCACTGAATGGAGAACAGTTGGCCTTCTTGTGCACCCAATTTTTATGTTTCAGTGCACTTACAAGTTTAAGAGAGAACCAGTGGGGATACTTACGATGACTACGTGTGTATTGCGGAGTACACTTACGTATGCTGCTTAATACAAGGTCCATAAATTGTTGAACTTGGCCATCAACACATTAGGTTAGTCTGTAACCTGTGACCAATGAATGATTGACAAGTAATAATAAAATATGTAGTAACCAATAATAATAATAATAATAATAATAATAATAATCATAATAATAGTAATGGCAAATACCACATACAGTAGGAATCGATGATATGCGAAGCACGAATAAGAAAGGTTGATATGTCACTTCAAGATCAGCACAATGTTACGAGGTTGAGATAAACGATGCCATACATGACTTACGTGTCATGCATAATATGTTTGGATGTGTCGTTCACATTCGCAATCTATTCACGAAACGTTATACCAAATTCAGTATATGTGGAGCTAGTGAAACGGCCGTGATTATACCACGCTATGAGCGTGGTATAATGTCATGTTCTTACATGAAACGCTTCTCAGCATTATCATGTTTGTACCAGTCATATACTGTCTTCATTCAATGACGTCACGTAACACGAAATTCGGTATATGTGGAACTAACAAAACGGTCGCGAGCGCATCATGAAGCGCCCAATATACTCCGATGTAGCGTTGACGCGCGCGCGCGCTGGGCACAGCGACACTACGTTAGCAAAACGCGAGCACTCTATAGTCTGACGCCAGGCGCGACCAGCGTCCGTCGGTGTGGCCCGCTAGCAACCGGCGCGAAATGCGACATGCTGCATTTCGCGCCGATGCGTTACCCAGAGAACACTGCGTTTCCCTTTTTAAGTGTGAATACACTTTATAAGCGACCCCAAACCATCCACCGCCGTCGGCGGCGTCCGCAGTCTTCTCTCTATCTTTAAAAGAAAGAGGACTTGGTGGGCCGCAGCGCGACGCTCTACCGAATAACACGGACGCGACGCTGATATCGGTGTCAGTAACGCGCCTTATACACCCTCCCCCTTCGCTCACTCCTCCGCTCTCCTCATTCGCTGCAGCTGATCCCGCACCTCTCTCTCTCGCGCGCCCGCCTTCTCTCTCAGTCTCCCGTCGAGAGCGGGTCGTGAGGGGGAGTAAAGTTAAAATCCGTTGGCATTCGCCAGTGAGTCAACGTAAACTCCTCCGTGTGATCGAATTGCGATTCCCAGGAACCATTACACCATAAAGGCACCATAGGTGATTAATAAATATAATAGTGCGAATTGATAAATACCCCTCATAGCATCACCCCGTGTATCGCACTTAACCATGTTCACCCTCGAGGAAATGCTTGGGAGTTTTTTTTTCATTACGGAGGGACGCCGGGCGTGCTTAAACGCGCATGCGTCAAAGCGACGCAGCACGGCACGTGCCTGCGAGTATATGGCAGGACCGGTGCTCAGCGTGGCAACGCCTGCGTGACGTGACGAAAGGAACGCCGGCGAGCACGAGCACTGCGTTAGGTCGAAATGTATTGGTGCCTTGACTGTGGCATGTAGTCACGTTCTCACATGACACGCATCTTATGATTATCATGTTTGCACCAGTCATATACCTTCGTCATCTACTGGAGTCACCTAATACCAAATTTGGCATATGTGAATCTAGTGAAACGGCCTCGTGCACATCATCAGTGCGGCACGTAGTCATGTTGTTGCATGACACGCATGTCGTGATTATCATGTTTGGATGTGACATTTACCTCTGTCGCCTGTGCGCGTGACGAAATACCGAGTTTGGTACACGTGAAGCTAGCGAAACAGCCACGGGCGCATCATTAGCGTAGATTGTAGTCATCTCTTCCCCCAAGGATATCTCGAGTTGAGAAGACTCTTCTATGCCGCCTGTGGCTTGGAGTGGCCTTCACGAACGCATAAGCTTATCTCATTGGAATGGCCAGCTCTTTTACATGCACTTACTGCAGCTGCGAAGAAACCATCGCGCACCTTCTGTGTGAGTGCACCCATTTCGACGCGCAAAGACACGAACTCACTGCATCTCTGGATAGACTGGAAAAACGGCCTTTGTCGGAACAAAGGATTCTGGGTCATTGGCCGAGCCCATCCTCAGCCCAGAAGGCTTTGAAAGCTTTGCTGCACTTTTTGCGCACAACTGGCCTCAGAGACATCTTTAGTGTCTTATACTGTTTGATGTTGTCTTTCCTCTGTCGTTTTTTAAGTAATTTCTCTCTCTCTTCGCAACATTTCTTTTTTACATCTTTTATTACCCTCTCCTCTTTCCCCAGCACAGGGTAGCCAGCCGGTCTAATAACTGGCTAACCTCCCTGTCTTTCCGCTTAAACTTCCTTCCTTCCTTCATGTTGTTACATGACACGCATCTTATGATTATCATGTTTGCACCAGCTACATACCCTCGTCATCCATTCACGTACTCTAATACTGAATTTGGTATATGTGACGCTAGCAAAACGGCCGTGAGCGCATCATGAGCGTGGCATGTAGTAGTGTTGTAACACGACACGCATGTCAAGATTTTCAGGTTAGAGTCTGTCGCTTCTGTTTGCCATGCAATCATGCCATGCCATACTAGCTTTGCAACATGCCATAACCACCGCAAGAGGTGTAGGACCATAAAACAAAAATCATGACCTTGTGACATACATGTCATCATTTATGTTATGACTAGTCAAATAACTTCTTCATACAGTCAGTCATGTTATATTATACCAAGTTTGGTATTGATACCGTTATTTAAACGGCCAGGAGAGCTAAAAGTCATAGGCGGCTAGATAGATAGATAGATAGATAGATAGATAGATAGATAGATACGCTCAAAGTCACCGCAATCCGCTAAGGAATGCTTCGCATTTGAAACTTTGAGCGAAGCCACTTTGTTTTGGGAACATAGATAATCATCTATTAGGGAGAGACAGGGCTTGTTTGCCGTGGAGCCCCGTCAAAAACGCATACGGGCTTTGAAGGTAACGCGTAGAGCCATAGCTAGTCATTTTTTCATGGTTTGCAGCCACAGTGGATGTTTCACACGTAGCATGCTTCGTTGAAATTTTTCGTTACCTGGCGGCAACTTTTGTCGACAGCGCTGTGAATCCTACAGGACCAAAGTACATGCATACGTTTACGAAAATAACAAAACAGTTGGGTTTAGAAAAAATTGATGAATCATGTCCCGGAAAGGAACACTGATGGGATGCAAAGAAGAAGTGGCGCGCACGACGTTGAGCCGGCTGAAACGGGCGTCGACAAGGGTGCTGGAAAAGCGGTTGGAAGTGAAACTCGGTGTAGCGTTTACTCCAGTAAACGTTTGTTTGAAAACCAAATGACAAGGGAGCTGGGTTGGGTTTCGTGTAAGTTTATTCATCGCAGATAAACGAGCCGATAGAGTTTTCGCACTCCACGTATAGTCTAACGTTGCGGGCGGCGGAGAGGGTGAAGTGAGTGAGATAAGTGTTGCGAGTGGGTGGAGGAGCCGGTAGGTGCGGGCGCTGCGGTGAACGTTTTGCGGGTGAGGGAGAAATTGACGTCAGCGCACACTTGTGGAAAAAGCGTGACGTCAACGCACAGCTGCGGCGTGACCCGCGGCTACAGTGGCTAGAATAGGACAGTGTAATGAACGTGCCGTCTAGCACGTAACGCCTTGTGTGGAAACCGCCAGGTGGCGCTGGCACACATTTGCATGGCACACGGTGCGCTGGCACACGATGCAGATTATAAAGGAAAGACTGCAGGCGTGGATATAGGATGAGGGGGTGCTGGGGGAAATGCAGAATGGGTTTCGGAAACACAGGAGGTTGGAAGACAATCTGTTCTCACTGACGCAGTGCATCGAAATAGCAGAAAAGGAACACAGGCTCCTGTGGCTAGCATTTTTGGATATCAAGGGAGCGTACGATAGCGTGGTTCAAGAGGAATTTTGAGGAATACTGGACACACTAGGCGTGGAACATGTAGTCACTAATCTTTTAAAGGGTATTTCTAAAGGTAACAAGGTAGTTATAAAGTGGAAAAAACAGGTATACAAGCCTGCAGAGGTAGAACGGGGGCTTAGGCAGGGGTGCCCCCTGTCACCCTTATTATTCATGATGTACCTACAAGAATTAGAGGCAAAATTAGAGGGAAGTGGACTGGGATTCAACCTCTCTTTAGTCAAACAAGGAAAACGTATTGACCAGGCACTACGAGCATTAATGTACGCAGATGATATAGTGCTAGTGGCCAACAACAAGGAAGATTTGCAGAGATTGATGGACATCTGCGGTAATGAGGAAGATAGGTTAGATTTTAGATTAAGTAAGGAAAAATCAGCAGTAATGATATTCAATGACAACGAATGTAGTGAGCTTAGAATACAGGAGGTCACGCTAGAGATAACAGATAAATACAAATATCTGGGCGTATGGATAAGCAATGGGACCGAGTATCTGAGGGAACACGAAACATACGTGACGACTAAAGGTAACAAGAATGCAGCAGTCATGAAAAATAGGGCACTGTGGAATTACAACAGGTATGATGTTGTGAGAGGAATATAGAAAGGGGTCATGGTTCCTGAGCTGACGTTCGGCAATGCGAACTTGTGCATGAGATCAGAAGTTAGAGCAAGGTTAGAAATTAAGCAACGTGGAATAGGTAGGCTTGCTTTAGGAGCTCACGGAAATACACCAAATCAGAGAGTACAAGGTAATATGAGATGGACATCATTTGAGGGCAGGGAAGCTAGAGCAAGATAAAATTTGAGAATTGATTGAGAGAAATGGGGGAAGAGCGTTGGGCTCGGAAGGTTTTCAACTACTTGTACATGAAGAATGTCGATACAAAATGGAGGAAGCGAACCAGGAAGTTGACCGGTAAATACTTACAAAACAGCAGGTGGCCAAACCAAAAAGAACTATCGGTTAAGAAGAAAGTGAAGGAAACGGAGACTGACATGTGGAGAATGGGCATAATTAAGAAGTCCGCACTAGAGATTTATCGAACATTTAAGCAGGAAATTGCCAAGAAAAGGATCTATGATAATACTCGGGGTAGTTCTCTACTGTTTGAGGCTAGGACGGGAGTACTGCGAACCAAGACATATCGGGCCAAACACGAAGGGGTAGACACAGTATGCAGTGCGTGTGGAGAGGAAGAAGAAACGGCCGAACACTTGATAATGTTCTGTAAAGGGCTTCACCCTATAGTTCAGGATGATGGCGCAGAGTTTTTCAACTCTGGGGTTTAGGGACCAGGAGGGCAAAATAAACTTTAAGCGGGTAGACTTAACAAGAAGGAGGTTATCTGATTGGTGGCTAAAGTCAAGGCACGAGTGAAACTTAAACACTTCACTGCAAAGTACGAATCCTCAAACTCGCTTTTTAAGAAAAATAAATAAATATAGTTTTTGGTTCATTAGGTATTACGGCTTGGTGGTGCTAGCCACCGCCCGATCTAAAGGGTACAGCCATATCCATCTATCCATCCATCCATGTGTGCCAGCGCCACACATGCAGCTCGAGACTGCGTTGAGCTCGAGACTGCGTTGGCGACAGAGCAAGAGAAAATGAGGGCAATGGGGAAAGATTGAAGTCCACCAAGGGAGCACTAGCGAAGCTGAACAACGAAGCGGCCTACGGAGAGAACAGTAGAGAACCGGCAACCAGAACGGTTAAGAAGGAAGAGCAAGCAAGTTTGGAAAAAACAGGTTTAGCCGGTGCAACTGTCGCAAGGCCCAGCTTCAGCGAGGTAGTGGTGGGGCTGGGAGGGGACAAAGCAGCCGGCGTCACAGGTGCAAGTAGCCCCCAGGTGCAGGACGCTCCAGCTGAAAAGTCACAATATGTGATAATCGCCGGAACTCGAATTTAAAATGATGCACAGAAGCCATCAAAGAGAGGTTAAGAGGTGACAAGAGGGTTGCAGTAGGGGCGTTCCCAGGACGCAAGCTGGGAGTACTCATGAGGCAAGCGAGTGCAAAACTCAAAACTACAGCTGATATACGAAACCTCGTGATAAGTTCAGGTAGTTTAAATGATGTCCTAACTGAAGATACAGCAGGACTAGCAGCCACACTGGCGAAAGGCGTCGATGACATGCGCGCCACTTCTCCTAAGGTACAGGTAGTGATATGCACGATATCGTAGGTACCGGTGCGTGATAGCAACCTGCAAAGAGCAGTTGTCCACGCAAACTAAGAGATATGGCGGATGAGTCGAGAGAAAGGCTTTGATGTGGTGGAAATAAACAGAGAGGTGCATAGGTGGGGTGGTTTTCAACGAGACAGAATTCACTTCGATGGGCGGCCAGGTCAAGAGGTGGGTTGGCGACTTGCAGGACGCGCAGTAGCTTTTTTGGAAGCAAGCGAGCCCTTCGGGGTGCAGGATAGCTAGTAACGAGGAAAACAACCAGGGAGACTCTTCGACAGGTGTTATGGACAGATACGGTTCCAAAGTGGCACCAATGTCTAAGATAGGTAGAGTCCGGGGCATAAATAGACGTAGCCACGAGTGCCGGGCCCATTCAGACATAGGGTATATTAACATGCAGGGTGGTAGGAACAGGCTGAAGTGGGAACAGATAGAAGAACAGCTAAGGGAAGAGAGGCCGATGGTATACGGTTTTGTAGAAACACATTTCAGGGTCATGGAACAACCTCCGAAATATCCGGACTGCGCGTGGGAATATTGTAATAGAAGAGAAGGCAGCAGAAAGGGGGGTGGTATTGGGCATTCATTCATAAAAGTACAGACTGGCAAAGGGTCAAGCAGGAGTGCAAGGAACATTTGGGCTAAAAGGGAAAGTGGCAGGTCAAATGACACTCCTTGGTTTCGTGTACTCTTGGACGGGAGCAAAGGTTCGAGAGGAAAACCAGGCAATGGTAGAGTGTATACCCAAGGACATTCAGGAGTTAGGAAGACAGTGCGAGATAATTATACTAGGAGATAGGAATGCGCGCATAGAAGATATGGATGGGTATACCGACCCGACAGGCAAAATAATCATGGATATGTGTGAAAGGCTTGATTTGATCATTTGCAACAGTACCGAGAAGTGTGAAGGGCAAATAACATGGGAGGTAGGAAGGCTGCAGTCGACGATAGATTATGCACTGATGTCACATAGGATGTATGATAAGCTCAGGGGAATGCACATAGATGAAGGTGGCTCCAGAAGTCTGGGTAGTGATCACAAACGTATCAAGCTAAGTTTTGGAAGAGCAGTGAAAGCGGGAAGGAGACAAGATGAGCAACTACAGGCAAATTTTTATTCAGAAAGGCAAATTGAAATAGCCACTAAACAAATTGAGGAAATAATCACGGAGGATAATAAGACTGTGTGGACATACATGAATCTAGTTAGACTCTTTGAGCTAGAGCTTGCAAAGACGCGTAACAAGTCACTCCGGAAAAGAAGACACAAACCCAAAAGTTGGAGGAATAAGGAAGTCAAGAGATTCATAGGAAAATGTCTGGAAGCCTCTAGGGAACACCGACATGCTAAGCAGCGTGGTGAACCGAAAGATGATGTTGAAAGAAAATGGGAAACCTTTCTAAGCTGTAGAAGGGCTGCATCTCTTCTGATCATTGAAAAGATTAGAAGAAAGGGAGCTCAGTGGCTGGCAGAAGCACATAAAAAAGATAGAAAGGCAGCTGCGAAATTTTGGAACCATCTAAACTCCCTAAGAAATGAGACGAGCCTAGAGCAGAGTTTTATAACTACAGCCCAAGGTGCCAGGCTAGAAGGGGACGAAGCTATTGAATATATAAGAACAAGGGTGACAGAAAACTTTCAACAAAGAAGTACTTTATGCACCACAGTAGACAAGGATGAATCAAGTGGTGCAATGGCTCCATTTTCACAACGAGAGTGGGAAAGGGCTGAGAAAAGGGTTCCTAGTAGTACATCAACAGGCCGAGATGGCATTCGAATTAGGCTGATAAAGACATTAGGTCTGAAGTCTAAGCAGGCTTTGAGAGAGGCAGTGAGCAAAATAATATTCGATGGTGAAGTTCCCGATGGATGGAAACTTAGCAGGACGAGCATGATCTATAAAGGAAAGGGGGACAAAGCTGACAGAAACAACTACCGTCCTCTAACAGTGACATCAGTGGTCTACAGGCTGGCGATGCAGATTATAAAGGAAAGACTGCAGGCATGGATAGAAGATGACGGTGTGCTGGGGGAACTGCAGAATGGGTTTAGGAAACACAGGAGGTTGGAAGACAATCTGTTCTCACTGACGCAGTGCATTGAAATAGCAGAAAAGGAACACAGGCCCCCGTGGCTTGCATTCTTGGATATCAAGGGAGCGTACGATAGCGTGGTCCAAGAGGAATTGTGGGGAATACTGGACATACTAGGCGTGGAACATGTAGTCACTAATCTTTTGAAAGGTATCTATAAAGGTAACAAGGTAGTTATAAAGTTGGAAAAACAGGTATCCAAGCCTGCAGAGGTAAAACGGGGTCTTAGGCAGGGGTGCCCCCTGTCACCCTTAATATTCATGATGTACCTACAAGGATTAGAGGCAAAATTAAAAGGAAGTGGGTTGGGCTTCCCCCTCTCTTTAGTCAAACAAGGAAAACTTATTGATCAGACACTACCAGCATTAATGTACGCAGATGATATAGTGCTAATGGCCAACAACAAGGAAGATTTGCAGCTATTGACGGACATCTGCGGTAATGAGGGAGATAGGTTAGATTTTAGATTCAGTAAGAAAAAATCAGCAGGCATGATTTTCAATGACAACGAAGGTAGTGAGCTTAGGATACAGGAAGTCACGTTTCAGATAACAGATAAGTACAAATATCTTGGCGTATGGATAAGAAATGGGATCGAGTACCCGAGGGAACACGAAATATACGTGACGACGAAAGGTAACAAGAATGCAGCAGTGATGAAGAATAGGGCACTGTGGAATTACAATAGATATGATGTTGTGAGAAGAATATGGAAAGGGGTCATGGTTCCTGGACTGACGTTCGGCAATGCGGTCTTGTGCATGAGATAAGAGTTCAAGCAAGATTAGAAATTAAGCAACGTGGAATAGGTAGGCTTGCTTTAGGAGCTCACGGGAATACACCGAATCAGGGAGTACAAGGTGATATGGGATGGACATCATTTGAGGGCAGGGAAGCTAGCAGCAAGAGAGAAGAGATTGAGAGAAATGAAGGAGGAGCGTTGGGCTAGGAAGGTTTTCAGCTACCTGTACATGAAGAATGTCGATACAAAATGGAGGAAGCGAACCAGAAAGTTGACTGGTAAATACTTAGAAAACAGCAGGTGGCCAAACCAAAAATAACTCTCGGTTAAGAAGAAAGTGAAAGAAACGGAGACTGGCATGTGGAAAATGGGCATGATTAAGAAGTCCGCACTAGAGATCTATCAAACTTTTAAGCAGGAAATTGCCAAGGAAAGGATGTATGATGATACTCGGGGTAGTTCTCTACTGTTTGAGGCAAGGACGGGAGTACTGCGAACCAAGACATATCGGGCCAAATACGAAGGGGTAGACACAGTATGCAGTGCGTGTGGAGAAGAAGATGAAACTGCCGAACACTTGATAATGTTCTGTAAAGGGCTTCACCCTATTGTTCAGGATGATGGCGCAGAGTTTTTCAAAGCGCTGGGGTTTAAGGGACCGGGAGGGCAAAATAGACTTTAAGCAAGTAGACTCTACTAGAAGGAGGTTATCTGATTGAATTAAACTCTCCACTGCAAAGTACAAATCCTTAAACTCACTTTTTAAGGAAAAAAATATTGTTTTGCGTTCATTAAGTATTACGGCTTGGTGGCGCTAGCCACCGCCCGATCTAAAGGTTACAGCCATATCCATCCATCCATCCATCCATCCATCCATCCATCCATCCATCCATCCATCCATCCATCCATCCATCCATCCATCCATCCATCCATCCATCCATCCATCCATCCATCCATCCATCCATCGATCGATCCATCCATCCATCCATCCATCCATTCATCCATCCATCCATCCATCCATCCATCCATCCATCCATCCATCCATCCATCCATCCATCCATCCATCCATCCATCCATCCATCCATCCATCCATCCATCCATATATCCATCCATTCATTCATGTGTGCCAGCGCCACCTGGCGGTTTCCGTTTTTCTGTTTCTTTTGCTGTTGTTTTTCGTTTTTTCCGTTTTTTTCTTTTGCCACCCCGTGGGGGAGGTGCGCGTACATTGAACACGCAAAGTTTTGTAGTAGAGCTTAGACCCTTTTTTTCCGCAGTGCATGGCTCGAGTTTAGTAATTATCGAGCATAGGGACAATTGGTGTCAGAAAGACATGGTTAAAAAGACTGTAAAGTTTCAGGATGTGGAGTGGGTTTGAAAGTGGACCCAAGCGTAGATGCGGATGGAGAAGAGGCAGACGCGAAGTGTAGGCAATGTGAGGTCGAGAAAAAAGTGGAGAAAATGATAGTTGCCCAAAGTGAACTGCTGGTGAGAATCGATGAGCTCGAGACTGCGTTGGCGACAGAGCAAGAGAAAACGAGGGCAATGGGAGAAAGACTGAAGTCCACCAAAGAAGCACTAGCGAAGCTGAACAAAGAAGCGGCCTACGGAGAGAACAGTAGAGAACCAGCAACCAGAACGATGGGGAAGGGAGAGCAAGCAAGTTTGGAAAAAACAGGTTTAGCCGGTTCAACTGTCGCAAGGCCGAGCTTCAGCGAGGTAGTGGTGGGGCTGGGAGGCGACAAAGCAGCCGGCGTCACAGGTGCAAGTAGCCCCCAGGTGCAGGACGCTCCAGCTGAAAAGTCTCAGAATGTGATAGTCGCCGGGGACTCGAATTTAAATCGATGCACAGAAGCCATCAAAGCGAGGGTAAGAGGTGACAAGAGGGTTGCAGTAGGGGCGTTCCCAGGACGCAATCTTGAAGCAGTAATGAGGCAAGCGAGCGCAAAACTCAAAACTACAGCTGATAGACGAAACCTCGTGATACTTTCAGGCGGTTTAAACGATGTCTTAAATGAAGATGCAGCAGGACTAGCAGCCACACTGGCGAAAGGCGTCGATGACATGCGCGCCACTTCTCCTAAGGTACAGGTAGTGATATGCACGATACCGGAAGTACCGGTGCATGATAGCAACCTGCAAAGAGCGGTTGTCAACGCAAACCAAGAGATATGGCGGATGAGTCGAGAGAAAGGCTTTGATGTGGTGGAAATAAACAGAGAGGTGCATAGGTGGGGTGGTTTTCAACGAGACAGAATTCACTTCGATGGGCGACCAGGCAAGTTGGCGACTTGCAGGACGCGCAGTAGCTTTTTTGGAAGCAAGCGAGCCCTTCGGGGTGCAGGATAGCTAGTAACGAGGAAAACAACCAGGGAAACTCTTCGACAGGTGTTATGGACAGATACGGTTCCAAAGTGGCACCAATGTCTAAGATAGGTAGAGTCCGGGGCATAAATAGACGTAGCCACGAGTGCCGAGCCCATTCAGACATAGGGTATATTAACATGCAGGGCGGTAGGAACAGGATGAAGTGGGAAGAGATAGAAGAACAGCTAAGAGAAGAGAGGCCGTTGGTATACGGTTTTGTAGAAACACATCTCAGGGACATGGAACAACCTCCGAACAATCCGGACTACGCGTGGGAATATTGTAATAGAACAGAAGGCAACAGAAAGGGCGGCGGTATTGGGGCATTCATTCTTAAAAGTACAGACTGGCAAAGGGTCAAGCAGGAGTGAAAAGAACGTTTATGGCTAAAATGGGAAGTGGAGGTCAAAGACACTCCTTGGTTTCGTGTACTTGTGGACGGGAGCAAAGGCCAGAGAGGAAAACCAGGTAATGGTAGAGTGTATATCAAAGGACATTCAGGAGTTAGGAAGAGAGTGCGAGATAATTATACTAGGAGACATCAATGCGCACATAGAAGATATAGATGGGTATACCGACCCAACAGGCCAAATGATCATGCATATGTGTGAAAGGCTTGATTTGATCATTTGCAACAGTACCGAGAAGTGTGAAGGGCAAACAACATGGGAGGTAGGAAGGCTGCAGTCGACGATAGATTATGCACTGATATCACATAGGATGTATGATAAGCTCAGGGGAACGCACATAGATGAAGGTGGCTCCAGAAGTCTGGTTAGTGATCACAAACGTATCAAGCTAAGTTTTGGAAGAGCAGTGAAAGTGGGAAGGAGACAAGATGAGCAACAACAGGAAAATGTTTATTCAGAAAGGCAAATTGAAATAGCCACTAAACAAATTGAGAAAGTAATCACGGAGGATAATAAGACAGTGTGGACATACACGAATCTAATTAGACTCTTTGAGCTAGAGCTTGCGAAGACGCGTAACAAGTCACCCCGGAAAAGAAGACACAAACCCAAAAGTTGGTGGGATGAGGAAATTAAGAGAGCCATAGCAAAATGTCAGGAAGCCTCTAGGGAACACAAACATGCTAAGCAGTGGGGTGAACCAACAGATGATGTTGAAAGAAAATGGGAAACCTTTCTAAGCTGTAGAAGGGCTGCATCTCTTCTGATCAATGAAAAAATTAGAAGAAAGGGAGCTCAGTGGCTGGCAGAAGTACATAAAAAAGATAGAAAGGCAGCTGCGAAATTTCGGAACCATCTAATCTCCCTAAGAAATGAGAGGAGCCTAGAGCAAAGTTTTGTAACTACAGCCCAAGGTGCCAGGCAAGAAGGGGACGAAGCTATTGAATATATAAGAACAAGGGTGACAGAAAAATCTCAACAAAGAAGGACTTTATGCACCACAATAGACAAGGACGAGTCAAGTGGTGCAATGGCTCCATTTTTATAACGAGAGTGGCAAAGGGCTGAGAAAAGGGTTCCTATATAGTAGTACATCAACAGGCCCAGATGGCATTCCAATAAGGCTGATAAAGACATTAGGTCCGAAGTCTAAGCAGGCTTTGAGAGAGGCAGTGAGCAAAATAATATTTGATGGTGAAGTTCCCGATGGATGGAAACATAGCAGGATGAGCATGATCTATAAAGGAAAGGGGGACAAAGCTGACATGAACAACTACCGTCCTATAACAGTGACATCAGTGGTCTACAGGATGGCGATGCAGATTATAAAGAAAAGACTGCAGACATGAATAGAAGATGAGGGGGTGCTGGGGGAACAGCAGAATGGGTTTCGGAAACACAGGAGGTTGGAAGACAATCTGTTCTCATTGACGCAGTGCATCGAAATAGCAGAAAAGGAACACAGGCCCCTGTGGCTAGCGTTCTTGGATATCAAGGGAGCGTACGATAGCATGGTTCAAGAGGAATTGTGGGGAATAATAGGCACACTAGGCGTGGAACATGTAGTCACTAATCTTTTAAAGGGTATCTCTAAAAGTAACAAGGTAGTTATAAAGGGGGAAAAACAGGTATCCAAGCCTGTAGAGGTAAAACGGGGGCTTAGGCAGGGGTGTCCCCTGTCACCCTTATTATTCATGATGTACCTACAAGGATTAGAGGCTAAATTAGGAGGAAGTGGACTGGGCTTCAACCTCTCTTCTGTCAAACAAGGAAAACTTATTGATCAGGCACTACCAGCATTAATGTACGCAGTTTATATAGTGCTAATGGCCAACAACAAGGAAGATTTGCAGAGATTGGTGGGCATCTGCAGTAATGAGGGAGATAGGTTAGATTTCAGATTCAGTAAGGAAAAATCAGCAGTCATGATTTTCAATTACAACGAAGGTAGTGAGCTTAGAATACAGGAGGTCACGCTAGAGATAACAGATAAATACAAATATCTGGGCGTATGGATAAGCAATGGGACCGAGTACCTGAGGGAACACGAAATATACGTGACGACTAAAGGTGACAGGAACGCTGCAGTGATGAAAAATAGGGCACTGTGTAATTACAATAGGTATGATGTGAGAGGAATATGGAAAGGGGTCATGGTTCCTGGACTGACGTTCGGCAATGCGGTCTTGTGCATGAGATAAGAGTTCAAGCAAGATTAGAAATTAAGCAACGTGGAATAGGTAGGCTTGCTTTAGGAGCGCACGGGAATACACCAAATCAGGGAGTATAAGGTGATATGGGATGCACATCATTAGAGGGCAGGGAAGCTAGCAGCAAGATAAAATTTGAGAAGCGATTAGAGAAATGGGGGAGGAGCGTTGGGCTAGGAAGGTATTCAGCCACTTGTACATGAAGAACGTCGATACAAAATGGAGGAAGCGAACCAGAAAATTGACTGGTAAATACTCGGAAGACAGCAGGAGGCCAAACATAAAAAATTATCGGTTAAGGAGTAGGGGAAGGAAGCTGAGACCAATATGTGGAGAATGGGCATGATTAAGAAGTCCGCACCAGAGATCTGTCGAACTTTTAAGCAGGAAATCGCCAAGGAAAGGATCTATGATAATACTCGGGGTATTTCTCTACTGTTTAAGGCTAGGATGGGAGTATTGCGAACCAAGACATATCGGGCCAAATACGAAGGGGTAGACACTGTATGCAGTGCGTGTGGAGAGGAAGAGGAAACTGCCGAACACTTGATAATGTTCTGTAAAGGGCTTCACCCTGTAGTTCAGGAGGATGGCGCAGAGTTTTCAAAGCACTGGGGTTTAGGGACAGGGAGGGCAAAATAGACTTTAAGCGGGTAGAATTAAGAAGAAGGATGTTATCTCATTGGTGGCTAAATTCAAGGCACGAGTGAAAATTAAACCCTTCGCTGCAAATTACGTGTCCTCAACCTCACTATTCAAAGGAAAAAAAAATCTAGTTTTCGTTCACTAAGTATTACTGCTTGGTGGCATGAGCCACCACCTGATCTAAAGGGTACAGCCATATCAATCCATCCATCCGTGCATCCAACGTCACCCAAGGCGGCGTTGCGCTGCGCTGAGACGGGAATCAACCGTGCGCACGGGCAATATGAAACATTTAAAATATATTTTGTTGCTCGTGCCTGGCCTCAAACTGCGACCGAGAAAATATATTAGTTAGCTTTTGCATTAACAGTATGCTTACGCTGGTGCGCAACTGAACTGAAATATCGACAGGGTGCCGTAAGTGAGCGCGTAATGGCACTGAAAATTTATCGATGTGAAGTGGCGGAAGAGTGGAACGATGAACTCAGTTCGGAGCCATTCCATGCAACACCTGCCACGGTGAGGCATGATTTTATCAAGCCCTAATCTGTAAATAAAGCCCTGATCCTTGGTAACGTCAAACTCAGAGGCGAGAATCACGAGCGTTACGGATGAAACACTTTCATTTCCAGCACACAGGTCATACAACACATTTCTGAGTAGTGACTTACTCTCTGTTTACAACAATGCATTCTTAATAATTGGTCGCGTGTCTTTTCTTATCTCTAAGAAAAAAAGAGTGCCACCATATCCACGAAGTGAATGATGATGTGTGGGCGATGCTGCGGAAGTAAACCTGGTAAACCATGAATCCTCCATACATTTTGCCGACTCGATTTTATTACAACGCTCCTCCTAGCTTACGTCGCCGCACTAAATCGAACGATTGCCTTCCAGCAATGACACGCGCCATATGTGACATCATACCCATTTTATAACATCTCGCATCTTTCATCATCAACTACAAGTACCGCCGTCTAGTTTAGAACACCTTGCATATTTTCATCATCAGCTACAAGTACCGCCATCTAGTCACCATAGCAAAAATTTAACGAGAGGTGGCTGCATACAGGAGACGCACAGCCCACGCCTTAAGGAGCTTCGCCCCTAAAAAGCTCTATACCTCACAAGCGCTCCACAGAACATTGGGCTGCAAGCCTAGGTGACGCGTCTGAGCTTCAGCTACTTCCTCTTTTCACGGGAAGATGCTCGCATTCTTGTAGAGTGCCTTTGCGTGAAAATGCAATTGGATGAGCAGAAAAAACTTGGTCACTTGATTGGTGAGGCTTGATTGAGCTTGGTGAGGCTTGATTGGTCACTTGATTGGTGCGCAGCCCAGCATGACATCTTTTACTTTATTTTTCAAGCAGAAAACAAGCTCTTCCAAGCTGTCACTGTGAAGCTCGTTGCAGCCAAACCACTTTGAAAAAGTGATTTTAAGAGCGTCTAAAAATGCGAAGAGCTTCTCCGAAAGGCCTAACCATAGGTGTCTGCACGAGGGGGGCAAAGGGGGCGGGCCCCCGCTCCCCTCGCTATAGCCACCTGGGAGGGCGGCGCTAAATCTGCTGTATACATTGAGTGTGCAGCGGGACACTTTTTTTTGGTCACCTAAAAGGGAGGCGTAAAGTCTGCCTCATACACTGATTTGATAGGGAGAAGGCGCCCTGCAATGAACCTTTGCCCCCCCCCCCCTCGCTCTCCGCCACTGCGCAAACAGAGCTTCATCCTCTGGAACACTGAACAACGCATGCTTCTTTTTAGCTGACTTGTAGCCTGTAGTACATCCTGGGACGAAGAAATGACTTTGTTTTCGCGCCATGAGAGTGCATACAGAAGTATTGGTGTCACTGGAATCACGGTGAGCAATGCGTATTAAATGCGAAGCATTTTTTAGCGAACTTTGGTGACTGAGCACATCTATCTATCTATCTATCTATCTATCTATCTATTATCTATCTATCTATCTATCTATCTATCTATCTATCTATCTATCTATCTATCTATCTATCTATCTATCTATCTATCTATCTATCTATCTATCTATCTATCTATCTATCTATCTATCTATCTATCTATCTATCTATCTATCTATCTATCTATCTATCTATCTATCTATCTATCTATCTATCTATCTATTCTATCTATCTATCTATCTATCTATCTATCTATCTATCTATCTATCTATCTATCTATCTATCTATCTATCTATCTATCTGCCTGCCTGCCTGCCTGCCTGCCTGCCTGCCTGCCTGCCTGCCTGCCTGCCTGCCTGCCTGCCTGCCTGCCTGCCTGCCTGCATTTATAGCTCTCCTGGCCGTTTCGATTACAGTATCGATACCAAAATTGGTATTGCATATCATGACTGTAAGACAACCATATTTAACCAGTCGTTACATGAAAATTACGAGAAGTATGTCATGAATGTCATGATTCACATTTCATGGTCGTGCTGCTCTTGCAGTGGTTTCGTTCACATGACATGTTGCAAAACTGTTATGCTACTTTGTGATTGTATGACGAACGCAAGTGACAGACCCTAACATGAAAATCATGACTTGCGTGTATTGTAACAACATGACTACATGCCACGCTCATGATGCAATCGCGGCTGTTTCACTAGCGTCACATATATTAAATTTGGCATTACGGTAAGCCAATAGATAACAAAGGTATGTGACAGGTGCAAACATCATAATTATGAGATGCGTGTCATATAACAACAAGACTGCATGCCACGCTCATAATGCGCTAGCTTGACTCATAGCAAATATGGTATTACGGAACGTGACAGGATGACAAAGGTATGCGACTGGTACAAACATTATAAACATGAGACGCGTGTCATGTAAACATGACTACATTCTACGCTCATGATGCACTCGCGGCTGTTTCGCTAGCTTCACATGTACCAAGTACGGCATTACGTGACGCTAACGGAGGACATAGGTAAAAGACAACCAAACATAATCAATACGACATGCGGGTAATGTAACATGACTACATGCCACACTCATGATGTGCTCGCGGCTGTTTCGCTAGCTTCACATATGCCAAATTTGGTACTACGTGACGTCGATGGATGACGAAGGTATGTGGCTGGTGCAAAGATGATAATCATAAGATGAGTGTCATGTGAGAAAATGACTACATGCGCAGTCAAGGCGACATCACATTTCGACGTGACCCGGTGCGTGCGTGCGCCGGCGTTCATTTTGTTGCGTCACGTCGGCGTTGCGCTACCAGGTGCAGGTCCTGCAGCCACATACTCCCGGGCGCATGCCACGCTGTGTTGATTTGACGCATGCGCGTTTCAGCGCGTGCGGCGTTCCTCCGTCACGAAATGAGGCAGACGCAGTGCTGTCTGGGTAAAGAGAGAGAAACAACTTTATTTGAGTGAGAAAAAAAATCACAGAGGAATGGCGATCAGGCCGTGCCTGGCCGCCACCTCCTCAGCTCGCTTTATGGCCCGGAGCTGTACTTCTAGGCTCGTTTCTCGGAGTACTCTTTCCCATGCCTTCGACGAGGGAGTGGTCAGGAGATCAGGCGGGGTTCGATGCTCGCTGCAGTCCCATAGTATATGAGGGAGGGAGGCGATGGAGCCACATTTTGAGCAATGTTGACGAAACAGATCGGAGTAAACGTGTGCGTACACCCGTGGGCACGAAAACGAGTTCGTTTGAAAATGGTGCCATGTGATTTCTTGTGGTTTCGTGGATTTGCTGTCTGGGTAACGCATCGGCATGAAATGCAGCATGTTGCATTTCACACTGGTTGCTATTGGGCCGTGCCGACGAATGCTGGTTGCGTCCGACGGGTGGACGCACGAACGGGTGGACGCACGAACGGGTGGACGGATGGACGGGCGCATGAACGAATAGATGCACAGACGGGTGGGCAGAGGGATGGACACGCGGACCGATGGATGGGCGGTTGAATGAACGCACATACAGACGGACGCGCGGGCAGACGGAAGCAAGGATTAGCGGACAGATGGCAGCGCAGACGGACTGACGGATGTTTTTGCCCCACTCACCATGCACTGCGTGGATATGCTGTGGTTTTTTTTACGGCCAGGTGACGCACCGGAGGCAGTGGGCTTCCGGGGTTGAGGTTAAGTCCGCAGGGGACTTCTGTCTCTGCAGGGGGCAGTCGAATCACTGCTAGATATTCTGTGGTGTTTGGTGTCATGGCTCTTGAGTGAGGAAGGAACAAAGGCGTCTGAACTGTCCTGGCTGACGTCACTGAGGGTGGTGTCTTCATCGATTTTTAGGGTCATATCCCTCGCGGTGCTGCTCGTCTCCTTCTAGATTGGGACCTCGTCGCCTTGGGATGGAGTCTCGTCGATGACGTGTTGACTTCCGCTTGATTCCGCACCTATAGTATGAGCGGCAGATGTAGAATCTTCTTTCGCGACGTATTCCTTAAAAGATTCATGGTCGCCCCGCGGCGGTGGTCTAGTGGCTAAGGTACTCGGCTGCTGACTTGCAGGTCGAGGGTTCAAATCCCTGCTGCGGTGGCTGCATTTCCGATGGAGGCGAAAATGTTGTAGGTCCATGTGCTCAGATTTGGGTGCACGTTAAAGAACTCCAGGTGGTCGAAATTTCCAGAGCCCTCCATTACGGTATCTCTCATAACCATATGGTGGTTTCGGGACGCTAAACCCCACATATCACCATCAAGAGGTTCTTTGTCTGGCCAAGGCTAAGCCTGTTCTGCGGCCATAATTACTGGATATGGGGCACTGGACAAATCCACAACACCTGGAGGAACAGCCAGCTTCGGGCTGGCCGAGGACACAGTAGGTGGTGCAGCGTTGCAGTTTCCGCTTCATGGTTTTGTTTTTGCCATTGACCGGGCATTGACGAACCCTCACTCTTGTTATTGGACAGTGTTTCCGGCTGAAGTGGCGGGAAGCCCTTGGATGCCACCTCAGAGTACGACTGTGGGATGGTTCTGACGAAGGTGGCATGTCGGTCGCCGGAGCGGCGGCACAGCAGTGAACAGCCCTTCCCGACATGACTATAGAAGCCACGCTCTTCACAAGAGAGGACTGTGCAGTTCATACGGAAGTGCCCACTGTCACCATATCGGCGGCACACCTATTGTATTCCTTTGCAGTCACAGGAGACATGGTGGCCTGTGACTTAGATGTAGTTCGGCACAAGTGACGAGGTCTTCATTCCCATACGAACGTATCCAGTTCCAGTGGTCATGATCAGGTGCGACTCCATCAGTCTTCTGCTGATGTGCACCCCCTTCCCGTAAGGGGACAGTGCTTGTGCGAGGACTTCGCTAGGAACGGGGCATGGCAGGAAGAGGACGGTCACTTGGGTAAACCCGCCAAGCTAAATCTGCCAGGGATACGATGGCAACGCGCTCTCCACGGATGATGAGGTGCGATGCGTCCATGGTTTGGGTCAGTGCGGCCTCAATGTGGACGGTAACTTCGTAGTTCCGTCTTCCAAAGTGCTGTATGCAGTATACTTCTTAAATTCCTACTGCTGGAGACGTCGCGTCAACGACGTCTTCAGGACTAGTCCACTCAGAGATGACAACGCCGAAGGCTTAAACATTCTTTGGTGGCTGGCTTGCAATTGTGGGCGCCCCCCAGCAAAAGGACGCCCTGATACTCTAGCGACACTCTTTACCGCCGAAGCTCCAAAGTAAGTCGCGGTGCCAGAGTGTCCATGGAGATCTCAGTACTACACGAATAAACGCTTGACACATAGGTGTTTAGAAAAACAATTATTCAATCGTGGGATGCAACAAACTCATGGAACCACTGTCTATACCACAAGCAGAATATCAAACAAATGACAAAGTAAAAGATCGCGGCACCTTTGAACAAAAATGTTCAAGTCCGTATGGTGTCTCTAATACAGGCTACTAATGACTGACATAGATACACTAATCACAATATGGACAATGTACTCTGGGCACGTGTGACATGGACAGTGTACATGGCGCGTGTGATTTGAGATTGCGCAAAGAACAAGAGGCCACGAAAAAAGGCGCCGTCTACTGAAGAACCCTCTCAAGCGGCACCCCTTGCTGAGCGATGCGAAGCCACCCTGCTGAGTGGGGATTCCTAAAACCAGGAGAGGGCCATTCAGCGGGCCTGGGCCGTCACCGAAGTCCTCGAAAGATGTTTCACGAACTGTGAATCCCTAGCAGCCTAGTCCCGGGCATAACCGTTGGGCCAATAAAGTTTATTCAACTTAACTCAACAGATCACCATGAGCTTAGACGTACTCATGTATGCAAGAAACTCATTTAGTGCATCGTGTGCTCATACAGTGTTAAATAGACGGGTCTGTCATTTCCAAAAACATAAAATCAAGCACTCGACACAACAAAATGTCTTGGCTGAGAAGTGCAACAGTGGCAGCAGAGAAAATATTAAACCAGAAGGAAGAATAACTACAAAAACGGCGAAATGTGTGTCCTTTGCGCAAGGCTTATATGAGCCACGTGACTCCACTTTTTTCCAAGGTTCGCCTAGGGTGGTGCCACTATACAGACCAGAAGATCAGCGCGTGAGGCGGATAGCGGCTAGAAAGCCTGAACAAGTCCTCCGCCACCTATGTTACAGTGCTGGCAAACCTATATGAGTTCCGTTAATAATGTGAAAAACATGGCGGTCGGGACACGTTTTGGGTGCACACATTTGTCTGTAATATAATGAGTAAAAAATGCGATTACACAATTACGCATTTTTTAGTGGTTTCGCTTGGTTATATCGTATATTAGCTGTGGATGCCAGCGCCAGAACAACAGCCAAAAACTAGCCAAGTAGCCGACGTCATTTTCTCGTTGCCGCGGCTGTTTAAAAGTAGCAAATCTGCCGTAAACTATTTAAATCTGGCAAACAAAGAATTCCATGGTTGAGAAAGTAATACCAATAATAATTGTGTTCTCAGTTTGTAAGCCGAGAATAAAAGTAGATTTGTGATGCGTTGTTTTTTGTTATTGGCTGATTTAAGTACGCCCTACTCCCTGTTTCCGATGAAACTCCCCCTAGTGATCCAACGCCCGATATATTGGACAATGTGCTGCTGCAAAATAAGAACATATATTGAAAAACTACGCGACACTTGTCACCTTAACATTCAGAAAAAAAAGTTCCGAAAGTTTGACAAAACTTCGTGGCCTTAAATTTCATCGGGGTCTCAGAAGGGTTTGTGAGAGATTCCTTAAGAGATGTTGTGCTGAACCCCTGACGTAAATGCTTTCTGCATGCCATTCTTCCTTGCTTGGCAGTGTTTCCAGGTCGGGCGAGGTGGCGTAGCCAAAAGCCAGAGAAGCTGTAGCTTAAATGTAGCCGAATACAAGAAAGAGCAAAACACATGTAGCCGAAAATGGCCATTTTAATTCGAAGTTTTAGGGGCGAAGCTCCTTAGGGCGTGGGCTGTGCGTCCCCTGTATGTAGCCACCTCTAGTTTAGTTCTTGCAGTGTTCACTAGATGGCGGTACCGTCCCCTGTATGTAGCCACCTCTAGTTTAGTTCTTGCTGTGTTCACTAGATGGCGGTACCGTCTCCTGTATATAGCCACCTCTCGTTTAGTTCTTGTAGTGTTTACTAGATGGTGGTACTTGTAGCTGATGATGAAAAGATGCAAGATGTTATAAACTAGAAAGTGGTACTTGTAGTTGATGAAAGACGCGAGATCTTATAAAATAGAAATGATGTCACATATGACGCGTGTCATTGGTTGAAGGCAATCGTTCGATTTAGTGCGGCGACGTACGCTAGGGGGAGCGATGTAATAAAATCGAGTGGGCAAAATGTACAGAGGATTCATGGTTTACCAGGTTTACCTCCGGAGCTTCGCCCACTCATCATCATTCACTTCGTGGATATGGCGGAATTTTTTAAATATTAAACCGCATACGTTCAAACGTGGAAATAATAATATTAAGGTGTTTTGTTATGAAATCGCGCACCGAACTTCAGTTTAGAAAACAAACGAAAAAGCAAGATTCTGCAAGCTGAGTCTCACCATGCAGTACGTTGCTTTTGAAAGTTACGTTCTGATGGGAGGCGCTCCTACTATCACCAATTCTGCAGTATTATATTACTCATGAAGCAGAACAAGGCAAAAAATATTTCGGTCTTTGGCTCGACATCGTTTTTGAACATGGCCATCAACCTTTGCTACCCTCCGTGCAGTTCAGCGCCGCTGAATAAAAAAAAAATGTCCACTTAAAGGCGTACGCGTATAATGTGTAAAGCACTTATTGGTGGGCACCCGACGACAGTGGCGTAGCCAGAAAGCTTTCTCAGGGGAGGGGGGCACTCTTATTATATGGTCAGTTTACCTCGCTATGTCATGACAAGAAATATCGAGGGGGGGAGGCACGGGCCTAGTATGCCATCTCTTGGCAACCCCACTGCCAGTATTCACACCGGCACCTTCAGCAAGCAGTTGAGAACCATGAACAGTCTTTCAACGCGGTGGGTAATTCGGCAGGCAAAGTACTAAATTATTTCGTGTAAGCTTGCTTCATACAACAAAGGCGTCATGCAAAGCGTGATCTTTTTATATATGAATGACCACGGTCAAGTGCATGACTCTTCATTTTTTTTTGCAACGTATGCTCTCTAACTTGTATAGGTGCTAAAGCCGACAACACTACAAACACGTTCCTGTAATATGCTTAAATAGAAGATTCACCACAAGAACAAAATAGGCAAAATGTCAAAATGTGTAGACGAAGGCGCTTTTGTACCTATAATAATACACATCCAACAAATTCGTTTTTACTCTGTCAATTGTGGTTTGAAACTACGCAGTACATACGCTATACTTCAGGTTGAATCTCGCTTCTTAAAGAGCGGTGAGGCGCTGTTATCTGCGGCTGCTATACTCCACGTTACCTACCAGCTTCCATTCAAGCTGCACTCATAACACAACGACATAACAGGTGGTTAGGCATCACTACATGTTAGGCATCACTAAAATGTTGGTTCTTGCATATTTTTGAAGAAAACAGCTGCGGCCGTGACGGGCTGGGCACTGTACACAAGTTTGATTTTCTCTTTGCAGTGACTTACTCCCCAACTACAAAGTACTGCTACCGGATAGATGGGAAAATATCCCGCTGTTGCCGCGGCAGAGATGGTTATATACCACCAGTGCTTGATTTTCCGCTCACGTTGGCGAGGAAGAACGTGAATTTCTAGAAAATTTCACCATTTTCGGCCCCCCACAAGGCCAATTGTGAATGCGTCTGAATACTTTTCTGCTCAATGGGAGTCGTCACTGGAGCGTTAATTATTATGGCGTGACTTATAGCCCAAACAAAGCCAGGTGGCCAATTTTTAGTAGCCTAAACATAGCCACATTGCCCACTCGCTCAAGAGGATGCCAAAAACTTTTTTCTGTTGCCTAATTTGGCTATTTAAAATCGAACCCGGCAGCACTACGACGCTGAGGCTGAGTGCTTAGGTCCAGTGCCTCCTTCGGGACGAGAAAGTAGAGAATGCAATTGCAGCGTGTGAAATCTTTTTGCTGATCCACTCGTACTGGATGGATTCTGAAAATTTTTGCGGGGTTGAAATAATGAGGCAATAAGCTTATTCAGTGAAATCCTTCCATGGCTACTTCAAAAAAGATAAAAGAGTACCATTGATGCAGTGGTAATAAGATATCTTAAATTAATTCCAAGGCATCACAATACTCATTTTAGGTTTCTAGAGACAAGTATTTTTATTTACAGCAACAACCCGGAAATTTTACAAATTCGTGTCAGTACTCCTTTAATTCGTCTCTGCCTCTCACCGACTTGAAAACCAGCGTGTTACAATGCTGTTACGTCTTCTGCATAACACAGGAAGACATTTGCATTGCTCGAAGGTAAAAAAAAAGGTGACCCGAAATCCCAAAAACTAGCAAATGACATTGAATTTCCAATTTTACCTGCCCTTTCCGGCAGCATCTTTCGCTCGTTCGCAAATGCACTGAATAACTTCGAAATTTACTTTGTTAGAAGTCATCGATCATGAGCAAGTAAAGATGCTTTCGCATATAGCTACCCAGCTCAAGCATTCCGCCCTGTTTTCGGGAGCCTACTGTCTCCACAGGTTTTTTCTGCTCTTTAAAAGAAGTACTGCTTTTTACAAGGTAGGGACATGCTTTGAACACGGTAGGAGGTCATTCTTGATTTCTACACAATGCTGCTGCGAAATTGCAAGCCAAGTAATACTTAGCTGCGCACACCACTGAACTTACACAACTTCGAACAATAGTTGTTTTGCTCTTGCTGTCGTGTTTTCCGGCTTTCAAAAGTCGTGTTTTTTTTTAGGGGAGGGGGGGTCCCACACCACGTTAACATTGGTACTACATAAGGTGCCCGCAGATTCCAGTATCCTGACGCATGCTAGCACGAGCCCCAGTTTTTTCTAAGCGCATAGGAAACTAGCATATCTTGGCGCCCTTCAATCTTTATATGAGGGTTTTTGTGTCACGAGCAGACTCTTATTCTACGCCAGCTTTTTCAGTTTCCCCAGCAGTGTATCAAGTAAAAGAAAAAAAAATATTGTTCACTATGCAAGTTGGAACTTAACGCGTTGCTGTAGATGAGGTGAATAATTTTGTCATGAAAAGAAATAAAAACCGAAGAAATGTGCGTCGTAAACCTTCCTGAACGTATTAGGCCCTTTCTAAAAGTATGACCACGAAAATATTCTTCAGGCGGTATTCCACGAATTTCGTCACATTGCTTCAATTAAAGATGTTGCGTTTCAGTATGTTTTAAGGAAAGGTAAGCACAAATAGGGTGGTACAACATTCCTTTTAAGAAATGTAACTTTAACCATGCACGAAATTCTACAATAAATACGATTTCCGTGCCTCTTGGAAGGCGAAGACTACGCCAGGAAAAATACAAGGACAAAACCCGTTATCACGAATGTGTAACTCGATTCTCTCAAACCGATAGCCTCCGTAATTCTGTAGGGGCGAAGCTCCTTAAAGCAGCACCCGTTTGTCCCTCGTCGTAGTACGTTTTACGCTTTGACCTGCAAGGTGGTGCCAGCGAAAGATTTCTCCTGTGAGTTGTTGAACAATAAAACATTCGCAGCGTGCGCGTTAACTAAAAGCCGAATTCTCCTGTATCTCATTCCGCATTAGCAGCCATTGGCATGTACTTTGAGCACTATCTGACAACAAAGGGTTGCTACGTTATACTCACTGGGCGTAACCGCCTTGGTATTAGAAAGGTTTAGCGAGCGTTGGGCCGCAGTGACATAAATACAGTGAATTAGTATATACCATTAACTCGAACTGGTTAAAGGTGGGAAGTAGACACGCGCACAAGCCGTAAGAAAGTGTGCGTGTACCATCTCTCGTTTAGTCTTTGGAATGTCCGCTGGATGGCGGTGCTTCTCTATGTGGAATATATGATGAAAAGATGCGAGATGGTGGTACTTGGAGTGTTGACTAGATGGATGAACGGACACACTGACAGATACATGGACAGACGCATGGATGGCTGCATGGATGGATGGACGCATGGACGGACGCAGGGGCGGATGCATGGACGAATGCAGGGACGGACGCGCGGATGGACGCGTGGACGCACGAACAAACGCACGGACGGTCACACAGACGGACGCATGGACGGTCGGAAGCAAGAACGAATGGATGGATGGCTGCTTCGCCTATACTCTCCATCATTCGCCCCGTGGATATGCTGCCATTTTTTTGTTCATTTTACAACCAGTCGCACTGTGGTCATGTACAGACTAAGATAAATTTACAATATTCATTAGGGAAGTTACACTGCTGCCTTGCTCAAAACGTTTATTATACTTACAAACAACTGACACTATTATGTCTTGTCACATTCGCTGACTCAATGATATACGTGCGTTGCATCTAGTCTTGCTGAAAGTCAAGGAAATGTATTGAAACCTTCATGTAGAATCACTCACATATTCGGTGCATATTTCTACGTGTTTTTCTAGATGCATCTTTTTGGTGACAGTTAAGCACCAGTAAGCAAAAAAAAATCACACTGTGTGAGATTCGGTCACCAGAGGGGATGCAATAGAATGACGTAGTGTCCAGCAGTAACCACTGTCCGGATCGTGACATACCAAGGCCACCACCACGCAGGCGAAGCTCACTCTACACTTGGCGCGTGCTTTAAAGTTTGGTAGGATATCGCTAGGTGGCCGCGCCCATATATATAGCGCTCACTTTCGGCGCGCTTCTTTTCTCTTTCGCCGGACATCACTCAGTGCTCGCCAATACCGCTACCGACTATGAACACCGAAGAAACCAAGGTAGCAGCGTGGAGGGCTCGAAATGCAGCTGCAGTGTGAGCTCGCCTTCAAGACCGTTCTCGCACTTTCGACTACATCCAATAGTTTAAGAATCTCTGGCTTTGTATTTCACGAATCACAAAGCCATTATATTGAAAGGAAAATGTCTCTTCGAGCTTGTGCGATCCGTAAATCAGCTTTTGAACAAAATGTATATATTGCATCGGCATGTAAACATTGGTACATAGTACATTGATATGTAAATAATAAAAATTTTGTATAAAACGTGTACACAAAATCTCCACAACAGCTCTCTTGTCACGTTTTTATATTATGATGTAGCAGCATATGTACAGAGTAATTCACGGCTTACAGTAATTATGCTCTCAAGCAAGCTCCTTCATCATCACTCACTTCATGTTATGCGGAAATTTTTTGGTCTGTCACAACACGCAGTGTTGATTCTTTGCTCAAAAGCTGTATTTATGACGTTTTTCCTGTAGATTTTAACAGAATACATCAAATAGCCCAACAGTTCTTTTCTGTACCCAATTTACGTGCATAGACAGTGGAAGCAAAAGAACAACGAAAAACAGTGCATGAGATGGGTAACATATGACCGGAAAATAAATATACATAAGTTATTTCATTATCATTCAGAAATTCCTTGCAGGCTTGAAATGAGGCATTGTTAAGGGAAGGAGGCTGTGCGAAAAGCAAACACCCGTTTCACATCACTTATATGACCTGCGTAAAGAACAACGGTATGCACCACATCACCTAATAGTAAAAACTACAGCAATAAACTGAGTATTTAGTTCATTCAGCATTGGTAAAAAAATCAGTGTTATTAAAGATAAGGCATGTGGTACGGGAGTGATCCCACAAGGTATTTTCTATGGACTTGCGTAACGAAAAAAGCTTAGCGCAGAGGCAGTGTCGGATCCAATGAAGTGCCAACTGAGGAGCGACTCTTACTAGTTGAAATTTGCGTATTGAAAAAAAATGAGCTGTTATACAATTTTACAATTAAAAGGAATGACAAGTGGACGACACGGTGCTACAACGGTAAAGTACAGAATACGTTGCAATGAGATAGCGCAAACACTGTGATAGTACAAAGGAACACTTTATTAGTTATGGAGAGCCTCATTGGTTGATGGACGCGCCATATCTAAGTTCTGAAGTGCAGATTAGCAGTGATTTACATATACATTTGATCGAAGAACGCATTCCCCATGTATACATGTAGGTGTGAGCAGAATGAAAATCGGTACCGGAATTGTTCGCAATTAAATGGAGAATTTCACTTTTGCTTATTCTCTGATATTTGCCCAGTGGTCTATGTGTGACGGGGACTTTTTGTTTTTAGAATAGAGGCTGTTGCGCATGCAATGAGTTACGCTGAAAAGGCACAAAGACTTCAAGTGAAATATCAGGCAGTAGCAAGCGCTGCAGATGCGAACAGCGCAAGTAGCGCCAGTGGTGGCGCGAAGCGGTACTAACCAGTGTTTTCCAAGTGTGGCCCCTATGGCGGGCAGGAACTACAGGTGCCTCGTGGGAATGACGATGTGAAGAAATTAGAGTATTTTACTGCCGCGTGTGTTTGCTTAAAATCTTGGGCAATCACTCAAAATAATTCCACATTCACCATAAACGAAAAAACAAAAACTCCAAGGCAGTCGGAAAGAGATAATGTCACACAACACCATGGAAATAGAAAGGAGGCGCGGATGTTCTTATTTACCTCCGACAAAACACGTGGTCCTTTACCTATGATTCTCTAGTGGGCTTTTACTGCCATCTGTGGGGGAAAACTGTAAGAACGAAACATTTGGTTTCTGTACAGTTCAGCGGATCGCGGCACCGGAACGTATAACACAGTCGTGCTTAGTGTTTTCTTCCTATTGTCCCATTATTTAAACTCGAGGCCTTCTGTAGGCGAGAAAAAAAATAGCCAAAATAGGATATTTCTGCACGCCCTGTGTGAATTCGGCTTCCTTTGTTTCCGGTGAAAGTGATTGCAGAAGGTTATGACTTTACTTCAAAACAGAATCAGGTCGAAGTAACCATTTCCCTTTTGTGTAAACGGTTGTTTGCTCTGTTTAATTGGAACAATAGGTATTCATCTTCAGTGTAGAGCATGAAATAGTAGAGGAGGGCAAGGAGGAGGGAAGTGGATAATGCATAACCTAGTAATGTGTTGTATACTATAGCAAAAGGTAGAAAAGATAAGCGGGGAACTGTAGCGTCAGTAAGATGACGAGGGAAACGAGGATAGGGGCAGCCGTGCATGGTATAGTACACCAATGTGGTGGGTAAGAGAATACAGAAAAAAGAGGAGAGAAAAATAGGGCACGGTAAATCTATAGCATGGCCGTGTATGGTATTGCACGTCAAGGAGGCAGAAAAAGGAAGTAATTGTCAGGAGGAGGGACAGTAGGAGTTGGAGGGTAAGGCTCGAGAGTGAGGATAAGAAAGAGAGAAATTATGTTGGAAAAAAGTGTTACTGCGTCACAAATGTTCGCTTGTTCACCATGGAGGTCGCACTAACTGCCCCTTCGGAACGCCAGAGTAGCTGAAGGAAAGACCAATCACTGATTCGTACAACCCGCAGTTTCCGCTTTGAGTGTCACGACATATATTTTGTTGACAATGACACAGCTTAAGTAACTCATCTGCAAATTTAAAACAGCGTCGAAAATGGCTTTGAATGACAACCAAATGGAACGAACGTGGTTTATAAGCATATGACTCTGAACAATCCACCTTATGTCAATGAACAAACTCAAGTGACTTCTGCGAAATCACAGCAAGCTCCAAATAATACTGAAGTTATCAATCATTATTCACGTTTCAACTCTTTGGTTAAACTACCGGTATTGCCTCGCATTTTTAACGAAAATTTATTCATTTTTAGGGCTGCGAAAAACTTGGAAGCAACCTGGTTTGACATGGTCAACACAATTTCAGCAGCACTAAGGAAACAAACACAATTGCACGAAAATAGAGCTCACACGCACGAGCGCTGATATTCAACAGATTTTTTTTTTGACGACGAACTAACAACTCGTCCAAACACTGACATAAATGGTTTGAAAGAAACTTATCTCGCCCTTCACGTTTAAGACTATAGCCCTTTAGGACACAAATTATGATGCGCTGTCGGAAGAGCGTCATATTCACGTGACATAATTCTAAGGCACGCAGTATTACATGCCAAGTAAGCAAATGAAGTAAGACATTTTCCCCTGAGATCTATGGTAACTAAAGTAATGAGTGTGTAACTAATTATCTAATTATGTTATCATGCCACCAGTCTGCTTCACTACTTACATAAAAAGAATCCTCTATTATAGCCCGAAATGCATGCAAAGTTTGTTTTTTGGTTACATTTGCTTTAAGCGAAGAGAAAAAAATATTTTTCGCGTTGGCCTTGGAACGCGTCACGTCGAACAATCGTTGAACATAGTATTGCATCCAGCAAAGTGATCATCTGCAGCAATACGAACCGTAATAAAAGTAAATAATCACCCGTTGTCCACCTATGAGGCGTGCGTGAATGTGCACAGTAAGTTTCAAGCCATTTGATGAATCACGTGGTGCGTGACGCGCCATTGAAGTTGGCGTCTTCATTTGTACACATTGTGACTGGAAGGGATAGGATGTTAATTACTTTTTTTATCGCTAGTGCACCTGGGTGAGCTTCACCTAAGTGTGCCAGCTGACATGTTATTATTTACTTTTATTCGAAGACAAATCGAGGGGGAAATGCTATGTAAACATTGGTACAATGACATGGGCGGCTGTCAACAATGCCTATCTACGTTTCTTTTTATTAGGCAGCAAACGTGCTTTAGCGCAATATTATCTAAAAATTGCCCATGCCGCACACAAGTGCAAGCACACTCATGCAAGCAAGAGAGCACACTTCTTCAGTAATGTTCTCTTCTCGACTGAACTGGGGCGTACGTCCTTGCAAGTCCTCAGTCAAAAACAACCGCGTCCTCTAGTGCTTACACTTAGCCGCCATTGTTGTTTAGCAAGAGGAAAGCGAGAAGGGTTAATTTGTCGTGTTTTCTGAACGGCCTGCTGCGCAATACAGCATGCGTTTATGCATGAAGGTCACATTGTAAACAATCCACTGTAAAGCGTGTTTTGCATTGTGCGTTGCCGATTCATTGTAAAGTGGTGCACTGATGGCATAAGACTAGAAACTGGCTTTACAATGCCTGCACTAAATTGGCTTGTTTCTTCTGCACTTTGAAGGGACTGGAAAACATTGCTGAATAAGGTCCAGATAATGGAAAATAAATTAATTTTTCATACTCTACCTATCGTCCCGACGGCATGCGCACATACGCACATGGACACACAGATACGCAGAAATCATGTCCACATAATCGCACGAACTCACAAGCACACCCAAAAACAAAGGCTTTCAACAATACCACGTACCAGGCATTTGAAATCAGACACTGAGAGTGTTGTTTATACGGAAAATTGATGGTGAGTATGGGTCGTTTCAAGGTCAAGTGAGTGATATGATTGGGGCACACGACATTGTGAGGGCGCGTGTTGGCCATGATGGCCAATTGATTTTAAATTAAATTACGCTTCAAAAATGTTTTTCTATTTTATGATAGGTGAGGTGTGGAAATAAATTTTGCATCTTAAGGTTGTGGAAGTTTTCCTATGCTAACAAATGCTTGCGCACTCTGCCAGGTGCGTTGCACGAACCCATCATTGATTGTGATTGGCGTTTTACCACTGCTATTCTTTTCGGACGCGCTAAAGGACAGAGACACAATAACATCTCTAGAAAGTTTGTCATTATAACGCCTGTGTTATGATTACCCTTAAAAAAGCTACTTTCGTACATCTTGCCGCGGCATGAGCGTACAAATGCATCTACTCGCATTATGGCAGCATTTACAAATTTCTTCAGGTGAAAATTTCATTGAATACTTTTTTATTCAGCTTAACGCGTAAGAAAGTTCACTTTTTCTGAAGGAGATAACAAAAAGAAAGTCCAATTCAGCTATTCCTGAGTGCTTATGAATTCACTTACAGAGAAGAAAAAAAATCATTGTAAAAACCGCAATCATACTTTTGCTAACTGCCCTCTCCTTATTGAACTACAACTTCGCACTTATCTAGCACTGAAAGAATAAAGTCATCATTATCTGATCGGTTTGGAACGATAAACAATGATACACTTTTTAAAATCCATCTTGTTTCCGCAAAGAACATTGGTAAGAAATTTAACATTTTAAAGGCAGAGTGTGAGCAAAACAATCTCATAAGATACATAGAAATAATAAATGTGACCAAAGTAAACTTTGACTCAGGTAAGACAGGGAGAAATCAGTTAGCACTTATTATGCCAGCGTGCCCTTCTGCTCTGCAGTTCCAGCAAACATTGGTTTTGTCGTAAATTGCTTTAGAGAGGAAGTGTATCTTATTACGCCCACTGTAGCTTATCTCTTGCCCGGACGTTTTCACTCTTATAAAGGACGTGAAAAATGTGCGCTTGGGCCTTCTTTAATAGTGGAGTGCGTACGCACCACTATATATCACCCCTGTTCATGGTGCAGGAACCACGGAACAATCTAATTGCGCATTTCATTAACCTTTGCATGTCATTGGATCATATTTGTCCACCTGCCACTGCAACTGTAAACTGCCTTTAGTGCTGAAAGGCATATATGTAGCTGGAGTGTAACAAGGGGGTTGCAAAAGGACCACTTGTCCCCTCAAACCACACCTGCACTTGCATCTACACAAACTGCATCAGCGCTCTCCTCCTTTTCCCGCCGCAGGGGCGCTGGCAGTTTTTTTTTTCTGGAGGGGGAGTGGGCGGGAAGTCGTCACATTGATCGGGGAGGACAGGGCAGGCAGATGTGGTTAAGTGTCTTTGTATGCTATGGCAAAAAAAAATCGTCCGATTCCACGTACCTGGGAATCGACGTTATGCGAAGAGTGCGGAGGGAAGGTGACCATGTTGCAATTTTTTTGAGCGATGTTGCACGCACAGACATATGTTGAAGAGTTTCAGACATTGATAACACTAATTGTTTGCACATGAGCAAGAATGTCAACTGGAACATGCGTATTAGCAAAACCAGAAGCTGATATGAAGCGCTGATGCTGGCTCTGGACACTGCTATATAAATCGATTTCAGCGCTTAACACCTTACCACAACTGGCATAGCTTTGTGGTAGAATGTTCGAGTGCCACGCAGAATGCTCGAGTTCTATTCTTGCTGAGACTCTGAAGTTTATTATTTGTGAAGAGTTTATTAACTTTGTGAAGAGGCTGGCCTTCAAAAACTGGCGTCGTCAGTGAGAGCAGCGAAGGGTGTGAACCTTTCAGTGTTCTTTTCAGCAAAGACGCACAAGCCGGAAGTTCCCTTCCGCGTCATTGTCTCGGAACAGGGCACATGGCAGCGCCTAGTGGGAAGGTACCTGCAGCGTTCCCTATCTGTCCTTCCTGTGGAAGACCCTTGCCTCATCAGAAAGCCACAAACAGTATCCGAATTTCTTCAACAAGAGTGCCCTTCAGAAGTGAGCTTCTTTTCTGTGGACGTAAAAGACTTATACTATTCCCTGCCGATGGACCAGGTGTGCGCAGAGGTGAGCGACTGCATAGACCGCTATGGGAACGTCAAATTTCAGGATTCGTGCGGAATTAGCGTCAGAAACTTTTTAGAAATGTTGACCTTTTATTTACGTTCTACATTTATAAAGCATAATGACAAACTTTATATTCAAAAAGAAGGTGTTTGCATAGGTTCCTGTCTCGCCCCGATCCTAAGTGACATTCTTTTAGCCAAATATGACAGATCTCTCATTGATTGCCTGCAACTGACGAGCGCTGTGAAAGTGTTTAGATTTGTTGATGACTTCTTGATTTTGTACCGGTCCAACCACTCTGAAGCTCAGCAACGTGCTGATCAAATTGTTGATGTGTTTCGCGCTTGCTTGGGCTCACTGCAACTAACCACTGAATTCCCCATTGCTAACAAACTCCGGTTCCTTGACATTGAAGTTTTTTTGTCCGACCACGTGTGCTGGCAGTATGCCCCCCGCTCCAAAAAAAGTTTGCTACCCTACAGTTCTGCGCATTCGAAACTTGTAAAGCGAGCGATTGCAAATCCTGTCTAAAGGCGGCCCTGATGCGATCTTGCCATCACACATTGTGTACTAGTTTTGAGTCACAGGTGCGCAGACTGCGCAAGGCAGGATACCCGGATAACATACTGTGTTCCATAGCTGAAAGTATCTTAAAAGACATCAAACAGCTAACCGAACCGACTAGTGGTCAAGACAAAAGTTCTTTTTCAAGAACAGCAGTCATTCCTTACTTGCATAAGGTGTCACATTGTTTAAAAAAGGTAGCACAAAAAGCTGGAATCAGAGTTGTTTTTTCAGCCAGAAATAAGTTCTCTAGTATGTGCCATCAGGTGAACAGAGAGGACAGAGGGCCTCGCGTGTGTGATAAAAAAACACGCAATCAAGTTTGTTGAATGTTGTTTTTGTGCCATTTATGAAATCCCCCTCTCTTGCGGCCGCTGTTACATCGGGCATTCTGGCCGCTGTATAAATGACCGCCTCAGGGAACACCGCAATCTAATGCGGGGTTCTGTTGGCAGCCACTTAGCTGCGCACAGCTCTATTTGTGGATGCCATGCATTGTTTGACAAATGCAAGATACTTCGACGCTACAGAGATAAAAGGACACGTGAGATTTATGAGGCATTCTGCATAATCAAGAAAGGCGATATGTGTGTCAGTGCACCTTCGATAACGCTCCTCACCAGGGAATTGGCGTATTTGACTAGCGAATGATTGCGCAATCACAGTTTATTTGTTATACGCATACAATCATAACAAAAGATACTCTTTCATGTCACTCGACTTCTCTCCCTCTTTTTCAAAGTTTCGTGTGCTATATATACACCCCTGTACGAAATAAAATTTTGGTTGTAAGTCAGCGCCTCGTCCGTCTCTTCTCTGTCCTGTGTTACGCGCTGTTTTTCCACTTCGTTTATTATTTGCATTCATTGGGGAATCAGCGTTGCCAATGTCAGGCTTTTCTTAACACTGACATTTATTCTATGCCTTCGTTGGGTCAACGCCACCAATGTCGGGTATTGCTTAACACTGACGCGTCAGAATCGCCCATGTGTGTTTCTTCGTTCCTGGGTAGATAAGTGTGAATAATCTGGGCATACCAGCATACCTGCATACCAATGGCACATACCCGCTTGTGTATATGTGCCACTGTCTGATGGGAAGTGTTTGATGACATACGCGACGGAATCGCGACATGATTCATGTCTTGACCAGCACGTCATATTCGTCAAATCATCTTACTCTCCCATGCTAATTTGAGTTCACGCCAAGGTAAGAAGATGATCACGAGAGCACCCAAACGTAAGCGGCTAGATGCGCTCAAAGTCGCTGAATTCATTAAGAAATGCTTTGCATTGAGAAAAAAAATTGGGGGAGGGCATGAGCCCCGTGTGCTACCACCCGGCTACGCAACTGGCCAATCTCAACGCCACACGCATTCGCTACCCCCCAGAACGAAATCTTGCTGACACTCACTAACGCAAGCCCACAGAAATAAGTACCAAAATCACGGAAATGATTCCGCAACGTAATGTCTGGTTTTAGGAGCGAAGCTCCGTGAGGTGTGGGTCGTTTTTTCGTACGTAGCGGTAGGTTTTAGTAGCAACTAGTTATAATGAGTTTTATGAACTGCTCACTAGATGGCGTTATGTGTATATGTCCTAGGAAATATTATTACGAGATGGCGTTAGAGGTTTTCGTATAGTAGGCGAGAAAGCCAATTTCTGGGCCGTGGCGATGCTTGCCAGCTAACCCAGATAAATCCCCGTGTTCAGAAGTACTCTCCCTAGCAGTCACTTGTTCAGGTGCGTAGGTACACACGTTTTGCTGTAGTTATCACCAGCTACCACGCCATATCAACTGCCTGGTGGCTGGTTACATCAAAGTGGCCCACACATTACAAAAAGCTCAGCCACAATTGTTCGCCATCGTCACCGTCATCATCGTTGTCATCATCATCATAATCGTAATGAACAGTGTGCTGTAAGGGCTGTGTCGTAATGAACTCTCCACGAGCAGTAGCGCGCCCAGCTGTGTAGGTGTGCACGTGGTGTTGCAGTGGCCACCAGGAGTCTCGGCATGTCAATTGTTTCACGGGCAGGTAATATAATGTGGCACACGCATTACAAAAGGCTCAACCACAGTAATTTCTCCTCATCAACACTAGCCCAAATTGCCCTAGTATCAGAGGTGCGTCACCTGTCTAGCTACGTAGGCGCGCACGTTGTATTGCACCAGCGGTGTATTACACAAGGAATCACGCCAGGCATGTAGTCAGGGGGCGGGTGGTTCCTAGGGGTCCGCCCATTTTCCCAGAAATCTGGATAAAATAGGGTGTTTTACCGAAAAAAATATTAAATATAGGTGTTTATCAACCTAGTCGACAAGTGCGCCTCTCCCCCCCAAAATTTTCTCGCTATGGACCTGAGTCACGCAATATGAACTGCATGACAGGTACGTCCTTCAAAGCGGCCTCCCGCAGCGAAAAGCTCAGCCACAATAATTGATCTGCGTCGCCACCGCTACTATGGCAGGAGTACTGTATTGCGTGAAAAGACCCGTGTGCCTTCTCTAACGTACGCTGGTTGCGTAGAAATTTCGTAAGTATTGTACAAGGGGTCACACCATATCAATTTTGTAACGTGCGGGCACATTACCATAAGTTATCTATAGAGTGGGCACATTGTTGCGTTGGTGGCACTGAACAAACTACCATAGTTTCTGACTGCCACGATGTCACCATGACGTCATTTTAAGTCAACGATGCTAGTAGTGTATAATGCTACGTTCAGCCCCCTTTAGTCACACAACGTGTCATCACAACTCCGTGTTTTTAGCGGTGATCAATATAACGTAGCTGTCGTCTCCATTTATAGGCACTATCACTCTATATGATTGCACGTGCTTTGTTTTCCTTGCGCGTATTTCAGCACAGCCTGCTCAACTGTGCTGTTCCTAACCTCTGTTTTTAGGTCTATTTTTTGTAATAAAAGCAGCAATAAAGAACATCGACCTTGAGCGGCTGTACTATTAGCCTTGATGTATATTTGGGCTGCGACGTTAATGTGTGTCGTCCAGGTAATAATATTCGGCTGTTCTGAGCCGAACAATAGGATTCCATGCAAAGCCACATAATGCAACGCCATTATTGCATTATTCTTTATGGACGCTCTAAGGTGGGATGACGTTCTATATTCTTAAAGTGCACGAGCACGAAATAAATGATATATAACACACGCTTGCACTGCGGGTTTGCTACAGCAACCACTTGTATACTGCAGACACAATCGGCAGTATGCTTTTGCTCCCTCATTTCGCAAGAAGTGAGGTGAGCCAGCTTCTTCAGCACAAGAAAAAGGAGAAAAAATGTGTTTGAGAGTTCAAGAAAACACAATAGAGTAGCCATGCCTGCGTACAGGAAACTGTGTTTCCAGGCAGCAGCCAGTCGTACTGCGAAGTTTCAGTATAATAGAATAGCGTGGTTTTTTGACATAGATGCATAGCTGTGTTTTTTAGAAGTGCCCTCTGCAGTTGCAAAGGTTGTTAGGGTAACTGAAAACGCACATTGAGCCTGCACGTTTGGCAACAAAGCTCGCCGTACAGCTGCGATTCGGCAATGTTGTTGCCAAGGTAGAGCGCAACAATGGCCATTGCTGCCTTGTGTTGATGCAATAGTATTTTACCGATAATATTTGCCCTTACGTCGCCTATATTTGACGTGTGAAGTTCTATCATCGTCTGAGCGCACATATATTTATCACTTATTCCTCCAAGCACGGTTTTGCATTCATCACAACGTAGCACCATGGGCTTGTTTAGCAGAAAGAAGCCCCGGTGAAAGAACCGTTTCTTTAAGTTAGTCGGTGCTTGATAACTATCTTGCACTTTTTGTACTGTTTTGCAATGTTTGAGTGAAGGCAGGGACTGTTTCAGGACGAACAACATTATCGGACTATTTTCCTAATCATTGTTTGAATAATGCACCAGGTTACGGTCAGCACGCGCGGGAGATATTATAAACACCCCCAAGAGGCAGCCTGCTGTCGTGTGGTAAAACTTACCCATGATAATGCTGTAGATTTCTTGTTTGAGAAAAGTTAGGGGACCCTAAAGCTTCGCCTTTAGGAGTTGAACGCGATGGCGATATCCTGTTCCTAATGCGTACTCGAAAACCTTGGTGCAGTACAGTAGCGTGTGTCCATTTTGTAGTGGGTGGCCAACTTTGAACTGTGAAGCCATTATGATAATCGCATGTTTTCACGCCCGCTGGCAAAGGGCGCTTGTAGCACGCTTTATTACTGAAATATATCGTGTTGGATTTTGCAGTGTGTATACAGGACGCGTGTGATTGTAAAGTATGAAATGTACTTTCATTTCCAAGTAGAGGAAGTTCTTTTCAATGTATTCACAAGCAGACATGTGGCCGTTGTAGCGGAACATCTAGTTGCCCTGCAAATGATTAAGTTCGATCCCCACTCGGAACCAAACGACCCTGTTTCGGTACGCACTCAGACCCAGGATGTTTCATTGTTATTTTATTTCAATCGTTCTCGATTTTTCGGTCATGCATACGATGATAATTTTTTCGCTCACAGCCAACGAGGCTGACGCTGACACCATCACCAGAGCTTCAGCGAAACGAGCTCTTTAATGTTCTCGCGTTGCCCCGCCGTGGTGGTCTAGTGGCTAAGGTACTCGGCTGCTGTCGCGAAAGATATGTGCATCCCGCTAGCAGAGTTCAAACCAAGCTCTTTGAGTGAAGTGGCGCAATCGGTTAATGATGCCTGGTACCCCGCCACGGTGGTCTAGTGGAAAAGGTACTCGGCTGTTGACCCACAGGTCATGGGATCGAATCCCGGCTGCGGCGGCTTCATTTCTGATGGAGACATAAATGATGTAGGCCCGTGTGCTCAGATTTGGGTGCACGTTAATGAACCTCAGGTGGTCGAAATTTCCGGAGCCCTTCACTACGGCGTGTCTCATAATCATATGGTAGTTTGGGGACGTTAAACCCCACATAGCAATCTATCAATGCTCTCGCGCTAATAAATTTTAGTAAATGTTAGCACGTCTCATGTCTATCGTGTTTCCATACAAGAAGTGTTAAACTTAATGCTGGTGGATTATAAATTGGTGGCTGACTCACACCCCCGCGTTTTCATGTGCAATGTGAAACGCTCGCTATCGGTGGGCTTGTCGGTAAGCACACATAGTTACTGAAAACAGCGAAGAAACCAGACACAGAGGAGATAACACACAGCGCCGGTTATGTATATTCTCTTCGGTGTCCCTTTTCGGCACTGTGCAGAACAATATAAATGAATCTTTTATTTAGAGTCATTCAGTGAAGCTTTATTCTACTTCGTAGTTGCTAGACACCGTTCTCTTATTTCTACGCATGAGGTACATTTATTATTCTCTTCCGAACTTACAAGCCTTCAACATAAAGTGGACGATTCGTTTCTTCGATTGACACAACCTTAGTGAAAACTAAGAGATAAAGAAACCAAGGAAGGCACAGGGGGCGTTTATTTTGCTGTTTTAAGAGTATCGTATAAATGTTGATATTGCGAGACATTGCGATAAATCAAGCCTCAAAATTGATTGATTGATATGTGGGGTTTAAACGTCCCAAAACCACTCTATGATTATGAGAGACGCCGTAGTGGAGGGCTCCGGAAATTTAGACCACCTGGGGTTCTTTAACGGCACCCAAATCTGAGCACACGGGCCTACAACATTTCCGCCTCCATCGGAAATGCAGCCGCCGCAGCCGGGATTCGAACCCGCGCCCTGCGGGTCAGCAGCCGAGTGCCTTAGCCACTAGACCACCGCGGCGGGGCAGCCTCAAAATTTCTTACATTTCATTCATTCATATATAGTGCGGGTCTCATTGTGGCAGATAGTTGCGCGTGAGGGCTTATCGGTCAGCTTTGCTTTCACTGAAAGTTCACGTCCTACGTGGCGCCGGTTGATTATAACAAAGAGTGCTCGACACTCACCGTCATTACTACTAGTGGCATGGACAATGCTCCCAGGTTTGCATGCAAATGAATCCCCGCTAAAGCGAATGGGGGGACGACCGCGGCCATAGCTTGGTTGGAAGAGCGTTGAGCACGTAATTCGAAGGTTGCATATTCGCCCCGGGCTGGCGGATAAGTGTTAGAGTTGAGCATTGGCGATTCGAAAAATATCCCTTTCAAAGTTGTTCACAGTGCACACGTGTTGCAAAAAAAGAATCGGCAGAGACAAAAGCGCTGCACAAAATCTGACAACATAATCACGAGTTAAAGATACGTAAGATTATTAGTAATTAAAAAAAAAGTTCTGCAACTTCAATTTTCGGACAATGTTTTTTGCGCGTTCTGCTCTGGTAGAAACACCAAAAAAAAAAAAAAAAGCTCCTTGTTAATATCTTCTCAGTTGAATAGAATGCGATTGGTTAGAACAGGAATATCTGTAATACGTAGTCACTGTGAAGTTACTGTAGAATATATTGTTAGTAGTGCATTACGCCAAATGTCACACAAAATGAATCGTAAATTAGAGAAAACGTTTCAACAAATGTCAACCAGAGCGATTCTCGCACACCTGGGCACACCATGCGTCTTTCTCTGCGTTATCGTACATTCCGATCGGGCCTTGCGAGAAAACTTTTCATAGGAATAACTAAGCAGATATTGGCTGTAATGTACAGGAAGTTGCTTCGAAATGCTAACCACTATCTTCCAGAACTGTACTACATAAATTCACTAACCTCTACATGGAAATCACGTGTCGCACATGAACCATGCGCCTTCTTTCGCCTTCATATCAAGTTCAAGTAAACTTCTTTGGGCCAAGTGGGTACATAATGTCTTTGTCTTAGCGCAGTTTAAAATAATTCATTTCATGCTCCCCCCTGTCATTAGTTGTTAAAAGTTTTTTTATTTGAGAATGCTAGCGTGTATCTGAATCGGGTATCTATGACTACTACCAGATATCTGAAATTGCCTTTCGTTTACCAGACAACTTGGTTCCGTGGCATCCCTGCAATGTCTAAGAAAATGGAGCAATTTTGCATCTTTGAAGTTTTCGCAGGTGCTACAATTCTATTTATCTATCAATAAATTGCGTAGAAGACAAAACTCTACGAGTGTCAGTAATTGCTTTTTAACGGTCAAATGACAAAAAATATATGCGCCGCTGCCGAGGAAATAGACCGCAGGGACTACACAAATAATAATGTGTTCCTACTAATTGATGGTGCTAGTGTAGCGCATCATTCAAGGGGTGCATTGGTGGTGGGGGGGGAGGGGTGTGTTTTACTTATAGTGATGAACTGAAATACTGTACATAAATAAATTTACTCAGGTGTATTTCTAACTTTTTTTCCTTTTTTACGCCCATTTACGGCTTCGCATCTTATGGCGATAATGGTGACTAATTAGTAAAGACACTGCCGCATTTAAAGGAACTTTTCATTCCTGACCTTATCACTGATAATCCGGGACCTAAGGCGTGCTTTCGTGAGAGGAACGTCATCAGTTCATTTTACTTTTCCATTCACTGCGGAGATTTTTTTTGTGACTCGACCAAAAGGAGGGACGCTAGGCTATGGTAAAACTTGTCCCCCCCCCCCCTCCTAGTGAAAAACACTGCTGCCTGCCATGAGGTGCCCTGTTGCTTAGTATAAAAATATTAGTATTTCACAAGAATATTGCTTTCGTACATACAAGAGAAGCCCCCAGTAATATTTCGACAACTGAACCTGACAGTATAAAATTCTCTGTGTCACGAAACATCCACTTCAGCTAAAAATTTACTACAGTAGAGCACACTTATGACAATCCTCCTGTGCCAAAAAAAAACTTCATATAACAACAGATAATTACTATAAAGAATCTGGATGAAGCAAAGCAAAATAGTGAGTGTCAGGTGGCTGGGTGAAAACTATAAAATTGAATGGATATTCGAACAGACCTCAGTGGTAAGGATGACGAAGCCGCCGATTCTTCGGACATGCTTCCTTTATCTACTTTCAAAGGACCTCCTGGCGCCAGCCCTATAGCCAATACATGACATGTGAAGTGAGGCGCCGAATCTCTTTCAAGTATTAAATTTTACTCTAATTGCATGTCCGAAAGTGAGTTCGGAAGCAATTGACGCTCCAAAGCCATTGCGGATTTAAACAGTGATCTCCGACGCAATGCGAAGATACCATGCGGCGAAACACATTGCGAATCCGAAGGGGCACTGAGAGAGATTGGTTATGGGTGCGGATTCTGCAAATTGAGTTTCCTGTTTTCTGCCTTCTTTTCAAAGAATGGCGTTACATTGCCTCTCTGAGCTCGCACAACCAATAGCCCAGAATTCATTGTTATAACCACTAAGGAGGTTGGAAGGCACTGGTTTAACAACAAAAGTTGACGGGACAGCAGCCTTTCAGTGCAATAACCAATCTTTCTTAAAACCGGTATCCTTGTAAGTGGGTTCAGCTGTACCAACGAAAATTTTCGGCGCTTGCAGTTAGACTGCAGAATGCACTCAATGTAAGCTTGCGGTGAATGATACTAAAAGGTTCTTTCATGATGAAAATATATGGCATGACCAATAAGAAGCAACCACAGAGCTTCATGACATGAATCGATGACCACATTTTTTTATTTATTATTGCGATAGCATTTACATGAACCGTTTCGGCTGTGGTTTTACCGTTGCCACCACTGTCGTCATGAACGCGATATATATATAGAAGTATATATATATAGATCATAGATATATATATATATATATATATATGTATATATATACGCATCTATGTATATAGGTAAACTCGAGAAAGAAAAAAAAGAAACATCTACACTCGGCACCCAGCTCGCCGCAGTGCGCTAGTGGGCGCTTATATCCCACGCGTACATTTCCCCACGCATGCGGGCGGGAGGGTTAGGTCTTGTGCGCTCTCGCCTATCCTTCGGTGGGGGAGAATATTGTGCCTTGGCCTTTCACCGGAATGATTGCGTTAGTTGCCTCGGCCACAAAGGTCAACTTTCCTTGCTGAGGCAGGCCCCGTTTTGCGAAAAGAGCATGCTTTCATACACGGCGCAGTAACAACTGGAAACAAGCGTTAGTTCGCACTCATATCTGTACCGATGATCACGTTTTGTGCGTCGTTTTTGTTTAAACAATATGTTAACTGTCGAGTTGTAAGCATTGTTATAGTTAGCTCTCGTCCTGCCTGTGTTGTTTTCGTGCGTCATTCGTGTGTTGACAGCACGCTGCACGTTTCAATCTGCTAGCCCTTTCTCAGCGTCAGATGCCAAGTTGTTGCTATCGCATTCGTTGCTTCACCCTTGCGGCAAAGCTGTGACTGATGTCTTTTTATTTATCTCTCTCTCCTCATGAGGAAAAGCCAGTTTTGCCGCAAGAGACGAAGTAAAGAATCTTTTGTCAGCAAATTGTGAAGTCCCACGAAGAACGATTAGCTTCTGCGTATATGGGAGCACTTTCCCTAGAAGTAAACTGAATTCAAATGCAATAATAATATTATTAAAAATCGCGACGGTTGCACCGAAGGCGTAAGACTGGGCAGAAAAGACCTGAAGATTTCAAAGTCCAACTGCTTGCTTCCAGGATATTGTGTGTATTTGGCTGGTGATGTTAGGTTTGTTATAGCTAGCTTTTAGGCTATCTTAGCTTAATTTGGTGTTAACCTTCATATTTAGATAATCAATGGTCAAAGCGAGGTTTGCCCTATTTCTGTGGAACACTCCTGTCAATGAATGGTATTTTTTGTACTCCCTTAGTACACACCAAAGTTTTTTAAGGTAGGCTTTGACAGCTCGCGTGTTACAACTTTATAAGAAGAAATGGCTGGGGTACCAGGTGTGTGGGGTTTCTGATTCGGGCTTCCACTGGCATCAGCAGCCCCCAGAATTTGGTTCCGGAGCACAACATTGCTGTCCACCCAAGTGTGCAAGTGCTCCGTCCGAATTTCTACGCCGAAATGTGTGGTGTACTAGCATAACCGGAGTTGGGACATGGAGTTGTATTGGCCTACTGAGTTTGGTATGGACTTATCTTGCATAAAGGAGTTCGCGCTCTTACGTAATACCAGCGAGGTAGAGCAAGTTTCACACGTTACCATTTTCAGTGCATAAGAATTGTTTGAACAGTTTGCGTAGGTTGATTTGAGCAGTGCTTTGAGATTGAAGAAAAGAAGCTTAATGCTTATATATATCAAGCGTGCTTCGAACATCTGAAG
>WOVY01013264.1:0-71178 GCA_013436015.1 Rhipicephalus annulatus | reverse complement strand
ACACATGTTTTTCACTCGCTTTAGTACGTCATGACCATATGTTTTTCATACTTGAACGGTAAGGGGGCACAGGAAACATTCTGTATTAGGTCTTTCATAAGGCGCTTCTTTCACATTAGTTAGGTAATCTATCGAAAACCTCGCCCTTAAGAAAACGATATGAGAACACAACTTCGCGCAAGAACGGTGACAAGGTGTGCGTTCTCGCCTGTCTAAGATACAAAGAAGTCAGGCATGTGGTGTAACAGCATTGTTTGAAATAAAGAACGTAAAAAAGAGTCTCTCTGGTCTCTAATCAGCAGGAAACTTGATATTACTTGGTTTAAAAAACAGATCGCAGAGAGACAGCCCTCCTTGCTTAACTCGCCCGAAACAAGTTTGTTCTTGATGTTCTCTCCCACGTAGAGCTCAGATGAACGTGGCGAATATCCTGTGGACTTTGTGAATGGTTTTACGCTTACAACTAAGTACTTGCAAAAGGTACATAATTTTAGCAGCCAGAAACACATTGCATACAGCTGACCGAGAGAAAATTGATAAGCCACGACCGCCCCATCCTTCGGCGGTCGCGCGCAGTTCTTCAGCCTTTTCAAGCCAAAATGCTTCACTGTCTTGATACCTGTCCAATGGTACCCCTAGGGTAACGACTAGGCGTCGTGAGCCACTGAATATTTCCAAAAGAACTGGGCGTAAGGTCCCAATTACCATGCCATAAACCAATGCTTTTTTCTTTGTTCATGAAACTTCCACTTGTGTCACAAAACCTTTGAGTGAATTTTTAATAACGAAGTGACACTCTCTCTATCAACTGCAAAAAAAGGCAATATCGTCGGCGTATGCCAAAACACGCACTTCACATGACTGCAACCTGAAACCATTAATCCCTGCATGGTGAATCACTTTCTGACACAATGGTTCCAAAAATAGAGCGAAGAGCAAAGGACTTAAAGGACACCCCTGACGCACGGAGGAAAGTACTTATATGCGCTGTGACAGTTCTCTATTTACAATTAAATTTGTGGTTGAATTTTTATATGCCAATTAATACCTTTACATATGATCGCACCAAGACCAACGTACTCAGCTAGCATGAAGAGTATATTGTGTGGAACCATGTCGAAAGCCTTGGCTAGATCAATTTGCAACATAGCTACTTTTAGAAGCGCAGCATCACAATACTCCAAAATGCTCCATGGCAACATGAATATTCGTGAATATGCTCCTACGCTTGATGCCGCAAGTCTGATGTGACCCGACCAACTTGTATATAACTCCTTGCAACCTCCTAGCCAGAACTTCATAAACACCTTATAATCTACGTTTGTTAGCGTGATTGGCCTGTATCCTGTCACTTTGCGTAAAACATGTTGCTCTTTCCCTTTAGGAATCAGCACGGTGCGTGCTCGATTAAACGATGGAGGCAAAGCTCCGCGATCTAAAGACTCTGAAAAAACCTCATGCAATGCGGCGGCCATATCCTCCTTGAACGCCTTGTAAAAGGCGGCATTAATGCCATCTGGACCAGGTGATTTGCCCATGCCGAGATCATCGATAGCCTTCTCAATTTCCCCTATACTAATATACACTTCCAATAAATTTGTGTCCTCAGCATTAAGTGTCGGCATTTCTATCAAGAACTCATCTACAAAACCCGGCTCCTTTGGTTCGCGATAAGCAAACAAGTCCTGATAATAGTTTTCAAAAGCTTTCATAATATCTTTATGTTCTTTCAATATTTACCATTCCATTCTATCTCTAGTATGTCGTGAGCTCGAGCATATGCCTTTTCATCTGACAAGGCTCGCTTTGTCGGGGCTTCACCTACGAGGTATCTCTCAGCTCTTGCTCGTATAATTGCGCCTTTATATTATCTTCTTCAAGACATTCAATTTTGTTTTTGACAACCTGCAGTTGATGTGTGAATAAGCCCGGGTTTTCTGCTTCAATATTCACCAAATCATTTAGCTCTGCCCGTAGCTCACGTTCCTGTTTTCGAGCTTGATACTGCATGTAGCAACCACACTCTATTGCATTCATTTTTATCTTTTGCTTAAATAATTCCCATCTTTCCGTGGCACTCCTTTCTGCGTTTTTGAAAAAAAATCTCAATTTCCTTCTTGTCTTATCTACAAACCCTTCGTGCGTAATTATCTTAGTATTCAGTTTCCATGTTTCCCATACAACCTTCTTTTTGCACTTTCTACCTATCTCAAACAAAACTAAGCAATGATCACTGAAGGAAACAGCATAAACGTCATAGTTCTGACATAAAGGTACTATCTCAGAACAAACATATGCTCGATCTAGTCGTGCGTGACTCGAACCTTGAAAATGTGTGAAGTGCTGGCGACTGCCACCCATCGCAAACAGAGCTACGTCATGTAAAAAGTACTTATTAAGGCTGTCTCTAAGCAACCCAACGCTTTCATCACCTAATTTAGCAGTATACGTGCAATCTTCTTGGGTCAAAACACAATTGAAGTCACCCAACAGAACCACACATTTCTGACATTCAAAGTACGCTTGCATTTCCCGAAAAAACAAACATCTGTCTCTCGAATTCGTAGGTGCGTATACACAGATAACTCTAAATTTAGTGTTCCCGTAACAAAAGTCACACAAAACAAAACGCCCATGTAGGCAACTTTTGACCTCTTCCACTACAATACCAAGAGAGTTCTTGACAAAAATAATACATCCGGCTGATGCTCCCACTGCATAGCTCACACACGCATTGTACCGAAATGAAAATGCTGCTACCAAGCTATCAGTCGCGTCCTCAGTACTAACTTTAGTCTCCTGGACCGCGAGCAAGTCAAGGTCTTTTTCTTGCATCAAGCGTTTCAACTGGTACTGTTTGCGACGCGTTCCTAGACCACGTACATTCAGCGTACCAATGCGTAAAGGCGCAGTCATGCTAGCCATGTTGATGACAAAGATGAAAACTACAATCCTGCGCTTACCGTGTCTCGTATACCGTGCAGTGGGAAAGCCGGGGTCTTACGCGTCTAGATCCTGTCCCCGAACCGGCGACGATGACGCCGACCGGGTTTCGAGGGCATATTTTTTACTCTTAGCGCCCGTGACGCGATGCCACAGACGCTCCGGGCGTTTCAGGTTGCGTTCCGTGCTCTCCACTCGGTAACGCTTGCCGCGTCCCGTGGTCGCTTCCGGAGACTTTTTGCCGGCTTCTGGCGTAGCAATCTCGCCACTGGTACCCATATCTTCCTCCATCGATTCTTGACTGTCCTGCTGGCCGCCTGTTGCGGCCAACTCCTCGGATTCTTTCGTTGAGTCTTTGCCATCTTGCGTTGTCGCGTCGGCTGTCTCTTCTCCAGTTGCCTGAACCGCGGCGTCGGGTCCCACGGCGTTGCTGCCAGGGGCCAACTTCTCAGCCTCTTCGGCGTCCATTAGATTATCTTGGGCGTCGTCTGTTGGCAGCACGGTCTTCGTAACTCTGGCATAACTCCTGACACAATCTTGACTTTCATGACCAAACGCTCGGCATACACCACAGCGGGGAGTCTGGCAGTCTCGTCGTATATGTCCTTGCATGTGACACCTTAGGCATAGCGGTGCCCGACCCGGGGCCACAAGAAGGACGGTGCCCCCTCCAATCTTAAAAAGGTGCGGCAAGTCTTCTAGCACCACGCCTTCCTTCAGTTTCAGTCGCACCACCCTCGTCGTCGATATCGCGTGTTCAAAGCCCGCGACGGTCCAGTTGTCGTTGGAAACCTCCAGAACTTCACCAAACTCACCTAACGCTTGTCGAATGCTCTCATTCGAGACCGCAAAGTCAACCCAGTGGATTTTCACAGTTGCATCATGTTGGATAGGGTCGATGATAGCACAGAAGCCACCCTTGACTCGGAGTCCACCTGTTTTGAGTAATGCTTCTTTATCATCCTTGCTTCGCATCTTCGCCAGCCAGATGTGATTCATCTGGAAGGCTCCAATGCCAATGATTGCCTTGATGAGTCCCACTTCTTCCAACGGGGCCCGAAAGTCGTCCAACCGGTATGGTCTTTTTTCCAAATCCCCGTGCAGAAACACACACTCTTCCATACTGTCACCCGACGGCAATGAAGGCAACAAAAACCGGTAATCCGATGGTGCAGAAGGGAACCTAACACCGCGGCCAGCAGCGGCCGCCGAAGCACCTCGCACGGAGCGAGCCATCACACGTCCGTCTTCCTGAACCACGGAGGAACACCTAGATAAACGCTGAAACAGCAAGCTATTTATGTGTACCCCTTACCGTTGGAGATGGCCATATCGGGGAAATTATCGTGCTTCCGCATTACCAGTGAAATGGTGCAACGAGCGCGCGTCACCAGATCGTCACAACGACGTGCTCTCATCTCCGACGCGTAATTTGCCCCGCAGAGAGGGGGAGGGGTTGCCACTCATGTATGCGGGCGCTTATCTCGCTTTGGGGAGAATCCTACGCTTTGGGTTTTCACCAGAACGATTCTATTGTAGTTACCGGGTGCGCAAAGGTCACTGAACCCGCTGCACAGTCTAGTTCGCGAAAAGGGCGCGCTTTTCAGACACAACGAAGTAACAACTGAGACGCTTATTCGCGTTCATCTGTACATCTGAGTCGTTTCGTGTGTCATTTGTGCGTGATAAACGCGGGGCAAGTTTGATCTGCTCGCCATTCTTCGTGTAATCTTCAAATTTTCAGTGCTTTAGTGTTCATTGCTTCGCCTTGGCTGCAAAGCTGTGACTTCTTTATATTATTTCATTTGCTATGTCATGTATTCTCACATATACCGCTCCATGCCTGGTTAATGTAGCTTCAGCGCACCAATAAATAAAGTAATTAAAGAACCATAGCGTCAGTAAAATCACGTGCAGCCTTTATTGACGTCGTGAAGGATGATTAAACGCTGAAGAAAGTGGCATCAGTTATTGCCTAATTGCAGACTATTCCAGAATAAATGCGAGATGCTCAGTTTTTCCACAATGGTTGTCAGCCAGCTTTTTCTCTGCACCACCAGCTCCGCTCCCACCACGGCTCCTTTGCTCTCATCTTCAACCAACCCTTCTTCCGTCCCTATATATGCTTAATTCACTGTACTACAGGAGAGGAAGTTCGTCAAGTTGGTACACATGCACTAGGATTCCCTTTCACCCACTTAACTTCTTTACCCATACCCTCTTTCTCTTCAGGCTTTGCCCTTGCAGCTGTGTTGGAAAGTGCGGACGACGACGTATCCCCACTGCGCTGTTAAAAGTCTCGCAGTCGAAGTTGCTTTATCTCTCAATAGTCTTAAAGCAGAAATATTTTTTCATGCTCTGTAAAACGTAGCGTTCTTGGCGTGTTTGTATGATATAGTACTTTGCTTTCCGGGGTCCTGTTTTCGCTGTTCGGCGTACTACCAAGGGACGAAGCCTGCTATTCTTACCTTCAGGTAAGTGCTCCTGATATACTCCCTAAATGCTATGTTAGTTATCACTCACCCGCTGTCGTCTCTGTCTGGCCGACTCTTCGTGGTAGTTCATCCGCGGCGATGCCATGGCGGTGGTCTCCGTCAGCGGCGACCGCGGGCAGCCCGCTTTTCTTCCTAGGAGACACTTCGAGACTCGACGAGGCTGCTGTCAGCTGTACCGGGCTGTCCCGTCGACGTCCAGGCTCTGGGCTGCTGCCAGGGTCGATGGCAGGGGGACCTATGGGTATCGCAATAGAAGTATTGCTGTGGTTCAGCAATGGCGCCGAGTCGTCGGCACGTCGCTTGTCGGTACGTCGACTTGCGGTGCCTCGCTGCCTTTTGGTCGTGGACATTTCGGCCTGCTGACAACGTCTTTAGAGAGGAGTAAGTAGCGTCTCGGCGGCGCTGCAGAGGCGAAGTCACTGGCCGACAAAAACCAGCCCAACAAGCCCAAGCTGCCACACAATAGAAAAGCGGCCAGAACTATATATTAGCACTGGTCGAGTATGACCAGTGCTATAATTACCGAGATAATCAAAAATATGGCCCGGACACCTTAAAGGCCGGGTAGCGAACGAACACAGCGCGCATCCTGTACCACGTTCTCACGAGCGCTCGATAAAGGTAATGATAATGATAGTCCGATTACATGACTTGTACCCACACTGGTGGATCGTCGATCAAATATTTTGCAGCCAAACGTTTAAATACGCGAGATCTCCTTTAACAAAAGAAAAAAAACAAAAGAGCGTTAACAATACAATTAGGGGCTGTGCCATCGTAAAAAAAACAGATTAATGGATAATCTAAGCATAACAATTCAAAGCAGTCACACTAACATATAACATAAAAATTCGATGGATTCATCACGTTTTTATGAAAAGTACAGGCGCGAGCCTACTTGAACCTTGTTTTTTACTCAGTTCTTGAACTCTTTGCTGATATGCTGAACTTGACGACGAACCCTCTGCTGATGAGCAGTTCAATTAACTTAGTGTTGATGCCAGAAGCGCCCAGTGCCTCTTTAGTTACGGCTCTAACATATGGGTGGGATTAAATACGTTGGCGTACATATTGTGCGTTGTCGTCCTCGCTACAGGTACATCAGTATTGGACGCGGCTCCCCCTCTTTTGCAACGCACACCACATTTTACACTTGACACCAAATTTTGAAACTTAAGACGCTTGCGTTGTTTGATAGTCATGCATGCTGGGGTGTACTTCTTGCCAATCATTAGTAACTACAGCGTTGCCTATAAGGTATTTGAACTGCAACGAAACTTCACTCGGGAAGAATTGGCTCAAAATGCGTAGCATATGTTCGGTAAGAAATGATAAAAAAACCGTGAAAGAGCTTGCCAATGCGTATTTTGTTTACAATGGGCGCTCTTATTGTCACCTAGCGACAGCACGGAGCCCTAGCGGTGTGCCCGGGCAAACTGGACACAAACGGAAATGACGGAAATCGCCGCTTCACCGGCGTTCATGAGCAGAACTCCCTGCTGCCATCCACAGCCCATAGCTCTTCCTTTTCTACGTGACGCCCGTCCGCGAGCAGATAATTCAGGAGGGCCAATTTATTTGTAGTACTTTTCTTCCTTCATGGTACTACAAAAGGCAGGACTCCAGGCTGCCCCAACATAAGTTGCGCCTGAAACCAACTTTCACGCTTAAAAAAAAAGTAAAGTTCCAAATGCGGCGGGTTATCGAAATAAAGCGAAAGAAATTGGAGGTATTGAAGAGCTTAGAATTGCTTTATCCGGCGCATTTCTGAGATGACCAATATAAACACAACTGGTATTTATTCTACCAAATACGGCTGAAACTGAAAAGATTGTTAAATACTGACGCAGTGCCTTCAATATGGTCAGTACAGTGGCTTTGCTCAACGTCCTGTCCTCTCTCCTGTTTTATTTATTATCTTGTTAAGATCAATTCCACTTCACAATAACGTCCAAGTGTGTGTATATGCAGATGACATTGCGTTCTTCACTGCTGAATGTGGTATACATTATTTGCACTCTACATTACAATCGTATTTGGCAACACTAGAAGTTTGGTTTCAACAGATTCAAATGACTCTAAATGTGAGCAAAATTTCAGGGGCTGCTTTTCATTTGAATTCACCGTTTAGCATTTACTTTCAATATCGCCACTAGGTGATACTTTGAAATTACTGTGTTAAATATTCAGGACTGTTCGATGATGAAAAACTTACTTGGCGAAACCACATTGAACATATAAAATCTAAAGAAACTCGTGCTATTGGAACAATTTGGTAACTCGGTCAATACCCCATAGTGGCCTACGCAAGGACAGTCTAATTATGATTCACCGTAAGCATGTTCTATCAATTCAAGAATTTGGTTGCGTTTTGTATTCTGAGGGACCAGCATATAAAATTAATCCCCTCGTTATCTTAGAACGAGAGGCCCTTCAAAGTTGTCTGGGGGTTCCGAAATTTGCTGCGAACAGTGTGTTATATCAAGAAGCCCAAATCACCCCCCCTCCCTAGCCTGTAGACATATAGATTTCGCATGCTCACCATTAAAGCATATAAAAAAATTTACGCTTCTTCATTTAAACGTTCACAGTTCGTATTCATTTCTGAACGGAGAACATTTTAATGACCCATGGTCTTGAGTACAAAGACCTCACATTTTGTTTGTTAAAGAGCAGCTAGAACATTTACATGTTAACATAAGCAGCATTGTTTTGAATGACTCTGGCAAAAACCAAAATTGAGTTTGATGATATATTCCCTTCCAATGCCAAACTCCTATCGAACAGATAACTAAAAGGCTTATTAGAAGACTATATACTTTAATTGAGAATTGTTAATGTTATTGCTGCGGATGCATCAGTGCGTGAAGAGAAAGCGGCGGTAGGCATCTTCTCACAGACATTGTCTTGGTGATTCTCAGTACGTCTTCCTGATTATACTCTTATAATTGAAGCAGAGCTTTTAGCAATTATTTTGGCCCTGAAAAACTTTCAATCGATGATTCAGCAGTTGTTATTGTTACTGATTCATTTCCCTTATGCTGATCGACAGCCTCAGCTACTTCATTCGAGTATTCTCCTTGGAATTCTTTAATACCAAATTCCCGTTACTTTAATACCAACACACATAAGTACAATGCGATTTGTGTGGATGCCAGTTCACCGAGACATATATAGAAATGCAATGGCTGACACTCTCGCGCGGTGGTCTCAAGATGGTCCTGTAACGTCCATTGTACCTGATACCAGCTTTGTCGCTGAATCCCAAATCCGTAAATATTCGCTACTCCAGGATTCCATGAAAACTAAATTACCAGTTACAGAATGCGGCCATCTTTCTCTTGCTTGTAATAATAAATGGTGCCCCTCCCGCAAACTGTAAGCGTGTTTCACAAAATTTTGATGCTGAATTCCGCCTCTGAGTTTCTATTTATACAGGTCTGGTCAGGTGCCATCTCCCCTTTGCTCGTACTGTCAAGAGCCAGAAAACTTCAGTCATTTCTTTCTTCTTTGCCGACGTTTCCCAAGCCATAGGAAGAAACATTTAAAAACTATAATTAGAAAATTAAACACTACTCTTAAGTCTGAAAATATCCTTTCTCTTGAGGCTTCTCCTGAGCTGGGCCAGAGCAACAGGAGCGTCTGCGTAGAAATTTGTGAAATTCTCAGAGACACAAGAAGGTTTGCTTGCTAAATTTTCTTTTTTATCTAATGAAATTCCACTTCTGTTAAATGACCATCCATTTATTTTGTTCAATTATTAGTTATATACCTCGTAAGGTCTGCCGTCACAGGCCAGGGGGGTGTCTTCTTTGTCGCATAAGGATGCGCTTTCCGAAGAGACAATTCTCGGGGGACAATAATTCCGGTGTAAGGACGTCCGTTCTGGTAAGAAGATAGTGGTCGGTCGCTGCTTTTGACAACCAGCTAGATGTTCCCCGGTCAGCGAAGTGCCGGCGGGTGACGGGAGGACATGCGGTGTATCGGCACCCATCCAGCTGGATTAGAGTCAGCGGTACGGCTGTCACGCTGGACAGCGTAGTCATCTCGCAGTAATGGCAGGGGACCCGCAGCCGAACGGCGCCATCATTGTGTGCGTTGGCACAGTTCGCGAAACGTAGTGGGCAGGCTAGTCCTTTTGTCTCTCTCGCTCCAAACGAGACTTCGAGTGCTTGAATAAGAGAGCGAGAGGAGAGGAAGGCAACAAGTGTTTTGTCTGTCCAATAAACGGGCTGAATTGCTTTGGTTGGCCGTGAAGAGAATCGGGAGGGGCAACCGAGGGGTTAAAACCTGGCTCCCGTTTCCTCACGGTCGTTCTGGTCGCAGCAAAGAGTGCTCTGCACTATCGGCTCTGCCGTGGCAACATGCGACGGTTCCAAAGGTGAAGAGCCTTGTAAATTTGTACATAAGTTCATGTACATAAAGTGGAGCTGTTGCAACGTATTGAGAAGCGCTGCTCTCTACCCTTTACAAGCAGCAGCAGCTACGGCAAAACAAGACGGACACTACTCAAACAACCTTCCACTCCCTTCTGTAGCAACAGCCGATACGCAGCTGAGATCTCTGCTCAAGGGAACAGAGGGAGAGGGTAGAGTGTTGAGTTTTACTTACCTACTTTATTCGTAATTCCCCTTATAATTATTCACTCTTGTAGTCCCTAGATGACTGAATATTTATTTTTCCTTCTTCCAACTTTAACAATTCATTTTCCCCATTACAATAACTGCCGGTTTGATGGCCAATCCTGCATAGTGGGTACGAGCCAAAGCATATAGGAACAAGCAAGCAAGCAAGCCACTGCAAACACAACAGCGTGAAGCCCCAACCAGCGTTTGGAGAAGCACCGGCGACTATATGTGTATTCTTACGAGACACTAGTAAAGCGTATGCTTGCGTTAGCGCATTTCGTTAGCGTATTTTGATTGCGTAACGTTATTTTAAATATACAACCGTATAAAAACGAAGCGCGATATAGCTGTGCTATCGATGCGTGAGTAACCAAAGATGCAAAAGCTATCGGCTTGATCGACTCGCTTCTAGCTACGAGTAATGCAAGCAGTGAACTTCGACAGAAATATGGTTGTGCTCGGCTCCAAGCAATTTTAGTGCATAAACGTATTGTAAGAAAACTAATTGTGCTACGTTAGGTAAGAGTTGTTCTTTTTGGCATAGCCAACAATTTTTTCAAAAAAGTAAGGACGCTTTAATAGACATGAGAGTGGGCGAAACCGAGCATCGACATAGGAAACAACGCCGTCTTGCCGTATCAACGAAGTAATAATGTACAAATCGTTACCCAGCAGCATCATTCATAGGAGCTTGCTTGACAAGCTTTTAACGATTGCGCATTGTAAGGCCGTGATGTCCGGCAGCCGGCGTGAACGCCGGTGTTAAGGTACGTGCACATTGGCGGGAAGCATGCCCCGGCTACGTCCCGCGCGTCGGTGCCTCCACTCGGCAGCCAGCGTCAAGCTGTCCACATTGGTGGCGCCGCGAGAAAAGTGAGACAAGAATGGACATGTGTAGGTTGTCGTGATTAGAAGAGGAAGAAGGCGCCTAATACCTGCAGCCTGGTAGGGAGCACGGCACAGCGCCTGCGTATCGAGGCGCGCGCCCATCTGCCAGCTGCCGGGCTGTGTTCTCTGCGCCAGACACAGAGAGGGAAAAGCATGGGTGAGGAGGAGCCACCGATGTGAGGAGGAAGGGAGGAAAAGCAGGCGCTCATTGGTGATGGAACATTATTCAGTGTAAAAGCGCCCAGGAATTATACTGTGATTATAGCACCACTCAGTTTCTAAGTTATGATAACGCGAAGCGAAGAAAAAAAAGGTGGACAAGTGGTGGAGAGGGGGTGGGGATTTGACCTTCCAGCCCCGCGAATGCTGTAAAGAGGTCATTCTGGGAATGGATTTCTTGCGAGCATACGGAGCAGTGATAACGTCCGTTCGAGGAATAACGTTCGCTACCGACTCGGACACGTCTAACCATGAGAAAAATCAGCGACATCGTTTACGTATTGCCGGCGACGACGTCATACTTCTGCCATGGAGTTGCTTTCTCCTACCAGTGCATTACAACAGCCCACAGAGTGCAACTGGCGTCACTGAACGCCTCAGTGAGCTAGTATTAACTTGTGCACTTCCATCACCATGGGTGTCGTCGATGGATGCTCTGAAGTATTGTTGACCAATTTTAGCAAGGAACGCCGACACATTGGGGGGGGGGGAGGGGCACTGCCATTGATTATTTCGCCAAACTTGTGCAAATAGAAGATATTAATCTTGCGGAGGAGGTGGCACCACCTGCTATCCCATCGATGATACGTGTTGAGGTTAGTCCGACGCTATCAACCACTAAGCGAGACCGCCTTATTGAGCTGATCAACATGTTCGGCAGCTGCTTCTCTTCCACTTCCAGAGTTGGTCAGACACCACTCACGAAACACCGCATCATCAAATATTCTGACGCCAGACCCATCCGGCAAAATCCTTATCGCGTTGCTCCAAAATAGCGTGAGGCAATTCAAAAACAAGTGAAAAAGATGCTTTAAGGCGGCGCTACTAACTTATCCAACAGCCCTTGAGCGTCGCCCGTAGTACTCGGTAAAAATAAGGATGGCAGCTTGTGTTTCTGTGTCCACTATCGGAAGCTCAACTAGATTACGATGAAGGACGTTTATCTACTGCCGCGGTTATCCACTGCCTTGGATCAGTTGCGAAGCGCACGCTACTTTTCATCAATTAACTTGAAATGCGGCTATTGACAAATTGAAGTGGATGAGAGAGACCATGAAAAGACGGACTTTTTCACGCCAGACAGTCTTTTCGAATTTCAGGTGCTCGCCTTCGGTTTGTGTTCGGCGCCAGCTACCTCTTAGCGTCAAATGAACACAGTGATATAGGGACTTAAGTGGCAAACCTGCCTGGTCTACCTTGATGGTGTGATTATCTTTTCTGTGACGTTCGAGAAACACTTCAAAAGGCTATACGCAGTTTCAAGGCAGCACGTTTGGCCAGCCCTACACTGAAGCCTGAAAAAATGTCCCTTTGGCTTCCACGATCCTCAATTCCTCGGTCATGCCGTCAGCAGCCAAGGTATCCGACCTGTCCCAGATAAACTTACTACAATGGCAAAGTTCCGATCCCGTCATGTAAAAAAAACAGTTAAGCATTTTTTGTAACTACGTGCCTATTATCGGCAATTTATTTCTAATTTTCCACGCATCGCATGTCAATTGACCCAGCTATATTCCCTTCTCATTGGGGTAAAAGCAACAATGGACATTTCAAGATTTTCTTCAGCGTGTGCAAACACCTCCTGTCCTCGCACACTTCGATGAAGACGCGCTGACCACATTGCACACAGACATAGTAATGTCGGTATCGGAGCAGTACTTGCACAGTGGCAGGATAACAGTGGTAATGTGATCACTAATACCCACAGGACGCTGTCCCGAACCATGATGGCCGAGAAAAAATGTCTCGCGGTATTATGGGCAGTCATCAAATTTTGTCCATATTTGTATGGTCACTCGTTCACAGTTATCAGTGATCACCATTCACACTGCTGGTTAATGAATTTTAATGATTCATCCGGCCCGGACGTCTAACACGCTGGAGTCTTCGGCCCCACTTCCGCGTTGCCTACAAATCGGGTAGACGACACGCTGAAGCCGACTGTATTTCTCGGTCTCCCGTTGAAGCAGTGGAGCACAACGACGACGACACAGCCTTTTTGGGCATTTTGCACACTGCTGCTCTTTCACGCCAGCAGTAGGATGACGCTGAACTGCTGCCGCTGATTTATTACCTCGAAGGACAAACCGACAGCGTGCCGAAATTCTTTGAAAGAGGGCTAGTGCCGTACTGCTTGTGCAATTACGTACGTTACAAGAACTTCTCTTCTAGGGCCAGTAGCTACTTGCTTGTCGTTCCGCCATGGCTTCGGTGTGAAATCCTCTACGCTTGCCAGAACGAGCTATCATAAAGATGGTGTGCCACACTCGCCATTATGGCTACTAGTGGCGCTGACTGACACTCCCACGTTTAAATTCACATAGATACCCAATAAAGTGGCTGGGGGATAGCTGTCGTGGTAGCTCAGTGGTAGAGCATCGAACGCGTTATTCGAAGGTCACAAATTTCGATCCTGCCCACGGCAAGTTATCTTTTCACCCACTTTTCTTTCTTCACATTTACATTACAATTGGCCTAAAAACTTCCCCTATAATTTCCTTGACAATGTTGTTTGTTAGATCACACACACACACACACACACACACACACACACACACATATATATATATATATATATATATATATATATATATATATATATATATATATATATGGTGGGGATAATAATTTAATGGGTCAATGGGCCAGTTAGTCTTCGTGGAACTATGGGATATGGCACAACGCGCCCGTGGTGCCATATCCCATACCAATATATATATATATATATATATATATATATATATATATATATATATATATATATATATATATATATATATATATATATATATATATATATATATATATATATATATATATATCATCATCAGCCTGTCTACGTCCACTGCAGGACAAAGGCCTCTCCCACGTTCCGCCAGTTAACCCGGTCCTGTGCTTGCTGTTGCCAATTTATACCCACAAACTTCTTAATCTCATCTGCCCACCTAACCTTCTGTCTCCCCCTACCCCGCTTCCCTTCTCTGGGAATCCAGTTGGTGACCCTTAATGACCAGCGGTTATCCTGTCTACGTGCTACATGCCCGGCCCATGTCCATTTCCTCTTCTTTATTGCAGCTATGATATCCTTAACTCCCGTTTGTCCCCTAATCCACTCTGCTCTCTTCTTGTCTCTTAAGGTTACACCTACCATTTTTCTTTCCATTGCTCGCTGCGTCGTCCTCAATTTAAGTTGAACCCTCTTTGTGAGTCTCCAGGTTTCTGCTCCGTAGCTAAGTACCGGCAAGATACAGCTGTTATATACCTTCCTCTTGAGGGACAGTGGCAATCTACTTGTCATAATTTGAGAGTGCCTGCCGAATGTGCTCCACCCCATTCTTATTCTTCTGGTTACTTCAATCTCGTGGTTAGGCTCTGCGGTTATTACCTGCCCTAAGTAAACATATTCTTTTACAACTTCAAGTGCACTATTACCTATCGCAAAGCGCTGCTCCTGTCCGAGGTTGTTGTACATTACTTTCGTTTTCTGCAGATTAATTTTAAGACCCACCTTTCTGCTCTCCTTGTCTAACTCCGTAATCATGAGTTGCAATTCGTCCCCTGAGTTACTCAGCAATGCAATGTCATCGGCGAAGCGCAGGTTACTGAGGTACTCTCCATTAACTCTTATCCCTAACTGTTCCCATTCTAGGCTTCTGAAAACGTCCTGCAAGCACGCAGTGAATAGCATTGGGGAGATTGTGTCCCCCTGCCTTACACCCTTCTTTATTGGTATTCTGTTGCTTTTTTTATGAAGCACTATGGTAGCAGTTGATCCCCTGTAGATTTCTTCCAGAATGTTTATATATATATTTCATCTACGCCCTGATTCCGCAGTGTCTACATGACGGCTGATATTTTGTACTGAATCAAACGCCTTCTCGTAATCTATGAAGGCTATGTATAGTGGTTGGTTATACTCTGAGCATTTCTCTATTACCTGATTGATAGTATGAATGTGGTCAATTGTTGAGTAGCCTGTTCTAAATCCTGCTTGTTCCTTTGGTTGATTGAATTCTAATGTTTTCTTTACTCTGCTAGCAATTACCTTTGTAAATAGCTTGTATACTACAGAGAGCAAGCTGATCGGCCTGTAATTCTTCAAGTCCTTGTCATCTCCTTTCTTATGTATTAAGATGATGTTAGCGTTCTTCCAAGACTCTGGTACTTTTCCCGTCAGGAGACACCTCGTAAATAGAGTGGCTAGTTTTTCTAACACAATCTGTCCTCCATCTTTCAGCAGATCTGATGTTACTTGATCCTCACCAGCAGCTTTGCCTCTGTGCATGCTCTCCAAAGCTTTTCTGACTTCTTCTATCATTACCGGTGGGGTGTCGTCTGGGTTACTGCTAGTTCTTATAGTATTAAGGTCGTGGTTGTCTCGGCTACTGTACAGATCTCTGTAAAATTCCTCCGCTATTTTAACTATCCTATCCATATTGGTAGTTAATTTGCCTTCTTTGTCCCTTAGTGCATACACCCGCCTTTTGCCTATCCCAAGTTTCCTCTTCACTGCTTTGACGCTTCCTCCGTTTTTCAGAGCGTGCTCAATTCTCTCCATGTTATACCTTCTTACATCGCATACTTTACGTCTATTAATCAGCTTCGAAAGCTCTGCCAGTTCTATTTTGTCTGTTGTACGTGACACTTTCATGATTTGACGCTTCTTAATTAGGTTCTTCGTTTCCTGGGAAAGCTTGCCGGTGTCCTCTCTAGCTACCCTGCCTCCAACTTCCACTGCACACTCCGTGATGATACTCGTCAGATTATCATTCATTGTATCTACGTTAAGGTTGGTTTCCTCGCTAAGAGCAGAGTACCTGTTCTGCAGTGACACTCTGAATTCCTGCACTTTCCCTCTCAGTGCTAGCTCATTGATTGGCTTCATGCGTATCAGTTTCTGTCGTTCCTTCTTCAAGTCTAGGCGGATTCGAGCCCGTACCATTCTATGGTCACTGCATCTTACCTTGCCAACCACTTCCACATCCTGCACGGCTCCTGGGTGTGCAGTCATTATAAAGTCTATTTCGTTCTTATTTACGCCATAAGGGCTCCTCCATGTCCACTTGCGGTTTTCTCGTTTTCGGTAGAAGGTATTCAAAATACGCAGATTATTGCGTTCTGCGAATTCTACTAGCAGCTCTCCTCTGGCGTTTCTAGTGCCGATGCCATAATCTCCTACTGCCTGGTCTCCAGCCTGCTTCTTCCCTACCTTTTTATTAAAGTCGCCCATTACTATAGTATACTGTGTTTTCACCTTACTCATTGCCGATTCCACGTCTTCATAGAAGCTTTCAACTGAAGCGTCATCATGGCTGGATGTAGGCGCGTAAGCCTGTACTACCTTCATTTTGTATCTTTTATTCAGTTTAATTACAATGCCTACCACCCTTTCATTAATGCTATAGTAATCCTCTATGTTGCCAGCTATGTTTCTATGAATTAGGAACCCTACTCCCAGTTCTCTTCTGTCTGCCAAGCCCCGATAGCAAATGACGTGTCCATTCTGTAGCACAGTATAGGCCTCATCTGTCCTCCTAACCTCACTCAGCCCTATTATATCCCATTTAATGCCTTCTAGCTCCTCGAATAATACAGCTAGACTTCCCTCACTAGATAACGTTCTAACGTTAAACGTTGCTAAGTTCAAGTTCCAATGGTGGCCTGTCCGTATCCAGAGATTCCTAGCACCCTCTGCTGCTTTGCAGATCTGACCGCCGTTGTAGTCAGTTGCTCCGCAGCTGGTGGGGACTGAGGGCCGTGAGTTAATTGACGAATGCCTACGGGAGGGGGTGGCCATATACTGCACCAGGGTGGCCAATCCTTCTCTGGTGAGATCATCGGTGCGTGCCGGCTTTAAGCCGGTACGATCAGACAGTATATATATATATATATATATATATATATATATATATATATATATATATATATATATATATATATATATATATATATTTATATATATATATATATATATATATATATATATATGTTCGCTTTCCAAGGGCTGCAATTTTCATTTTTTCATTTTTGCTGGAAGCGAAAATGCGGTAGGCCCGTGTGCTTAGTTGGGGGCAGGTTAAAGAACCCCAGGTGGTGTAAATTTCTGGAGCCATTCACTACGGCTTCTCTTATAATCGTAAGGTGGTTTCGAGACGTTAAACCCCCCGTATGCATCAATGAACCCACCACCATACAGTCACCATGCGCGTACACTAACCACTACCCCACTCCACGCTACACAACTGTCTAAAATGAAAGAGGCTTAGGTAGGCACCGATGAGTTAGCACACAGCGCGAACATTGCTGCAGTTGTCCCAAAGAACGGGTGCTTTATTCCACAAGGAGGAAAGTGGCCTTCCTTGTGGTGCCGTGTGCAATCTTTTGCGCACATTTCGTCTTTCGGAGGTGCAAAGAGGCTTTTCGTGGTAACTGCGCAGTTGCTCCGGAAAGCTTTTTAGAGTGTTTGTGCGTGTGTATATCTCTGAGCTCATCCTTGCTGAGAGAGAGAGAGAGAGAGAACTAAGCAACGCTGTGCGTGTGTGCTTCTTTTCTGTCAGAGTTGTATTTTGAGCTGTTAAAAACAATTCAAGTTCAATCAAAACTAACTAGCCCAACTCCTAATTAGGCCTTCATCGTGCATTAAACTACGACCTTTCATTTTCTCCCTGGTTCGGTGGGTCAAGCTGCGGGTGAAGCTTTGAAGCTGAGCTTTCCACTGTACTCGAGTCCACTGTTTTATTCTTCGCCTCTTTTCAAACTGCGGCCATCACTCCTATAGTTACCGTAAGCAATGCTGATCAAGTTTATCGAAGACTAAAGCACACACTTTTTGTGGCGCTTCTAGTACGGCAGGACTAAAGCATTTCAAAAGATTCGTCATAATCATCGGCTCACAGCAGCTTCGATAAAACAGCCATGACGCTATTCAATTTTGATATGCAATTTTCTTGAAGCAACAAATCCTCTGACTGGTCCATAAAACAGTTGCCCCGTTCCCATGCACAACAAATCAAGCCCGATTTCCGTTTATACATTACAAGGTGCGAAAGAGTCGCATAGGCGGCCTGCAACGCAAGGAACATTCAAGGCCAATCGTCGAAGCAGAAATTTACGAAAAAACTTACTATAATAAAACATTTTCTGGTAACGTTTTGATTTCCTCGTAACGATATAACCGAGTAAATACTGTGGTGAAGGAAAACTTCGCCTTAGTTATTGGTTTCCCAGAGTGCAGCTGACAACGACCATTGTCAAAAGTGCGGGGAGGAGGCCCAGCCCCCACAGCATTTCTCAATTGGGGGGAGGGCTCGTGCCTCCCCTTGCCCTTTTCCTGACTGATACGCCTATGAGAAGACATCATTCAGTCTTGTTTATGGCCGTGATGTTACAACAACGTTAAACGCAATGCTCCCCCGTGAAAACGTGGCCCATAAGACGGCAGCTACAGTTTTTACGCAGTGAGCAGAAGAAGCTCGGCAACTTGCCTGGTTGCGGGTAATCGATTAACAGGACAAGGACTATAGGCACTACAATCTCCGGCACAGACCCGTCACATGTAACGTGGGCGACAAGGTGTTGGTCTGAACACCCATTCGCCGTCGCGGCCTTTCGAAAAACTGTTGCGGAGATACTTCGGACCTTACAAGGTTCCCCGACGCATTAGCGAGGTGAATTACGAGGTTGTTCCCGACGGCCCTCAGAGTTCAAAGCGCCGAAGACATTCGCCAGAAATTCTTAACGTGCTTCGAATGAAGCCATACCTTCAGTTACCATAGTTTTAGTTTTTTCTGCTTTTTCAGCCTCACCATCGGGACGATGGTTTTTTTTCAAGGAGGGAGAATGGCACACGTATGTGCCAGTGGCGAGGACGAAAAAGCAGCGCATGAACATTTTGTCAGAACAAAAATGAAGAAGACGTGGCTGCCTCTTTGAGGAGTCTGACCCTTTGTCGGTCGTCTTCCATTTATTGTCGATCGCTTGTCATCACAATATTCTTGACTTTGTTGAAGAGTACGTCATCGTTACTTGCCATTAATTACCTCCAGTTACTGCTCACCGGTGTTGTTTTCTTTCATGTTGATGATGAAATAAAGTTATTATTATTACTTTCAAATTCATTATCTAGAAACTTTAAAACCTTGTTCGAAGTTGTTTTGTTTCCCCTGGATCAATCATACTCCTGAGGATATGCCATGTTTTTGGGTGTCTAACGTCCCTCTGAGTGTGCCACTAAACTGCCTCCAGTTACTGCTATTTAATGACATGGGTAGTGGTTGGCTTCCTGTGACAACTGAGCTATCCTTACCTTCACTTTCACCGATTAAGCTTTTACTTCCTCTATCTCTTATGAGGGTTCTCCTCCCGTCCCACAAATGTGGAGGTGTTTGTCTATTGCTGGAATTTACACGCTTCTTTATAGTTACTTTGTCACTTCCCTGTATGTCTTCCTTATTTGTGTTACCCAGTTACCGAGATCTGTTATTTGTCCTTGGTCTCAATGTTTTCCATAAATTTATTCTCATCAATACTGTGACCTTACCGATTCGTCTTGGTGTGGTCGCATTAAGTGGTATTCCGAGAATGTAGTGGTCGCTTCCTAAGTTTTCTCTGAAGATTGCCTAGATGGCGTTCCCTTCAGAATTTGTAAATGCTAAATCCGGTGACGTGTCTTTAGACTGTTCCCAATCCGCGTTGGTAGGTCTGGTTGTGTCAGTTGACAGAGATCATAAATTTCAACAAGGTCTACAAGAAGCGTTCCCTTGGGGCTGTCCTGCTTATATCCCCAATTTCAATGTGGTGCATTAAAATCCCCCCTAATGACAAGCCTGTCTTTCTTTTTCATTACGTCGCATGCGCTTTGATGTTCTCAAAGTCGGCTCGTCTCTCTTTAGGTGATATATATATCACCTAAAGAGAGACGATATATATATATATATATATATATATATATATATATATATATATATATATATATATATATATATATATATATATATATATATATATATATATATATATATCGCGATGATGTTTATTCGAACAGAGGAGTCGCAACGAGGTCGCGACGGAAAATGGGCGAACAGCAAGTCTGGCAAAGGCGGCACAGGTTCTCGCGCAATCAGAGCACGGCCTTTTCGTTGTCTTCCGAAGGCGCATGCGCGTTGGTGCGTATGCTCCACTACAATACCCCCGGGGTGAAGGGTAGCCATCCTAGCGACTCAGGGAGTAGGCACAATGAGGGGGTCGTAGCAGGGCTTGAGACGGTCGACGTGTATGGTCTCGTGTCCTTGACGGCGCAAATCTGGTGATTGTGTTAATGGCTCGATGATGTAATTCACCGGGGAGGTCGCGTCAATGACATGGTAGGGACCATGGTACCGGGCCAGAAGTTTAGAAGGCAGGCCAGGAACGTGCGGGGGCACCCAAAGCCACACAAGGGAGCCAGCACGAAATGTAGGAGCTATGCGGTGAGCGTCGTCGTGTCGAGTCTTTTGTAGACCTTGAGCCTCACTTGTCAGAGACCGAGCCAACTGACGGCAGTCTTCAGCGTATCTGGCGACTTCCGAAAGCGGGGAGCACTCAGATGCATCAGGGCGGTACGGTAGTATAGTGTCGAGTGGGTGGGAAGGTTCGCGGCCGTACAATAGAAAGAACGGGGAAAAACCGGTAGTCGCTTGCGTCGCGGTGTTATAAGCGAAGGTAACAAAGGGCAATACAGCGTCCCAGTTAGTGTGGTCGGAGGAGGTGTACATCCTCAGCATGTCGCCAAGTGTGCGGTTGAACCGCTCAGTAAGACCATTTGTCTGTGGATGATATGAGGCAAATTTCCGGTGGATAATGTTGCATTCAGCGAGGATAGCTTGGATGACCTCCGACAGGAACACTCGACCCCTATCACTGAGTGATTCCCGCGGAGCACCATGGCGTAGATTGAAGCTGCGGAGAATGAAGAGTGCAACTTCGTGGGCGGTCGCTGCCGGTAGAGCTGCAGTCTCAGCGTAGCGTGTCAGATGATCGACTCCGACAATAATCCACCGGTTTCCAGAGCTACTATATGGGAGGGGGCCATAGAGGTCTATACCCACGCGGTCGAATGGGTGAGCCGGGCACGGGAGCGGCTGTAACATGCCAGTAAGGTGCCGCGGAGGTGTCTTGTTCTGTTGGCAAGTGGTGCAAGACTGAACGTATTTCTGCACAAAGCGATGCATTCCTCGCCAGTAATAGCGTTGGCGCAGCCTTTCGTAGGTTTTCAGGACACCTGCGTGAGCACTTTGGGGATCTGCATGGAAATTCATGCAGATGTCAGAGCGCATATAAGTTGGGACAGCAAGGAGCCACTTCCGACCACCAGGCATGTAGTTGCGGCGGTACAGAATGTTGTCTCGTAGGGAAAAGTGGGCTGCTTGCCGGCGTAGCGCTCTTGTGTAAGGGACAGCAGACGGATCGGTAAGGTTGTTGACTAACAAGGCAAGGTATGGGTCTTTACGCTGCTCCGAAAGCATGTCAGTCGTGTCGAGTGGTGACAAGGTGGTAAAAGGGGGAGACAGAAAAGCCACATCTGGTGTTAATGGCGATCATGAAAGTGCATCAGCATCCGCATGCTTGCGACCGGAACGATATATGACAGGGATGTCGTATTCTTGCAATCGAAGTGCCCAACGCCCCTGGCGTCCGGACGGGTCTTTCAAGGTGGACAGCCAACATAGAGCGTGCTGGTCTGTTACCACGTCGAAAGGACGGCCGTAAAGGTACGGGCGAAACTTCGTCAATGCCCAGATTATGGCCAAACACTCCTTCTCTGTAACGGAGTAATTCAATTCAGCCTTCTTGAGAGTGCGACTTGCATAGGCGACTACGTATTCAGCTTGGGTGCCTTTCCGTTGTGCCAACACTGCACCAAGACCGATGCCACTTGCATCGGTGTGAATTTCTGTGGCCGCAGCAGGGTCGAAGCGACGAAGAATAGGTGGTGAGGTCAGCAGGTGGCGCAGCTGGCGAAATGCGTCGTCACATGCAGGTGACCATGCAGATATGCCTTTGCTGTTGGAAAGCAGACTCGTGAGAGGTGTGATGATGGATGCGTAGTTGCGCACGAAGCGACGAAAGTAGGAGCAGAGACCGACGAATCTTCTTAGGGCTTTCAGTGATGTGGGCAACGGAAAGTCAGCGACAGCTCGAAGCTTATCGGGATCCGGAAGAACACCGTCTCTTGTGATGACATGTCCCAAGATGGTTAGTTTTCGTGCTGCGAAGTGGCACTTCTTGGAGTTAAGTTGTAGGCCTGCAGAAGTTAGACATGTCAGAATCTCGTGGAGGCGACCAAGATGTGTCGGGAAATCAGATGAAAAGACTACGATGTCGTCCAGGTAACATAAGCAGGTTTTCCACTTGTGGGCACGCAAGATGGTGTCGATCATGCGCTCAAATGTGGCAGGCGCGTTGCAGGGCCCAAATGGCATGACTTTGAACTCATATAGGCCATCCGGCGTTACAAAGGCTGTTTTAGGGCGATCACATTCAGCCATTGGCCCCTGCCAATACCCACAACGCAGATCCAAAGTTGTAAAGTACTCGGCACCTTGTAAACAGTCAAGAGCATCGTCTATTCGTGGTAGCGGGTAGACATCTTTTTTCGTATTATCGTTTAAGCGGCGACAGTTCACGCAAAATCGTACGGTGCCATCTTTTTCTTGACCAGAACCACAGGTGATGACCAAGCGCTTTGAGAAGACTGTATGACTCCACGTTTAAGCATGTCATCTACTTGCTCCGTAATGACGTGGTGCTCTTCGGCGGAAACGCGGCAAGGACACTGTCGCAGAGACGAATGTGAGCCGGTGTCAATAGTATGAGTGATAGTCGTGGTGCGGCCCAAAGCAGGTTCTTGAAAGTCGAAAGAAGAACGAAACTTGTTAAGAAGAGCAACAAGTTGGCGGCGATGCGAGAGGGGAAGGTCTGCGTGAACAGCATTGTCGAAGGCTGAGGAACTTGATGGCTCAGACGCATGAGTGATTGCAGCAATGTGACATGGCGTTTCGTCGGGAAGAATAATATCATCGATATGGTCGACAGGTTGCACATATCCTAACGTTTCACCACGAAGTAAGCCAATGGGGTAGTTGCAGCGGTTGGTGACCAGCATTACGGTTAAACCAGACGCAATAGTAAGAACAGCAAATGGGAGAACGATGCCCTTGCGTTCAGTAAAAACCGGAGATGGCGTAAACACCACCGTGCCGTCAGGTTGCGCCACACACGAAAGGCTAATAGGGACCGAAGCTTCAGGAGGCAAGGTGATGTCGTCATCAGCGATGAGTTTGCAGAGCAGAGGAGAGCGGTCGGGTGGTGGAAATTCACATGTTGGCACAAGCGACACTTTGGAACGGGAACAATTGATGATATCTTCATGACGTGATAAGAAATCCCAACCCAGGATAAGGTCATGAGAGCAAGATGGTAGAACAAAAAACTGTACGACGTACAAAACGTCTCGGATGACGACGCGCGCCGTACACACAGCCGAGGGATGAATGCGTTGCGCGCTAGCCGTGGACAGCACCAAGCCACTGAGAGATGTAGTCACTTTCTTCAGTTTCCTACAAAATTTTGCGTTCATCACAGAAACGGCGGCCCTGGTATCACTTAACGCTAATGTGGCGACTCCCTCAACATCGACATCAACAACATTTTGAAGGAGGAAGAAGAAGTGTCTCTTTAGAAAAACACTTGTTTCAGCGCTCTGTTTCAATTTAGTGAAATCATCGGTCTTTTGAGGTGCCTCGCCTCTCCGTCTTGCGGTGATGGACATGGAGCATGCCAGAGGCCCGCCTGGTCACAGGTCCTCACACCCGTCAACCACAAGGAAGCGAGCTGGCTCTCCCAGTGACACTGAGGACACCGATCTCTATTCTATGTCGGAAGACGACACATCCGATGGCAGCTTTATACCTGTCCGGGGTAAAAGGGCAAAGAGAAGGACGGCGAATACAGCAGCATCAGCTCCTGCAAGCACAGCGACTGTGCATTCAAGGCCTGCGCGCTGGCCGCACGTCATCATCTTCATGCCCGAAGATCCATCAAGCAACCTACGGCTCCTGAACAGGCAAGCCCTTTCGGTTGCTCTCGAATGTGCGGTGCCACATCAAATTAAGGACGTACGAGTAAACCGAAGGAAGAACATTCTCGCCATAGACGTGCACAATGTGAGTGCGCTAGGACAGCTGTAGCAAATGACTGAGCTAGGTGGCATTAAAATGCGCCCCTTTATCTCAATGGATGACAAATCAATTGCCGGTGTAATTTATGACATCGACACTGTTATTCCTAATGCTGACTTGTCTACCCTCATCAAGCCTGCAAACGAGGGAACTGTCATTACGCAAGTGCGGCGCCTTGGAAATACGCGCTGCGCAAAAGTGTTTTTCAAGGGAGATTGTATACCGTCCCACGTTAAAATTGGACATTTCGACAGCCGGTTCGACCATTCATCCAAAAGCCACTTCAATGTCATCAGTGCTTCAGGCTAGGACACGTCAAGGGCGTATGCCCCAACTTACGACTGTGTCCCCGCTGCGCTGAATCTCATGCTGAAGACACCTGTCGGGCGACTACTCTGAAGTGCGCCAACTGCAGTGGCCCTCATGCTGCCTCGTCGAAAGACTGTCCTCGAATCCAAGAGGAGCGCACGGTTCTCATACAAATGGCCCGAGACAACTCAACACACAGGGAGGCAGCCGAAGTAGCCCGGCGTCGGCGTCGACGTCGGCATCATCGAAAGTCTTCAAAGAAGGCACATTCCCGAGACGCTCCTTCCCACTCTTTAGCGGTTCTATCCAGTAGCGCCTCGAAAGGGCCCACCACTTCTACGAAAGAAACAGAGAAGCCTCCTTCTCTGGAGGAATGGCCCACGCTCCCGACGCGCTCTTCTGCCAAGAAATTTCTGCAGGTTGTGGCCACACAAGAGCCGTCTCCAACCATGGAAGATTTGCCTAAAACTGATCGTCAAGTGATCTCGGTGCTGCGTTCCCTTATAGAAGCCATCCGAGCGATATTAGTCGACACGAAGACACCATCTGCTCGAAGCGCACTTGGACTATTGGACGCCCTAAGCCCAGTGCTTGAATCTCTCAACTAGGAAGATGGCTACTCACACCTCAACATTTCTTAAAGAAGTCAAGGCTGCATCCGTCATCCAATGGAACGCCAGAGGACTAAAATCACGCCTTTCAGATTTTCGTCATTTTGTGTTTACCAACGTGTTTCCAATCATCGTCATTTATGAACCCAATTTGTCGAAACCAATAAGACTATCGGGGTACGAAGCTGTCATGTCTTCAACGAACGGTGCGTGCAGCAAAATCATCTTCTTTGTTCGTCGTGAACTGACGTATGTTGTGCAACCAATTGCACCTCACGATGACAATCAGTATGTCTGCATTACTGTGAAAAAGAACCAACTCATGTTTACTCTCATAGGCGTTTATATATTGCCGTCAAGTAATCTCGATTCCAGGAGATTAGCTGATATTTTGAGAGTGTGTCCAGCACCATGGGTCCTCATAGGTGATTTCAATGCGCACAATCACGCATGGGGAAGTACGCGGACAAATGCAAGAGGACGCAGGTTAGCAAACATCGCCTACAACTATGGCCTTACTCTCCTGAACGACGGCAGCCCCACTTTTCTTCGAGGGGTGACATACGACAGCTGTCTCGACCTTGCTTTTGTCTCCAACTCCCTCGCGAGATACGTCAAGTGGTTTCCAGATGTTGAGACACGAGGAAGTGATCACATTCCAATCTACCTTAACATCAACGGCTTGTCTAGTTATGGTCCACGGACGACCATTCGAGCAGTCCAATGGACCAACTTCAAATCTGACATGGAAGATGCTTGCAGCGATGGCCTACGATCTGGGTTAGAGGAAACAATTAAGAGCACAATGCAAAACTCCACTCGCATGGTGACAATATCTTCTACACGAAACGACTTTGATATAGAGTTGGAGCGTCTCCGAGCACTGCGACGCCGGGCGGAGCGTCGGTATCTGCGTAAAAAATCAATTCACGATCTTAGGGCAGCCAGGAGGATGCAAAAGAAGATTCGGCGTCGCATGGATAGATTAGCGTTGGAACGATGGACAACGTTTTGCCAGTCACTAGACCCTCGCAAGCCACTCTCACACATTTAGAAAACGGTGCAAGGTCTGCGTCACCCTACGAAACAGCGCTTTCCATTCAAAGCGCTCGCGCTATTTCAAAGGAGGCAATACATCGATGTCGCAGAAGATTTCTGTGCGCAGATCGCCAACCAAGCCACTCGTCCAGATTCTCCAGTGAGAGGTGACGTCGCCCGTTCCCGTGACTACCACATGGACCTCCTTTTTACAATGGAGGAGCTCGAGGCGGCACTAGCTCTCTGCAGGCGTTCAACTTCTCCGGGCCCAGATGGTATTCCGTACCGAGCCTTGTGCAACCTTGGGGAAGGTGCAAGGAGAGAACTGTTGAGCCTCTACAACACCTCGTGGTAGGATGGCAATGTTCCTGATGACTGGAAAATAAGCCGCTTGTTACCCATCTTGAAGCAGGGCAAATCCTCACTCGAACTAACCTCATACCGCTCAATAGTACTGGCCAGCTGCGTAGGGAAGATAATGGAACGGATGATACTAGGCCGCCTGGAGTGGTATCTTGAATACTACAAGATTTATCCGAATTCAATGGCTGGTTTCCGACGCGACCACTTTCCTATGGACAATGTCGTTGATCTAGTTTCGTACGTTCAGCACGAAAGATCCCGTAAGCGACTATCTGCAGCTTTGTTTCTAGATGTGAAAGGCGCTTATGATAATGTACTACATGAAGCCATTTCGGGTGCTCTTGCGGTGGTTGGCCTTGGTGGTCGAGTCTTTCGGTGGACTTCGAGTTACCTGGCTGCAAGATCATTCTTTGTGTTAACAGAAGATGGCCCAACTACGCGACGCTATACTTCCAGGGGTGTTCCTCAAGGCGGAGTTCTTAGCCCGACGCTATTCAATCTTGCACTAATTGGCCTTGCTGAATACTTGCCAAGCACCATTAAAATCTCAATATACGCAGACGACATCTGTGTCTGGACATCGGCAGTCACACGTCCTCAGATACGTTCCCGGCTTCAAAAAGCAGCAACTATGATTGCCAACTACTTGTTCAAAGAAGGTCTCAGCATATCACCAGAAAAATGCGCGCTGGTGGCTTTCACTCGCAAAGCAATGACCCCTTATGTCATCTCAATCTGCGGGCGACCGATTTCTTACGCCAAAACCCACCGGTTTCTGGGCATCATTATTGATAGGGACCTCTGTTGGAGTCCGCCTTTGACCTATATGAAGAAGCGCCTGACCGCTATTTCTCAACTGTTCAAGTTCCTGGCAAGAAAGACGTGGGGGATGTCAGTAGACGCAATGATGGAGCTCTACAGGGCCCTGTTTCTCGGTTTTCTCAGATATAGCTTGCCCGTGCTTAGCAATACCTGCAAGACCAATGTTCGTGTTTTACAGGCAGTACAAGCCCAAGCGCTGAGAGTGTGCCTCGGTCTGCCCCGATGTACGTCAACAGAAGCAACAATTGCAATTACTGGTGACTATCCGATACAAACTCACATTGTTGTAAAAGTCCTGAGAACGCACATCCAACACTTCGCACGTGCCCCAGGCCATCACCTTTCACTGTTGCCTTCATAGAGGCGCCAAGCATCGTTCGCCAAAATTATCGTGAAATACAACGATAAACTTCCCTCGGGCTTCACTCATGCATCTAAACCATCCATACCACCTTGGTGTCTTATTCGACCTACAGTGCATCTTAGTGTACCAGGGATCCGGAGGAAATCTGAGTTTTCGTCGCCCGTGCTGAAACAACTGTCTCTTCTTCTTTTGTACGAGAAATATTCAGACAGCATACATGTATACGCCGATGGTTCCACGAACCACCAGTGTTCGTCAGGGGCAGTAGTTATCTCAGCAAGAGGTGTTACCATCAGCTTTAGGACTGACCACTCCACGGCATCTACAGCAGCGGAACTAGCTGCTTTGCGCGCTGCACTTTGTGTGGTCAATCGGGAACTACCGCAACAATGGTCGATTTTCAGCGACTCAAGGGCTGCCCTACAATCTGCGATTTCAGCACTGCGTCGCGGCCCGTACGAACAGCTTGTTTTCGAAATTCGATGCCTTCTCCACACTTTACTCGAGAGAGGGCATCATGTGACGCTTCAATGGCTGCCAAGTTATTGCGGCATCATAGGGAACAAACATGCCAATACTGCCGCGCGGGCAGCCCTTGAAGGAACACGAGAAGAAGCCATACCACTTTCGAGGACTGATGCTGCCAGTAATCTTCGACGACTTGCGCGTGAAATCACGTTTTCACTATGGTGCCCACCAAGCATCGATACGAATCGTCAACACCACCTGTCCTCTTTGATGGCTCTCCGCATGCCCACTGGACTCGACTGAAGAGAAGCCACCCTACTTCATCACTTATGGCTAGGAGTGGCATTTACAAAATCTTACTCCTTTGTCATAGGAATGGCCGACAACGCTCTCTGCGATGCCTGTCATTGCGAAGAGACGCTACACCACATCCTGTGTGACTGTCCATTGTATGAAATCCAGAGACAGCCACTGGCGTCTGCTTTTGCGCGTATCGACAACAGCCAAATGTCTGTGGACACTATTCTGTCAAGTGCCCGAGAGAAGACACTGCAACAGAAGGCGACGAAAGCTCTGTTGGAATTCCTACGCAACACCGACTTGAACAAGCGACTGTAACGGCAATGTCACACACCACGAAAGACAAGACTGGACTATGACTGAGTGTGCGCGCGTGTGCTGCCAAATGTGCTGTTTCTATCTTCCCTCTCTGCTCTCTTTCATCTCCCCCATCTCTCTCCCATGCGCAGGGTAGCAAACCGGCTGCCTATAGGCTGGTTAACCTCCTTGCCTTTCTTTCTCCTCTATTTTCCTTCCTTCCTTGTGGCGAAAATGGAGGCCTTGGGAATTGCGCACAAGGTGCAGTTCTTGCCTCCAGAACTGCACTGATTAGTTTCCCTCCTCAGGAGGTGGTCGACGACGCATAGGCGATGGCGATCGGCGACGAGCTGATGGGAAACGAGCAGTCGATGGGTGGCGATCCGAGTCGGAGTGCCTCTGTTCATATGCAGACGTGGTGGTCTGCTGCGGTGCGTAGGTAGGAGCCTCGAAGTAGGCGTGCGCAGGTGTGGGACGGCGGCGGCAGAAGCGTGCAATGTGGCCAGCGATGCCACACGCGAAGCAGATGGGACGATTGTCTCGGGTGCGCCACTCATTAGATGGATAGAAAAAGTGAGGTGGGGCCTGTAAGCTGGAGGCGAGGCCGGAGGAGGTGGAGCCAATAAGGCGACTGGATGCGGTGGGGGCCGCGCGACCACAGCTGCGTAGCTGAGAGGTGAAGGCGGCGCAGTTGGTGCGTAGCCAGCAGTTGAGAGATCAGATGGCACCGAAGTGCATGGATAAAAGGCGGGAACTGTAGGGAGGGCATTGCAAATTTCAGTGCGTATGGCCTGCTGCATATTCGAAGGGAGGCTTGTCGTGGGCGCGTCGCTATGCGGCAGCAGGGAGAGCTGTCGGGCGACTTCCTCCCTGATGAAGTCTTTAATCTGGTTCGACAGAGTTCCTTGGTGAACGTTGCCATTTGCGAGTGGGACGGCCGAGATCCAATCTGGTGATGGGACACTCTGTCGGGTGATAGAACGCTGACGACGCAATTCATCGAAGCTCTGGCACAGGCTTACGAGGACTGCCACCGTGGTCGGGCTTTTCGCCAGCAACATCTGGAATGCGCCATCCTCGGTGCCTCTGAGAATAAGTTGAATTTTCTCTTCTTCAGGCATGGATGAGTTAACACGCCTGCAGAGGTCGAGTACATTTAGTAAAGGTCTCGCCAGGCTGCTGGGCTCAGTGGCGCAGACGCTGGTCAGCGCGGAGCTTGCGAACCTCTGGTCGGCCGAACGCTTCGGTCACAAGGGTCTTAAAGGTGGACCAGCTGGCGATGGCGGTTTCGCGGTTGGTGAACCATAGCTTGGCGACGTCAGCCAAGTAAAAGATAACATAGGCAAGCTTAGAGTCGTTGTCCCATTTGTTCCTGGCACTCACGCGTTCGTACAAGGAGAGCCAGTCTTCGACGTCTTGCTCACCACTGCCGCTGAAGATTGGTGGGTCCCGCTGATGCGTAGCACCGGGGCAGGTCGACGGGGCAGCCGATAGTGCTGGCTGTGCTGGGATGGGCTGGTTGGTGACTGCGTCAGTCATGTTGTACGGTGGTCTTTCGGCCAACTTGCGAGAGCGGAGCTCCAGGTCTGCTTAGGGATCTCAGCAGCCTCCACCAAATGCGATGATGTTTATTCGAACAGAGGAGTCGCAACGAGGTCGCGACGGAAAATGGGCGAACAGCAAGTCTGGCAAAGGCGGCACAGGTTCTCGCCTCGCGCGCAATCAGAGCACGGGCTTTTCGTTGTCTTCCGAAGGCGCATACGCGTTGGTGCGTATGCTCCACTACAATATATATATATATATATATATATATATATATATATATATATATATATATATATATTGACCCCCACTGTTTTTGGACCTCCACGTTTTTCGGGCCACACCATTATTATCTGGTGTTGCACTGCCTCATTCCTCACATAGCTGACGCTTACCGCTATATCTTTTTTGGTAAATGTCGCCACTTGTGGGCACTTTGGGCTATTATGTCTTATGTACCCTCCAAAATTGATCTGAAGTTTGCCTACTTTTTCAAGGCATATTATATCAGGAGCGATTGGAGAAGCTGTAATAATTGTTTCAAATTTTCAATTTTCGTTTTCGTTGAGCAGCAACTCCCCTGCCATATTTTCATTTGCTTGGTCTTTTTCTACTATTACGGTGTCTAACCACAGTTGGTATTCTCAGAATCTGGTATTCCAATTTTCTTTAGGTTGTCTTGAGAGGGCACCCGGGCTCTGACAAGATCTCTTGCGAGCATTGTGTGCCTGGCTCATGTCACCTATTTTACGTTTAATGTGGCCTTGTTTGGCAACAGGTTGGAAGGTTGGATTTGTTGAACTAAGAACGCTATTGATGGTGGTTCTGGTTGTTGCGTTGCCACGGGCTGAGCAGTAGGCTGCGAGACAACAGGTGTAATTTTACGTGATTCTTAAAATAGAAAAAACGATAAAAGTGAGCCTCGTAACTGTCTGCAACCGAGTGTGACACTTCAACAGTAGCTCACGAGGGAGGGGGGCGTAGAGGGATAAAAATTACGGGATTAAAAGGTATATATAGAGAGAGGAAGGAGGGAGCGAGGCGCAGGGACAGCGAGTGACGGGAGTAAGGAGAAGATAGGAAAGGTGGACACGGTCGCAGGAGTACGAGGACGGGGCACCACTCAGCGAGAGCTCTTGTCGGTGGCAGGAGATGGCGTAGGCCGAGCCAGTCGGTTAGAGCTGTCGTCGGAGATCGCGGGGACATAACAGGGCGGCGCGAAATACAGAGGGTGGGCTTTTTGTGTTACTCGACTGCTTTAGTAGCGATTCCAGGCGCGCCATTTCATACTTAACTTCTTGTAGTTTTGTTTTGAGCCCTCTGTTCTCAGCGACCACTCTTTTGTATTCTAGGTGTTCTGTGTGTAATGAAAAACTGAGACAGTCAGAACAGTTATTCGAGACCATGTAGGAGCGTAGGCCTAGCCAGCGAAAGCAGCGACAACGTCCGGGCCGAGCGGCTCATGCTTAGCACTGACGATATGTTTGCCAAGCTATGCATGACACACATTCATCATTACATATTTCCCCCTCGCTGAAGACGGAGCTGAGTACTTGGTGTTCTAAGATGTCGTGAGGACAAGTGGTTCGTGATACGGTTTGAGATGATCCACGTGTACGATTTCGTGGCCTTGGTGACTCAGGTCCAGTGTGGGCGCGAGGGGTTCGATGAGGTAGTTGACAGCAGAAGTTTGCTTTATGACGTGATAAGGCCCATGGTACCTGCTGACGAGCTTTGTGGAGGTACCAGGAGCAGCGCTGAGAGGCACCCACAGCCAAACAAGAGAGTTGGGCGAAAACTGGTAGTGGGACCGTGCATCGTCATGACGAAATTTCTGTAGCCCTTGTTCTTGTGTTGTAAGGGTGGGAGCTCATTGCCCACATTCTTCCGCGTACCTAGCGGCTTCGGAAACTGGTGTGCCTTCGGATGAGTTGGGCGGTAGGGAAGAATGGTGTCGATAGGAGATGATGGCTCTCGACCATAGAATAAAAAGAAGGGAGAAAAGCCTGTCGTCGCTTGATGTGCCGTGTTGTAAGCGTACGTTACGTAGGGAAGGATAAGATCCCAGTTGGTGTGGTTGAAGCCGACATACATAGGAAGCATGTCACCAAGAGTGCGGTTGAAACGTTTGGTCAAGCCGTTTGTTTGTGGGCGATATTCGGTAGTACAGCGGTGAATCACATGACATTCAGCAAGAAGTTGTTGAATTGCATCCGCGAGAAAGACGTGGCCTCGGTCACTCAAATGTTCGCCTGGAGCGCCGTGACGCAGAACAAAACGTTGCAGCAGGAAAGACGCAGTGTCATGTGCCGTCGCGGCTGGTAGAGCGGCCGTTTCTGCATTTCTCGTGAGATGGTTGATCGCTCCAATAATCCAGCAATTCCAGCTGATGTATACGGCAGAGGACGATAAAGGTCTATTCCAACCCGGTCGAATGGTCACACTTAGCATGGTAACGGCTGCATTTGTGCAGTAGGACGGCTAGGATCGTGCTTGCGGCGTTGGCACTCTGTGCAATATCGAATGTACTTTTGAACAAATGTGTACATGCCACGCCAATAAAACCGAATTCATAGCCTGGCGTAGTTTTAAAACCAACCAGCATGTGCACACTGTGGATCGGCATGAAAAGCACCACATATGCTGGCACGGAAATGCCTGGGTATGACGAGTAGCCATTTGCGGCTGTCAGGGTGGTAGTTTCGACGATAAAGTATTCTATCACGGATGGCGAAGTGAGAGGCTTGTCGGTGTAGCTCTCGAGATGGCGGGTGGGCAAATGTTTCAGATAGGTAATCGATCAGAGACGCAATCCACGAACCTTTGCGCTACTCCGCAGCTATGTCGATGGGTCGTGATAGTGGAAGTAAGTTGTCTGGGATGTAGACACTCGCAATATCAGTAGAAATAGGTAAACGTGAAAGAGCATCGGCATCGGCATGCTTTTGGCCTGAGCGATAAATGACACGGATGTCGTACTCTTGGAGCCGTAAAGCCAATCGTGCCAAGCGTCCGGAGAGATCCTTGAGGGAGGATAACAAGCAGATGACGTGGTGATCAGTAACAACATCAAAAGGACGGCCGTACAGATAAGGCCGGAATTTTGTAATGGCCCAGATGATCGCTAGACATTCTTTCTCAGTTACTGAATAATTTGCTTCTGTTTTTGTAAGAGGGCGGCTCGCGTACGCAACAACGTATTCTTGGTAACCACGCTTTAGTTGGGCGAGTGCAGTGCCAAGACCGACACCGCTATCATCCCTGTGAATTCTGTGGGAGCACTTGAATCGAAATGACGCAGTATGGGTGTTGTTGTAAGCAGTTGATGGAGCTTCGCAAAGGCACTGTCACAGACTGGAGACCATGCAGATAGATTACGGTCTCCCTAAAGTAGGGCTGTCAGATGGGTCATAATCAAGGCGAAATTCCGGACGAAGCGGCGGAAGTATGAGCGAAGCCCATTGAAACTACGCAGCTCCTTGAGAGACGAGAGCCTCGGGAACTCGCTAACAGCACGTAGCTTCACGGGGTCAGGGAGAACGCCATCCTTCGACACGACGTGTCTGAGAATGGTCAGCTTGTGTGCTCCAAAGTGACACTCCTTCAAGTTAAGTTGGAGGCCAGCTGCAGAAAAGCAGCGTAGAACCTATTCCAAGCGACGAAGGTACATGGGAAAATTGGACGAGAACACCCCCACATCATTTAAGTAGCACAAACGCGTGTTCCACTTGAGGCCTCGTACGATAGTGTCCATCTTGCGCTCCAATGTGTAATGTCATCACGTTAAATTCGTATAAGCCATCTGGTGTAACAAAGGCAGTTTTTGGCCTATCATCCAGATTTATGGGCACCTCCACCAAATATAATTAAGAACTGAGACAGTCAGAATTGTTATTCGAGACCAGGTAGGAGCGTAGGCCTAGCCAGCGAAAGCGGTGACAACGTCCGGGCCGAGCGTCTCATGCTTAGCATTGACGATGTGTTTGCCGAGCTATGCATGACCCACTACATTCATCATTACTTGTGATAGATGGTGTAACGACTTTATATTCGGCAGAGGGAGAGAAGGCTTGCGCAAAGCTTTCCGCGTCCGCCAGTGGGTTGCAATGCGTAGGGCAGGCTTCTGGTAGCTTGGTTCTCGGAAGGGCTTGTGCGTTCGCATTGTCCTGGGAGATTGCTTTCAGCATTAATGTCGACCTTAGATGCCACTGTCCTTGTTGTCGTGTCTCCACGGCATGGATTTTTGACGGCGTGCGTGTTCTGTAACGGCTCTTTCGGGTTGCTTCTCATCCGCAGTCACAGTCCGATTCCTCTTCCTCTGACTGTAAACAGCGAGGGGCTGGCTTGTGTGGTTTCTTAGGTTGTTTCGCTGCTTGGTTGCGAACAGGCTTGAGGCGTTTCAGACAACTGCGGTCGCCAGGCATACGGTTACCCGAGCCAATGGCACATGTCGGAGTGCAGTTGTGGTTTACTTCTGAGTCCGCAGGTATATGGCACATGGCTGAGTCTGGCGGCGGGTACACGTTGGTGGAGTGGCCAACTTCCCCACAAGTTCAACAGAATAAAACAGTGTCACTGAAAGGAATACACTCCTTCTCACCTCCGTTTTAGTAAACATATCTCGGAAGAACGTCCCCGAAGAAAGTCAAGACGGCGCGCCCTATCGTTATAGCTTTCTGCGCATGCCTTTCTGCATATCTCCCGCCCCAGATATTTCAGAGTGTGCGATGCAAGTAACTTTGGAGTGTCTGAGGGGCGTAGTTGTCGCAATTTGTGACACCCTGGTGTGGGGAGAATCGCGAGAGCAGCACGACAACAATTTGGTCACCTTGCTAGAGAAATGCAGAATACACAATTTGAAACTGAATAAGAAAAAGCGCAACTTTCTGCAGCCCTTGGTCCAATACGTAAGTCAAGTTCTCACGAAAGGAGAAGTGTGCCTGGACCTCAGCAGAGTGGGAGACATCATGGAAGTGGGGCCTCTGCAAAACCGTAAGGAACTCTAATTTTTTCTCGACATGATAAACTTCGTGGCGCGCTTCGTCCGGAACATGTCCACCTTATTTGCATCGCTTCGCGATTTTTTGAAAGAAGACGTTGTATTGGTCTAGACTGACCAGAAAGACGATAGTTTTCACCACTTCCTAGAAACACTCACCTGGGCCCCTATCCTTGCTGACTTTAACCAAGAAGCTGTCTGTGACGTTCTCCATAGATGTCAGCCAGCGTGGTGTAGGAGCTCTTCTTCTACAAGATGGGCAACTGATTGGCCATTGATCACGTTCGCTTACAAAAACACAACAGCAACACACACAGATGGAAAAAGAAATGCTCATCATTGTTCGCGGCGGGACTAGATTTCAAGATTATATTTTTGGGCAGTCCAAACCTATTGTCGAGTCTAATCACGGAAGTTAAGAATAGATATTGCTACGCTATGAGCCGGGCTGTAGTATGTGTCGGGTAGGTAGAAGAGGAAGACGACGTTGTCTGGTGCGGCCTGAGGACTCCATCTTTGTCAACTAGGTGACCGAGGACTAAAGCTTGTCGTTCACCAAACCGGCACTTCTTAGAGTTCAAACTCAAGCCAGCCTTTCCGACACAGTCTAAAACAAGGCTCAAACGGACGTTGTGCTCTTCAAAGGTACGCCCAAAAACGACGACGTCATCCAGGTAGCACAAGCACACCTCCCATTTAAGACCACGAAGGACAGAGTCCATAAACCTTTCAAAAGTGGCGGGGGTGTTGCAAAGCCCAAACGGCATCACATTGAATTGGTACAGTCCATTAGGCGTCACTAATGCGGTCTTCTCCTTGTCTGAAGGGTGCATAGGCATCTGCCAATATCCTGATTGTAGGTCTATTGAAGAAAAGTACGAAGCCGAGTGTAAGCAGTCAATAACATCGTCAATCCTAGGCAGCGGATATACATATTTTTGGTCACGGCGTTCAGGCTTCTGTAATCAACGCAGAACCGCCAGGCACCATCTTTCTTCTTAACCAAGATGACCGGTGCTGCCCACGGGCTACACGACTCTTCAATTACACCCTTCTTCAGCATTTCCTGAACCTGGTCGGCAATAACTTTTCGCTCGCATGACGATACTCGGTAAGCCTTTTGTCAGATCGGATGGGCAGTGCTGGTATCAATCCTATGGTGAGCGCGAGAACATGGTAAAGGTAGTGGCTTCTCCTCTTGGCAAAAGTCAAACACAGAAGCATGTTGCCTCAACAGATGGCGTAACGACTGCTGCTCGTGTGACCACAAAGTGGCGCTAATCATGCCTAGGATATGCGACTCGTAAGAGCAACTGCGCTTGCCAGAGACTGTACCTTTCTCGCTTCCATCGTTGTTAACTACCGCTACAGAACCTTCAGTGGAATCATCGAAGATGCCAAGATTCATTCCTCGAGGGAGCACAACCGGCATTGGCGAACAGTTCAAGGCCCACAGAAAGGTTGCTCATTCATCAACAGATACCAAAAAACGAGGGACGAGTATGCCTTTAGCACAATGAACGATGGCAGGTTCAACGATGGCATCAAAAGATGTGGCAGATTCTGGGGCGAACACCGCAACTGACCTCATTGAACTTGGCGGCACTGTCAGCTCATCGGAAACAATCAGATCGTCCTTCACAGCCTGCGGCGCCTCATCGACGAGGGCAGCAACAATGTCACCGCTGATGGAAAGTTCACCGCTTCCACAGCCGACGAAAGCGCCACATCCTTGGAGAAAGTCAAGACTGAGAATCACGTCGTGGGTACAATGTTGCAGCACAAGAAACTCTGTTGGGAACACCTTTTCTGCCAATAAGACATTGACGGCACAAACTCCGACAGGATGAAGTACTTCCCCACCAAAACCACGAAACCTTGTTGATTCGCCCCAAGAAAACTTAACTTTGCGGCCAATGCGACTTTTGATAGAAAGACTCATAACTGATGTCGTAACACCAGTGTCCACCGAAGCGCTTGTACAAAAGCCATCTATTTCCACACGTATCTTGTTCTTCGACATTATAACTGGTGGAGGCATCTGAGGCAAATCCTGATATGTCACCTCACCTCCATCGGTCGCGCTGGCTAGTTTCCCGGCGGCGGCGGTGATGACAGGCGTCGTCCCGGCGAAGGGGAACGACATCGGAGGTGTCGGAGGTGTGCTTGTTCAGCGCCATGATAATGCAGAGCATGTTGTGGCTTAGACGAGTCGATCTCAAAGCAAGGCTGAAATGAATTATACGGTGACAGAGCAAGAATGTTTAGCGGCTGTATTCGTCATTCAGAAGTTTCGATGCTACCTCTACGGTCGTCCATTCACGATTAGGACAGACCATCATTCATTATGTTGGCTTGTTACCCTCCAAGACCCTTCTGGCCGCCTTGCTCGATGGGCTTTACGCCTTCAAGAATTTGACTTTAGCATTTCGTACAGAAGTGGATGACGTGATTCGGACGCTGATTGCCTTTCTCGCCTGCCTATGACCACGACGGAGGACAGTGCAGATACCCTCGACATCTGTTTTGCTGCGATCTCTCACACGTTTCCTGACGCCAACATCTTCAAACGAGAACGATTGAATGATTTATCTTTAGAGCCTTTGTTCGTTGACGCCCGGAATCTCAAAGGCAGTGGTCGCTTTTGCATTCGTGATGGACTGTTGTGCAAAACGAATTACTCAGCAACCGGCGCACGTTATTTACTGGTTGTACCTCAAAGTCTTCGATGCGACGTTCTCAGTACTATGCACGATGATCCAACGTCAGGACACCTTGGGTTCATTCGCACCTTGCATTGAGTGCAGCAGCGTTTTTAGTGGCCTCAAATGCGAGATTTTACGAAACAATACGTCTCGAGCTGCGAGAACTGCCAGCGTCACAAACGACCTACTAGTGCACCGCACGGCCTTCTTCACCCCGTAGAACCGCCTACTACGCCTTTCAAACAAGTGGGCATCGACCTATTGGGCCTGTTTCCGCAATCTCCAAACGACAACCGCTGGATAATAGTGTGCGTCGACCACCTTACCAGATACGCCGAAACCGCTGCGATGCCATCTTCTACAGCTGATGGCGTCGCTGCCTTTTCGTTACGCTCCGTTGTTCTTCGCCACGAACCACCTCAAGTAATCATCAGTGACCGTGGTCGCCAATTAACCGCAGACGCTGTGGAAGACTTGCTTCGCCTCTGCACCTCACAGTTCAGACATTCGACACCATACCATCCCAAGACGAATGGTCGTCTAGAATGCACCAATCGAACTCTTACTAACATACTCGCGATGTACGTCGCATCCAATCACGAAAAACTGGGATGAGATATTACCATTTATTACTTACGCATACAATACAGCGAAGCACGAGACCACGGAATTCACGCCCTTCTACCTGCTCTACGCTCCATCACCACGCAGCCCCTTGATACAATCCTCCCATTTAAGCTTCATACAAATGAGTCCGTGGCCGAAACATTGTGCCGGGCTGAAGAAGCCCGCTGAAATGCTCGCTTGCGCACACTGGCATCACAAGATCGCTCCAAGCAACAGTACGATCAACTCCACGATGCCATTTCATTCCGAAAAGGTGAATTCGTGTGGTTGTGGACCCCCCAACGAAAACGTGGTTTATGTCAGAAGTTTTTAACGCAGTACACAGGCCCCTACGTCATTGAAGATCGCTTTACTGACTTGACGTACGTTGTGGCACGCTTGACGACACCTTATCGTCGTTCAAATCGAACGCAGTTGGTGCACGTGGCTCGCCTCAAGAAATTTCATCCCTCTAGTGACCTAAACTCGCCCAGCGGGCTTCGTCTGTGAACCGGGGATTGCTACGGTATGAGCCGGGCTGTAGTATGTGCCGGGTAGGTGGAAGAGGAAGACGACGTTGTCTGGTGCGGCCTGAGGACTCCATCTTTACCGCGACTGCCTAACTTCATCCTCACCCTGTAATAAATCCACATATCCTTTAGTTCAACCGTAACAATATTATAAAAAATGCCCCCATCTCCCCGAAGGAAATCGTGAGGAAAGGCGAATGCATTTTTGGCACTGAGAGTACACGGCGTAGTAATTTTAATGGTGTAAATAATGACGAGGCGAGAATTTGTACCGTTACAATTTATTTACACATTCATGAGCACCTGTTAGTGTTGTCATTGTGCCTGACGGCCATAATTTCAGCCTGGTGGCTAGAGTGTACAGTCAAATGGTCTTTGAGAAGCATGCCCTCGTCACAGTATTGGGTAAAGGCGAGATCAATGCAACTTCCGTGAATGGTAGCCGGACACTGCATAGAGTACTTTATCCACATGTACTCCACCAATTACTCGCCGCTCTTCTTTCTCTCATCCACGTTAAAGTAACCAACCAAGATGACGGTGTCAGATACTTTGGAGCACACACACACACACACACACACACACACACACACACACACACACACACACTTTATATTGCCGCGTCGGACTCGCTCGCTGGATTCCGTGCTGACCAGTTGTGCCCTCGCGATCTCCGACGTCAGCGTAGCTCTGGCCGACTGGGCTAGCCCTACGTCATCTCCTGACGCCGACCTTCGACGACAGCGCAGCTCTGACCTACCGAACTTGCCCTATGCGCCATCTCATGACGCCGACAAGAGCTCTCGCAAGTGGTGCCCCGTCCTCGGACTCCTGGGACCATGTTTCCATCGTTCCTATCTCTCCTATCCCCTCGATGTGTCATCGCTCTCTGGCTTACCTCATCTCTCTTTTTCTCTACACCTTTATTCCTATCCTTTTAATCCCTCCTCACCCCCATCTCTTGTGAGCTACTGTTGAGGCGTCGCTCCCTGAAGCAGACAGTTACGGGGCTCACGTTTCTCTTCCTTTCTCTCTTATAACCACTTTGTGTGTGTGTTGCAACGTCCATTTGCGCGGCAACGGCATCACGAGTGATGTTCGGTGCGAGGTACACGGTCACCACAAAGACTCTGTCTCCGGTGTAGCAAAGGTTGTACAAGTCTTTGTACGGAGACGTGTCTCGAATGAGAGAGGTGGCAACGGCATGTGATATGAGGTTCCCATACACGTTAGCAACGAGGAGGAGGAAAAAAACTTTAATGACGCAAAAACTAGGTCAGGTGAAGGAGGGGGATGGGGTCAGGGAAGAAGAATTCGATGAGCCCTCAGGCCGCTCTAGGTGGCCGAAAGTCTACGTGTTTCGGCGACTTCTATGGCCCAGCGTACGATCCGGAATTGGCCGTTCGGTCATGAGTTGCGCAGAGCATCCTCCCATCGCTCCTGTCACTCAGCTCCCCCTAGGGGGGGATTCAGCTTGTTTCGACAACTTCTATTTGTATGATGAAAGTCGGCTCATGAACTCGAGCAGAGGCGACAATGAGGTAAGGTGTCATGCGGGTGAATTCTAGAATGTATGAAGGGGGAAATGAAGGTGCCCGTTTAGACTCGGCGCCAAATGACTTGCTCAGTCTAAGACAGTGATTTATGGGCTGGTGGATAGATCACGCAGAATTGCGGTAATGTAAAGTAATGTCAGTGTAGGTGAATAGGCACTCTCGCACACTGCGAAAGCAAGGCAGGCCGTCCACTGTCTGGTTGACGAGGGCTCGGGCTTGCTTTTGAACGGCTGCAGTATCCCCGAGATGACCACAATGCGCGGGAACCCACGAAATGGTGAATATTCGTTGAAGGGAAGGAAGGAATTGTAGGATATGGGGTACAGGTGCATGAATTCGATGCATATAGCAAAATTACGAATGGTCGTTTCTGAGTCTGAGAAGGTATACTCCGCCTGGGTGTGAGCAATTGCTAACGTAATCACTGCTTCGTCCGCCTCAATTGGTCGAGCTACTCGGTCGAAAGTGGGACTACAAGGTAATTTGTTGGCGTCGCCTAGTACTGCCACCGCGAAGGCAGTACGATGGGAGTATTCTGCGGCATCGACATGAGTGACCGGAGTCGAAGATTCGTAGCGCTTATGAAGCGATATTGCTCTGGCTATCCACCGGTCGTGATAATGGATGGGGTTGGTGTTTTTAGGCAATGACAGTATCAAGAGACAGTCGCTAATGTGTTCTGGAGGGGTTTTGTGGAGGTGGTGCATTTTGTGAGGTTGACCTTGAGGCGCTGAAGGAGCAGGCTTGCTGTTTCGGATTGCAAAAGTCGGGCATGGTGGCTGATGAGGTGCGTTTCGATTAGTTCATCATTAGTGTTATGCACCCCCAACTGTACAAGATTGCTCGTAGGGGTACTCTTAGGCAGGTGCAAGGCTTATATGCTGTGCGAATGAGGCGATCTATCTGAACCCTCTCTTGAAGTGAAAGGGACAGATAAGGGAGGGAATACGTAATTTTACACAAGCAGAATGCTTGGACAAGGGGGCGTGTGTCCACTTCGCGCATGCCTCTGTGGCGATTAGAAATTCTCTTTATAAGGGCGGATATATTCTGCACCACGCGCCGTATAGTACTTATGGCAATGGAATCGGAGCCATTATTGGAAATGTGGAGGCCTAGAACTTTGATGTTGTTTCCCTGAGAGATGAGTTGATCATCCAAACATACGGATATTTCTGGAGGGAAAGGGTCCCTGGGACGAATGAGAAGGACTTCAGATTTAGGAGCTGAGCAGCTGAGGCCAATGCTCCACGTGTATTTTTGTACCGTTAGTGCTTCTCTCTAGAGGATGTACTCGATTGTGCCACAGTTGCCCATGATGGTCCAAAGTGTGATATCATCGGCGTACAGTGAGTGTTGTAGGGCGAGAGGGGAATCACAGTTATATTAAAATGAAAATGAGAGAGGACGGGCCCTTGCGGAGTGCCCCTATTTCCGAGGGTTAAGGTCGGATATTTAACCGATCTTAGGTGTATCTCAACGGTTCGGTTCGTTAAAAAGGCCGCAACATATTTGTAAATGTGGAACCCCACGCTGAGCGCACTGGGGTTCTTTAGAATAGCCGCATGCTGGACATTGTCGAATGCTTTATTCAAGGCAAGTGCCAATATTGCTTTTGTAAGATGTGGGAAGTCACGATTTAGTACCTCCTCTTTGAGCTGGAGCATCACATCTTGGGTGGAGAATCCTGCCCTGAATCCAAACATAGAAGGAGGGAAGAGGTGATTTGTATCCATGAATCTGTTAAGGCGATTGATGATGACGTGCTCCATAAGTATGCCTGGACATGAAGTGAGGGGTATAGGGTGCATGTTAGCTAGGTCGAGTGGTTTGCCAGGCTTTGTGATGAATGTCACCTTGGCATGTTTCCACTGGGGAGGCAGTGTGCCTTGTTTCCAGTGGTGCTTAAAATACTCAGTGAGAACCTTAACTGAGCCTGCGTCCAGGTTGTGTTGCGATTTATTGGTGACGTGATTAGGTCCTGAAGCTGAGGTGGGGTGCAGCTGATGCAATGCAGCGCAAACTTCTGCCTCTGTTATGGGATGGTTTCAATCTTGGTTGGAAAGGCCCCAAAATTCTGACATGGACTCGGTCGCATGCTGCAGAAAGTAGGTTTGAATAGGGGTTTGCACTATGTTTTGTCCGCGCTTCTTCGTTAGGTGAATTAGTCGTGTTATAAGTTTGTCAGTTTCAGCCTTCGATTTTGAAGGTTCTGATAAGTTATGTAGAAAAGACCAAGTTTTCTTAAAGTGAAGACTTCCATCGAGCCGATTACATAATTGCGACCATAGTTGAGAGACAAAATTATTGGCGTGCTCTGTGATGAGGTCGAGAGTCGTCTTCATGCCACGCCACAATGTGTGGTTGTACTTTTGCCTAAGCCAGCGTCTTTCTATATTCTGGTAAGCCTCCCATAAGTGCATCAAACGGCTATCCACTGTATTGTTTGCATGGTCAGTTGGTGCTTGTTTAGTCGATAATTCCAGATCTTTTTGTAGCTCAGCGACCCATGTATCATATAGTCTGAAATGGAGGTGGCCTGTTTCAGCGCATGCTGTTTTCTAAATTGATCCCAGTCTACAATAGCTTTGAGCTGATACCGCGGTTTTATATTACTGGCCTGAAGCATGACGTCAATTATATAGTGATCACTGCTTAAGGTGAGGCCAGTGTTCTCCCATTGTAGCTGAGTGATGTTCTTAACAAGTGTTAATTCTGGGCGCGCGTCGCTGCTCACACTGTTTCCTATGCGGGTAGCTTACATGGTATCCGTCGCAAAGGACAGCCGCTGTTGTTTTATGAAGTTGCAGAGTTGTCGTCCTTTAACGAAAGAGGCCCTATATCCCCATTCAACATGTGAGGTATTAAAATTCCCTACTATGACTATAGGCATGGTGCCTGCGATAGAGAGGGCTCGTGTGAGTGAGCGCAACAGGTCAGCTGCTTTTCCCCGGGGATGGCTGTATATATTCAATATAAATAACGTGGAAGATCCAGAATTGCGTAGCAGGAGCTCAAGGAAGACGCAGTGAGAATATACATCGGAGAGGTCACGGGTAACATGTGTAATGTTACGATGAACATAAGAGGTGACCCAAAGGGGGGGGGAGAATTTTGCGGCTGTATAGCACAATAGCCTGTTAAATTGCACTGTTTGTTTGGTTCCTGTACTGCGATGACACCTGGCGGTGGCGTCGCCTGCTGCAGGTGAAGGAATAAGTTACCTTTTACGCTGTAGGCCTCTAAAATTCCATTGCCAAATCCTGAATGGTTTGCGGAATGACTGCTTATCGGAGGGGCGAGGAGCCATCAGTAGGTGGGATAAGGTAATGAAGGGGGCTCGGGCGGTGAGAAGTTTAGTCGTTAGGTCTGTAATAACCTTTTCCAGACGAGCAAATTGTTTCGCGATTTGCGTGCATCTGAGATCCACTCTTTCATCTACTTTATTATTACGCTCCTCAAGAGCTCGAGCAGATGCGTCAGACAAATCGTGCGTGATTTCTAGAAGACGCTTTTTCTTGGGTCGATGGTCGTCAGCTAGGGATTGATTTTGTCTCAATGATCGCCTGCGTCTGCCGGAAGAGAGTCCTGAATTTCGACTGGTTCGTGGCACTTAGTAGGTTGGACAAATTTGGCGTGTGTGAGTTCATTTAAACGTCCGAGGATTAATGCGATTTGTTGATTCAGGTCCTGCTTTTCTTTAGTGAGATGGTCTATAGTGGACTGATAGTGGAGATCTGTGGAATTTGAGCAACTACTGGAGCCATGGGAGACGCCACCTTACACTGCTCACATTTTGCGGGTCTTGGTTCACCATTGGCGTCGCTTGGGGTGTTATGTTTCAGACTTCTACTTCCTGGTTGTCCATCGGTTGCCGAATTCAATGGAGCAAATGAAGTCTGGTCGAAGTGAATGTCCGGCGTCTCCTGGAGCTGCTGTCATGTGGAATTTCTTCCCCACTGGGTCTTGCCGCGCTGGTATCGACGGTGGCAAAGTCTGTCACCGGTTTTGTGAGCTACGCCACAGGCAATGCAAGTGGGGGAGCACTGCTGGTCGGCCGGGTGTTGCTTTCCGCAATGGAGGCAATGGGAGTGCGTGGATTCTGGGCAGAGGTCTCTTTCGTACAAGCCTCCACTTTGGGCCTGAAGGGGTAGACTCCAAAGGCTCAGCCGAAAAACTTGACTGACTCTGGAACAGTCTCGGACATGAAGTTGATCAGCACTGACTTTGATGTGCGGCCCATGTCCCGAGCCTGCACGATGGGGAGCAGTGGATTAGATCACCGTACTTCCTGCAGGATCTCCTGAGGCGATTCTACATTATATGCTCGATAGATAATACCTTGGATGGCTCGATCCGCGGGTGCGATGTAGGCATTGACTGCAATTGTGTAGCCACAGAGAGTGATCTGCCTTATCTGTGCGTACTTGGCCGCTCTCTTGCGGCGCACCATTGACATTGTGAAAACATTTTTCACCAGATTGGTGCGTGTGAGGGCACCCTGGGCGCTGGACTCCACAAGGCTGCTACTATCCAAAAACGCGGCCCGCAATTCTCGCTCTGTGAACGCTGCCTTGTTGATGTCAGCGTTTGAGCGATAAACAACCTTGAAATCATCCGTCGGTAACTGTGGTATCGTGCCGTGTCTGAGGCGTGCCGCGAACGCTTTGGTGCCTGTTTTCTCCACTGGCGTCTTGACGAAGTCTTGATGGACGAGTTATGGCTTGGCAGCAACGCTGGCGTTTTCCGATTTGGAAAGTGCGTTGGTCTTGGATTTCTGGGTATGGCGCTCCGGTCGTGCATTGAGTACTTCTTTCCACTCATCCGGATTAAACGCAGAGGGCTGAAGCTCTGTGCCTGTTACTGTGTACTCCATGGTGGCAGTACACTGTGGCGGAACGCACGTTCTTGTCGTCAACGCTGTCATCGTTAGGGTTAATGGGGCCAGCACCGTCACCCCCGGAAGCTTTTCAGGCCTGCGCGTCACGTGACGTGACGTCGACGACGTCACATCGCGCCGGCCGGCCGGCCGCCCTTCGCTGGGTGGCTGCACCAGCCGCGAGCGCTTGCCGCGAGCGCCCTTCACGCCTACCGACTCGGGCGAGGTGCCTTGACACCATGTCCGCACGATTTATCAAGGTATCGATTGATTGTATGGTTTAACGCGCCGACGCAACGCAGGCGATGAAGCGCGCCGTAGGGGAGGGCTCAGGATCAAGTTTGACTACCTGGGAATCTTTATTGTGTGCCGAAATCTCGTACACACGGGCGTTTTTGCTTTTCGCCTCCATGAGAAATGCGGCCGCCGCTGCCGGGTATCGAAACCGCGCCCTAGTGCTCAGAAGCGCTACGCCTTAGCCACTGAGCCACCGCGGTTGGGGAACTTATCAAGGTATCAAGAAATAATGAATATCGTGAATGGAATAATGCATATTTATTTATCACAGCCAGACGCCGTCTGTACAAATATCACAGTGCGCATTGTTCTCGGTCCAAGCAGACGACAGGCAACACAAGATGTTGCCCTTAATGCTGAAAATATGCGAAAAGTACAAAACACAATATCTTGCCACATAAAACTCAAAACAAAACAGATTGTAACAGCAAAAACATCCCCGAGCTTTGGAACAGAAAAAGCACACTTTCATTTAAATTGTAGGTTAGAGGAAAACATACCATTCGTTTATCATAGTAGCAGTAGCAACACAAGGTATCAGGTTCAAACACTTGCCAAAAAATACAATACATAGGAACACTGGTGACTAAATTGTGGTCCACAGCATGATAAATGACAGAAAGAAAAGTAATTGTACTGCCACAGGTAGGTGCATGTCCTAGGGAAACAATCAAACAAAAATCTAAGAAAAAACAAATCACAGTGCACAACATGTCTGTACACAGAGTGCACAAGGAAAGTGTACACAGCTTAGGTACCAAAACGGACTGTACAACTGCTACAGTAGGCACCGAGGCAGTTCGAGTTAAAAAAAAAGAAAAAAGTACAGCACTTTTAAAAGCTAACAACTTGTAAAGAGATACAAAACTGGAAACAAGGCTCATTTTACATACGGCAGAAGTATACCAAGGAAATCAAGTCATGACATGCAATCAAATACACTCTGTGCAGTTTCACAAGAATAAATGTGAAGAGAAAGACGCGACGCTTGGAAAATTACTTTCCAAGAAAAATTCGGGCCTTTCTATTTTTCGCCTTCTGATCTTTTTCAATGCGTAAAAGATCGTTCCTTTGCTTGCACAAGTTGTTGAGCATTACATTTGCTGCACAGTTTGCAACCAATGTGATGAGGAGCTCGTAGGTGTGCCCGTTTTCACACGTATCTATGTCCTCAAGCCTTGGCAGAGAGTGCAGTGTAAGTTGCCGAACGACATTCTTTTGGTTCGGCCCATGGAGAAACTGGGTAGAGGTACTTTCCGTCATGAGCTTTCTAACTACAACCTCCGTGTACATAACTACTGCGATTACAAGAGCAGAAGGAAATTTGAGGCCACCCCGATCCAGTTGTGCGATTAAAGAATGGGTGTCCTCTCCTGTTTCGGCCGTATTTCCGGTAACGACCAACTGCCTCTGGCAGCTTTCACACTTGAGAACTTTCATTGCAGCGTGTGCACAATACCCACTAACATAACCAATCACCGGCATTTGTGCTCTGAGCTCCTCAAGGTCAGCATCGCTAAGATGAACACTAAAAGAAGTGCCCGCATCTCTGACACTGTCCGTCTCTTCGATGCCTCTGAGATCATCGTTGCTCATCCTTGGAAGGGCATTTTGAAGGCGAATCCTTCCCTCGGTTTCGCAAAGCTGGCGAACAGATATGTGATACTGCCCACCAGCCATCTGCCTGTACTGTCCAAAGCGACTCTCGAGGGGATCCGTCTAGACTTTCCCTAGCAGAATATACTTAAAGTGAAGCTCACTAACGCAGTACTTCACCAATGCCAAAAGGGATTGAGCAGAGAGCCTCAAGGCACTCAATGTCTCCTGGGTAAGTACTCCGGTGTCGTGCCTATAAAATTCCCACACATCGAGCCATGTGATAAAAGCGCTTAGAAAGCTTGCCTTTGGGTCATCTGTGTGGTTTGACATGGGCTCTTCGTAAACATTACGGTGATGGAAGCCCTTACTAGGTGTCTTTACATTGACAATGCTCCACCAACGAAGAATCATTTTGATGAACTCGGTAGTTGCTGTAGCATGTTGAAAATCAGTATGACCCTTGCGAGCGGCCAGGGCTTCGGCTACGTGCGGATTAAAAACCTGCATTACGAGTTTGACGTCCTGTCGTTCAAAGCTGCTTGGATTTAGAGCTTTTGACGTCAAGCCATACCCAGACTTCAGAAGCAGGGGTGACTCCTCCTTATGCAAATCTCTCAAATGCTTAAATGAAGCAGTCATCTTGCATTCGGGATGAACTTCATTGTTCGAAAGCTCGAAGCATGGGTAGAAAAAGCAAGTTCCAGCATTTTTCTGGTTGAGCCAGTTATTTCTTATGCATTTAAATAGATGTACAGCATCCACCACGTAAAATAACGGCCGATCTGGGTCTGCTGGATGCGGGTAAACAGGGCTAAGCTTTGGTTCTGGCAGAAACATCTTCATTGCCTTCCTGTTCAGCGAGTTATTGTCACAGACAACGGCTATGACCCTGTATCCAATTTCTTCTAAGCCCAAGATCACCTTCTTCAGCATGCAATGAAGATCTTCACTCTGTAAGGTTTTTACCGAAAGAATGTGCACCACCTCCTTGAATGCGCTCAGCAAACTTTGTATCATAAACACGTGCACCGATGTGGCCGCTTCGTTGGAGTTAACTGCTGCACCACATATGTTCCCACCTTTGTAATCTAAACAAGGTTTGATATAAATCTCGTCAAGCATCAGCGTCACAGTGTGTTCATGTGCCTGCAGATGTTTGAATCTCTGAGACACATACTGAAGGAAAGTGTCGTCAGAAGAATCAACTTGTGGGCACATTTGAATAGACGAGCACACATTTCTAATAGTGCTTGGGTGGGGCAAAGTTAGTGCACCTGTGCTTCTCAGGAACTTGTAGGCATGTGGTGATATTGTACGCAAGATGCATGCAAAGACCATCACCTGTGCGCTATACTGAATGCGCTTTGCAGAAAGGAGTAGTAGCTGCTCCTTCATAAAGTTCACCGTCTCTTTCTTGCCTTCATCAATGCTGGCTTCCAATTTGTCCAGAAGGGAATGTATTGCTTGAGCCAGGTGGCGATAAGTGCAGCGCTCCTCAGACAGCATCGACAGGTTGTTCAAAATTTCCAACAAGGAACTTACTTTTTGAACTGAGTCTGGTACAACAGCGCTACCAAGGTTCTTGATTGGTGAACCTTGATAGCAGGCAAAGACTTCAAGGTTTGCAAACACGGTCAATGACGCATTCAAATAAGGTTCACGATAGTCGATAATGTTCAAAAACATGGAGCACTCTTCTTTATGAATCACAGTCCACTTCACTGACACAGTCCACACACACTGACACCACACACACTGACACAGTCCACACACACTGAATCACAGTCCACAGACACTGACACCCCTTGCAGGCGAGCCCTTGGTTCTTCGAGGGACGAAAACCGGTCTCGTTCTTGCTCCGCTTCATATGACGCCAGCGACTCTTCTACAGCACGGGCGCGTTGGGAGGCTTCTTGTCGACTCCTCTTGGCGTCAGGGGTTTCTCTTGTGCTCTGGTCTCGTACTGATAGGTAGGACGGACAGCCGGGAAATACCGTTGGGACAGATCCAGGACGCAACCGTGGTACTGGGAGTGCAACTTCAATAACTCTCCCTGTCCTTGGATCCGTGTACGATGTCGTCTTCTCGATGCATGAAGCGTCGAAATGATCCGCGCACACCTGCACAAACGTTTCAAGAACGTCTGAGACGCCACTTCTCAAAAGAAAAAAATTCGCTCCCGTTTGCATGACCGTGTTTACAGTCCGTGCAGCTAAAACAAAGTCTACCTACGTTTCGCAAGCATCTAAATAAAAGCGCTGCGCTAAGCGGTACAAGCAACATGAAAGGAAACACGGGAGCGTGATGTCACCGCACTCCACGAAGCGCTTCCACCGAGAGCTTGCAAGAATGGACGACACCACGGCACTGTTAGTGAACAAAGCGCAGCTGACCATCCTTGCTGCAAACGTGCCTTTCTGGGCGATTCTCATCAACTGCTGGCGTCAGCGCTTCGCGAGGCCCGGCGGCCACACGCTCAAGTATTTCCCATCATAGGTGATTTCTACCCGAACAAGCAACGACAAGCTAAGAACAGGAGCATCTCGAATTCTTACCTTAGTGCACGAAGTCGGCACGAAGTCCTTCCTAGGAATGGCGCGTAGCCATTGTTTGAGAGCGTCGGCGTCTTTAGGGAAGGAAAACACTTGTATCTTCTTTCCTGTTTTGTAGTTGCCGGTGCATCCGGGTACACAACACTTATTCGGCATTGTCGCATCACTCCAGCATCACGCACGGAAACGAAATTGCCGCAAAACAACAACGGAAAGCAACAAACGCGAAACACCGTCAACACCACGCCGCCGAACCGTCACCACCGCCACCCGCGCTGCGCTCGCTGCCGCTGCGGCTTCCCCGAGAGTCGGCCGGCCGGAAATGACGTCAGATTGCTGGGCGCAGGCCTGAAAAGATTTTCCGGGGGTGACGCCAGCACCCGCTCTTCACTCAGCGAGGCTAATGAAAAGGATTGGAGATTCGTCGAAACTCAAACACACACAGGTAGTCCCGCCGATTAAAATGTTCACTTAAACACCAAAATTCACGTAAAAAACCGGTCACGTTGGAAAAGAAAACGGCAAGAGAAGGAGCGGCGAAGAACTGAACCTATCTTTGTAACTGACAGCCATGGTGTCCGCGTCTTATCAACACAAATGCTACACATACGCTGGCAGCACAAACGCTACAAACGCGTTTCAAACGCACAGCATTGAGGTGGTGGCAAGTGACGTTCAAGTCAAGGAGGTGGGGGCTCCGGTTGTACTAGGGGCGACGATAAGCGCGCGCGCCCACAGCTGTTGCTGACAGCTGCCGACACCGAAGCGTGGCAGGGTGGGGGCTCCGGTTGCTAGGGGAGCGCGCGTCCACAGAAATTGCTAAGGGAAAGGGTGGTGAACGAGAGAGAAACGTCTTTATTAACAAAAGCATGGAGAAGGAGGGCGTGGGAGGAACCCCTAGTCCGGGGTCCCTAGGACGACTCCAGCGACAAACCGGGCCCGCTGGACCTCCCGAGCTCGGAGGACCTCGGGAGGTCCATCGCGGAGAGCATCATCCCACACCTCCTCGTTACGTAAAGGGTGAAGGAAAGCAGATGAGGGAGGTAAGATGTTCGCAGTGCACTCAATCGAGACACGGAAGGTCGTGGGCGAGTTTCCAGAGCCGGGGCAACGGTCTGCATATCACTGCAGGTAGAATTTATGAAGTGATACTAGATTGTCAAATGTTTTAGTCTGTAGCTGGCATAATGCTACTGTCCCCACTCACGAGAAAGATGGCGGTGGGGTGCTCCGAGTGCGACGGACGTTCCTCTAGTGACGAAGACTATCTTCGTGGGTGAGAAGACATTCCAAAATAGTCTACCCGTCTTGCCGAGCCGTTCGGAGGGAAATTACGCGGGCAACAGCGTGTGTGCGTTCATTGCCCGGCAGAGAGGCATGACCAGAAGTCCAGAGTAAGCGGATGTGAAAAGTACTGTTTGACTCGGTGGAATTCGATTGAAAATTTGATGGGCCGCTCTTGGGATGCCATGTCCTGATAGGAAGGCCCGACATGCCTGTTGCGAGTCTGACAATATGTAGACCTCATGGTGAACACGGATAGCGTATCTTGTCGCTAGAGTGACTACAAGAATTTCGCCGTAAGTGGCATGTGTCCCACGCATTGCAGCCAAGTCCTGCGGGGAATTGGGGCCATCTAACACTACCAAGGTGTAACCTTCGCGAGTTCGGGCTGTGTCCGTGTAAAGAGTATGCGATTCTGGGATGTCTTAGAGCATACGGCTGAGGTATCGTACGCGGGATTTTCGCCAGCCCGTGTCATTCTGGGGGTGCATGTTACGTTGTAAAGGATGAACAGTTAGTATTTTACGTATCGCAGGCGAGAAGGGCGTGGGGCGGGTTTTAATCTCAAGTGGTGGGACGGGATATCTGAGGCGTGAGAGGAGATTGCGGCCGGTAACTGGGAGTAGGAGGCGTTGTAGCTGAATGATCCAATCTGCCTTGAGTAGCTCGCTTAGCGTGTTTGTTGTGTGTCCCCAACTTAACAAGAAGACGTGTGGAAGTGTAGTTCGGAATGCCGTGGGCCAGCTTTGTCGCTTTGCGGATCATGGCGTCTATGCGTATGTTGCGATTGGGTCAACCGCTGGAAAGGCAAGTGATATGTCAGCCGGCTGATCAAGCAGGCCTCCACCAAGAGCAGCAGGTCTTCTTTAAGCCCTGAGCGCCGATTTGAAACCCGCCGGATCATGGACAGTATTTGGTCAACTTGTCGAGATAATAGGCCAATGGCGTAGTCAGCTTTGTCATCCGCTTGAACATGTAGTCCAAGAATGCGGGCACGAGGGACATTTGGTATGGGTATGCCATCCACGTGCAGAATAGTTGGGTGAGAAGGGCTACTGCTTCGGGAGCGCATAACGATGAGCTCTGACTTTTGAGGAGCACATTTCAAGGCTCTCTTTTAGCGTACTCAGTGACAGCATCCACTGCTTTTTTGCAGTTGATCCTGGATGGCTCCATCAGAGCCTCGTGTAGACCAGATAGTGATGTCATCCACGTAAATAGCACGGGTGACATCAGGGATCTGGTCGAGCAAGCGGGGAAGGCCTGCCAGTGCGATAATAAATAATGTAGGGGAAAGAAAGGAGCCCTATGGTGTCCCATGTCCTGTAAGGTGGATTGTACCAGGATGTGGTCCCATTCCCACAGTAGCCGTACAATCCCGAAGAAATGAGCGGATGTAGTTACACATTCGAGTTCCACAATGCGATTCGGCTGAATTGCGAAGGATGAGATCGTATTCAACATGATCGAAGGCCCCCTTCAAATCTAAAGCAATGAGTGCTCTCGTTTGGGCGCGAGATGGAGGCCCTAGGACTTCCTCCCGTAGCTGTAACAGTACATCTTTGGCCGATAGATGAGCTCGGTATCCGAATTGAGAATGCGCAAAGAAGGATTGCTGTTCTAAGAAGGGCTGCAGACGTCGCGAGAGTACATGCTCCATCAGCTTGCCAATGCAGGAGGTTAGGGTTATGAGACGTAGGTTTCGAACCTGAACTAGTTTGCCCGGCTTAGGAATCAACGAAATATCGGCGTGTCGCCACGCTTGGGAAAGCGTGCCTTGGCGCCAGTATTCATTGAAGATACCGGTGAGGTGGGTGATATCCGCATCACTTAGGTTGCGGAGTGTAGTAAACCGAATGCGGTCTGCTTCTGGTGCCGTGTTACGGTGTAGATCTTGTAACACTACCCGTACTTCCTCAACCGTGATATATGCATCCAACTATTCCTTTGTCTCGCCTACGTGTGGATAGTCAGGGTAATGCGGTGCTGGGCCTGTCGGAATAAAATGTTTTTCGAGCTCACTGAGAAGTGTCAAGGAGTCGTCCCGATACTCGTGTATTAGGATGTGCGACTGTTGAAATGTTTTTCTTTTCGTGGTGGTGAGGTCTATGAGGGATTGAAGAATCAACCATGTTATTGCGGTGCCTAATGTTCCTGAAAGCTGGTTGCAGAATCCTCGCCAGTTATTTCTGGTGAGGGTCGCTGCGTATTCTTGAAATTCCCGCGTAATTAGATCTATTCTTTTTCTCAGTTTACGATTCAGACGTTGGCGTTCCCATCGCCGTGTCAGTCATCTCCGCGCGTCCTAAAGATGAAGCAAATGTGGGTCAATGTGCAGTGTTTTGGTGGTAGTACATATTGTGCGCGTGGTGGCCTCTATATCTTGAGTAAGAGAGTCGAGCCTTCGCTCGTAACCTTGCCCCTCCGGCGGGTCCCGGCGACGTTCCCTGAATTTGACCCAGTCTGTAACGCGTAAACGCTGCTCGGTCTTCCGGGCACCAGTAAATGGTAGAATGGTCGCCACAATATAGTGGTCGCTGCCAAGGTGCTCCTCTAGAGAACCTTGCGCTACCACCGGGCCCGTATTGCGTACAAAGGTGAGGTCAGGGCAGGTGTCACGTGATATACTGCTGTCAATACGAGTGGGGCGCTCTGGGTCAGTTAGTGAAGTGTATCTCAAGTTATAAATATCATTCCACAAGCGTGTTCCTTTGGCCTGCAATTTTACATAACCCCAAACTTTATGTGGAGCGTTGAAATCCCCGCAAACCACACGAACCCGTCAAAAACTCCCAATTCGTTGAGAAGGCGGTCAAAGCAGCGTGTACGCGAACGGGAGGAACTGTACACATTTAGTAAAAACAAACTTTGCGTAAATATTTCGATTATTTGGTGAGGGATGTCTACTAGTAGTATGCACGTGACATGTGACATGTTTGGAAACTAGGGCTCCCACAAGAGGAGAGGCGCCCAAGAGCGTGTTGTAGCTTGAGAAAGAAGGCGGACAATTTGGTTCTTGTAAGAGGATAACATCAAGAGTGTCAGTGGATGCGGCTACGTACTGCAGCAGGGAATTCCGCTTTTGGCGGCATCCCCTGCAGTTGCATTGTCACACCACTATAGCTGTGACGCATCACGCTACGCCGTATTCATCGCGGGAGGAATAGGAAGGACGTGTGTAAGGTTGTGAGCGCCGTACACTCGCATTGAATGTTGACGGCCGAGAGATTTGATCAAACTTAGTCTCGGTAGTTGGCATGCCGGCGGTACGTGCGAGTGTACGTTCTATAGATGACTTGACGCGCTCCATCATCTCAATTTGAAAGATTTTCATGCGGCGTTCTATCCTGTCGAGTGCAGCCTGCATACAGGTGCCCATTTCTGCTACCAGCGCGTCCATTTGCTTTTGCAGGCATTCGCAACGCGCCTCCATGTCTCGACGTAGGCGTGCTATTTCAGCGAGAAGATCAGGGGTCGAGGATTTAGTGATCTGAGGGGACGTGGTGTGGAGTGATTGGCGGGACGGAGCAAGTTGTGGGGGACCCTCTATTTGACATACCTCCTTAGGAGCCACCTTGGTTGCGTTGTGTTTCAGAGCCCGCTGCTGCTCGGAGAAAGCATGTACCTCCTTGCCAACATGTTTGCTCTGCAAAGCCTTCTTGTAGGGTTGTCGTGTAGATGGGGAAGGAGCGCGCATCTCCGATGGACGCCGTGATTGCTCGCAGGAGCAGTAGTGGGACTTGGGGCGGGAGCGGGACTTGAGGTGAGTCCGAGATTGGGAGCGGGTCTGGGACTTGAAGCGGGTCTGGGACTAAGAGTGGGTCTTTGACTTGCGTCGCCATTTCGATTGGCTCTTGGAGCGCGACTCTTCTGTTTTCAACGGAGTGCATGAATGGTGGGTCTCGGCTGTCTTTCTTGACACGGTATGGTCACTGGAGAGTTGGAGTTCACGCAGTTCATTTTCGAGGGCTTCCCGCACTATACCTTGTTGAGTACTAGCCTCTCACGCTGAGGGCAGTCTGAATCCATCGTAGGGTGAGGTCCGTCACAGGATTTGCAGTGGGGAGTGCACGGATGCGACTGGGTGCTGTTGTCGGTGCCGCACGTTGGGCATATGACAACGGCTGGTGTAGAGCAACTGCCATCCCGATGGCCAAGCTTAAGGCAAATCTGGCAAACCACTTGTTGGGGGCGATGGGGGTAACAACGCAGTTCGGCCTCGTAGAAGCGTACGTAGCCAGGGACCTTCAATCCTTCGAAAGTGACCAACCCAATGTTGGTTTGACCCATAATGCGTGCTTGAAGTATATGGGTTGCAGGAGCCACAAGTTAATTCACTAGCGTGAATGACGACGTACCGGGCACGATGCCAGGAACATTACCCTTGTGAGAGTTATCCGGAGCCGCAAAGTATGTGGTGATGGTAAACACGCTCACCGAGTCTCAGCTCCCGCACCTTGTATAGCACGTCGGCCACATGGGACTGGGGCGTGTTGATGATCGCTAGGTTTTGCAGTGGTCGCAGGCGGAATATGATGTCCTTGTGGTTTTTGGTAGTCAAACCAGCAGCGCTCCAGAGAGCGCCGGTGAGTTCAGGGCGCATCCACCCATCCAGACAAAGCCCTCCATGAGGGCGCAGAATGATCTTTTCATCGTGCATAGAAAGTCGAGGCAGATGCTGGTTCCCACTCTGTTTGCGTACATTGCACTGAGAGACGCCCGGGATGCTCTCGCTTGGTTGGGTTTCCTTGCGGGTGTTCATTTTGCGGGCGCGTCGCTTCTTGATGACGGTCTTCCAACAGCCACCTGCATCGTCGTCATCGGTGTGGTCAGCAGGACAATTCGAGGCAGCATCGTCCTCCATGCTTTCTCCAGTCAAAATGGCATAGATACGTCAAGACTCCGGTTACAAGCACAGGCCGAGCATGTCCTGGCTTTAGTATCCGGGTGGGCACGAGAACAAAAAGTTACTGTAAGCGCCGAGAAGTCCTACTTCGTGTTCTTTAATAACGGACACATGGGTACATCAAAACGCCGCCCATCTATCCGCATGGAAGGCATTTTTCTCAAACACAAAAAAGAAATTAAGATTCTAGGCGTATTATTTGACCCCTTTTTCGATTTTCATGCCTACATTGACTACATTAAGAAAAAATCTGAAGTGTCCACGTCCCACCTCCTCGCATTTGTTAAATCGCACCGTTCACTAAGCAGCACATTCATTAGATGACTCAACCGTCAAGTGATACTTCTCTCACATATGCGCTCTCTAGCACAGGTAACAAACTACCTTAAGGTAACAAACTACCTTAAGCGTCAGATAAACCATAAAAATAAACTTTACCAGCAGTTCGTCAAAACACGTAATGCGGACTTGTGGGTTGAATACAAGGCTCTTGGAAATCAATTGAATAAAGAAAAAGAAAGGGCAAAAAGAGACTACTACAGTCGTATTTTTGACCTGGAACGTCCAGAGCAAAGTAAATTCATGTGGAAAAAGGTAAATGAAGTATTGAACAGAGGAGCCCCTGCCACAAAATTTGATAATCTTGAAATAGATGGAAGGATATTAAATGGCATCGACCTTGCTGAATCATTTAATGACTTCTTTGTGAAAACAGGAAATGCCAGCCAGAGCATGCAAACAACAACTGACATTACTCACTTATCAAAAACATTTTTTTAAAACCAACTTCCACATCTGAAGCAACGTGTTCCGCCTATGACCGACGTCATCTACTCAAAACCATTCATCGCTAACACGTGGTCGGTATCGTCAACACGGGACGCTATAAAGGCCATCGCGGCGGCTCCTCGCATCAATGAGCAGAACAGCGGCAACACCGGAATGTCGCTAAATCGCTGCTTGTTTTTCACGCAGCTTTTTGGATTTTACCATGGATTGCTCAGCGGTGACGCTGCCTTATCGTCCATGCTGCCTCTTCTGCAACACGACGATGCTGTCGATTGTGTGCCTTTGGTCTATCCTGCCACACCGCTTGAAGTTGACCCTGGCACGCTGCACGGCTTTAGCGATGGACTCCCACGTGTTCCGCCTATGACCGACGTCATCTACTCAAAACCATTCACCACTAACACGTGGTCGGCAACGTCAACACGGGACGCTATAAAGGCCATCGTGGCGGCTTCTCGCATCAGTGGGCAGAACAGCGGCAACACCGGAGTGTCACTAAATCGCTGCTTGTTTTTCACGCAGCTTTTTGGATTTTACCATGGATTGCTCAGCGGTGACGCTGCCTTATCGTCCATGCTGCCTCTTCTGCAACACGACGATGCTGTCGATTGTGTGCCTTTGGTCTATCCTGCCACACCGCTTGAAGTTGACCCTGGCACGCTGCACGGCTTTAGCGATGGACTCCCACGTGTTCCGCCTATGACCGACGTCATCTACTCAAAACCATTCACCACTAACACGTGGTCGGCAACGTCAACACGGGACGCTATAAAGGCCATCGTGGCGGCTTCTCGCATCAGTGGGCAGAACAGCGGCAACACCGGAGTGTCACTAAATCGCTGCTTGTTTTTCACGCAGCTTTTTGGATTTTACCATGGATTGCTCAGCGGTGACGCTGCCTTATCGTCCATGCTGCCTCTTCTGCAACACGACGATGCTGTCGATTGTGTGCCTTTGGTCTATCCTGCCACACCGCTTGAAGTTGACCCTGGCACGCTGCACGGCTTTAGCGATGGACTCCCACGTGTTCCGCCTATGACCGACGTCATCTACTCAAAACCATTCACCACTAACACGTGGTCGGCAACGTCAACACGGGACGCTATAAAGGCCATCGTGGCGGCTCCTCGCATCAGTGGGCAGAACAGCGGCAACACCGGAGTGTCACTAAATCGCTGCTTGTTTTTCACGCAGCTTTTTGGATTTTACCATGGATTGATCAGCGGTGACGCTGCCTTATCGTCCATGCTCCCTCTTCTGCAACACGACGATGCTGTCGATTGTGTGCCTTTGGTCTATCCTGCCACACCGCTTGAAGTTGACCCTGGCACGCTGCACGGCTTTAGCGATGGACTCCCACGTGTTCCGCCTATGACCGACGTCATCTACTCAAAACCATTCACCGCTAACACGTGGTCAGCAACGTCAACACGGGACGCTATAAAGGCCATCGTGGCGGCTCCTCGCATCAGTGGGCAGAACAGCGGCAACACCGGAGTGTCACTAAATCGCTGCTTGTTTTTCACGCAGCTTTTTGGATTTTACCATGGATTGCTCAGCGGTGACGCTGCCTTATCGTCCATGCTGCCTCTTCTGCAACACGACGATGCTGTCGATTGTGTGCCTTTGGTCTATCCTGCCACACCGCTTGAAGTTGACCCTGGCACGCTGCACGGCTTTAGCGATGGACTCCCACGTGTTCCGCCTATGACCGACGTCATCTACTCAAAACCATTCACCGCTAACACGTGGTCGGCAACGTCAACACGGGACGCTATAAAGGCCATCGTGGCGGCTCCTCGCATCAGTGGGCAGAACAGCGGCAACACCGGAGTGTCACTAAATCGCTGCTTGTTTTTCACGCAGCTTTTTGGATTTTACCATGGATTGCTCAGCGGTGACGCTGCCTTATCGTCCATGCTGCCTCTTCTGCAACACGACGATGCTGTCGATTGTGTGCCTTTGGTCTATCCTGCCACACCGCTTGAAGTTGACCCTGGCACGCTGCACGGCTTTAGCGATGGACTCCCACGTGTTCCGCCTATGACCGACGTCATCTACTCAAAACCATTCACCGCTAACACGTGGTCGGCAACGTCAACACGGGACGCTATAAAGGCCATCGTGGCGGCTCCTCGCATCAGTGGGCAGAACAGCGGCAACACCGGAGTGTCACTAAATCGCTGCTTGTTTTTCACGCAGCTTTTTGGATTTTACCATGGATTGATCAGCGGTGACGCTGCCTTATCGTCCATGCTCCCTCTTCTGCAACACGACGATGCTGTCGATTGTGTGCCTTTGGTCTATCCTGCCACACCGCTTGAAGTTGACCCTGGCACGCTGCACGGCTTTAGCGATGGACTCCCACGTGTTCCGCCTATGACCGACGTCATCTACTCAAAACCATTCACCGCTAACACGTGGTCGGCAACGTTAACACGGGACGCTATAAAGGCCATCGTGGCGGCTCCTCGCATCAGTGGGCAGAACAGCGGCAACACCGGAGTGTCACTAAATCGCTGCTTGTTTTTCACGCAGCTTTTTGGATTTTACCATGGATTGCTCAGCGGTGACGCTGCCTTATCGTCCATGCTGCCTCTTCTGCAACACGACGATGCTGTCGATTGTGTGCCTTTGGTCTATCCTGCCACACCGCTTGAAGTTGACCCTGGCACGCTGCACGGCTTTAGCGATGGACTCCCACGTGTTCCGCCTATGACCGACGTCATCTACTCAAAACCATTCACCGCTAACACGTGGTCGGCAACGTCAACACGGGACGCTATAAAGGCCATCGTGGCGGCTCCTCGCATCAGTGGGCAGAACAGCGGCAACACCGGAGTGTCACTAAATCGCTGCTTGTTTTTCACGCAGCTTTTTGGATTTTACCATGGATTGCTCAGCGGTGACGCTGCCTTATCGTCCATGCTGCCTCTTCTGCAACACGACGATGCTGTCGATTGTGTGCCTTTGGTCTATCCTGCCACACCGCTTGAAGTTGACCCTGGCACGCTGCACGGCTTTAGCGATGGACTCCCACGTGTTCCGCCTATGACCGACGTCATCTACTCAAAACCATTCACCACTAACACGTGGTCGGCAACGTCAACACGGGACGCTATAAAGGCCATCGTGGCGGCTTCTCGCATCAGTGGGCAGAACAGCGGCAACACCGGAGTGTCACTAAATCGCTGCTTGTTTTTCACGCAGCTTTTTGGATTTTACCATGGATTGCTCAGCGGTGACGCTGCCTTATCGTCCATGCTGCCTCTTCTGCAACACGACGATGCTGTCGATTGTGTGCCTTTGGTCTATCCTGCCACACCGCTTGAAGTTGACCCTGGCACGCTGCACGGCTTTAGCGATGGACTCCCACGTGTTCCGCCTATGACCGACGTCATCTACTCAAAACCATTCACCACTAACACGTGGTCGGCAACGTCAACACGGGGCGCTATAAAGGCCATCGTGGCGGCTCCTCGCATCAGTGGGCAGAACAGCGGCAACACCGGAGTGTCACTAAATCGCTGCTTGTTTTTCACGCAGCTTTTTGGATTTTACCATGGATTGATCAGCGGTGACGCTGCCTTATCGTCCATGCTCCCTCTTCTGCAACACGACGATGCTGTCGATTGTGTGCCTTTGGTCTATCCTGCCACACCGCTTGAAGTTGACCCTGGCACGCTGCACGGCTTTAGCGATGGACTCCCACGTGTTCCGCCTATGACCGACGTCATCTACTCAAAACCATTCACCGCTAACACGTGGTCAGCAACGTCAACACGGGACGCTATAAAGGCCATCGTGGCGGCTCCTCGCATCAGTGGGCAGAACAGCGGCAACACCGGAGTGTCACTAAATCGCTGCTTGTTTTTCACGCAGCTTTTTGGATTTTACCATGGATTGCTCAGCGGTGACGCTGCCTTATCGTCCATGCTGCCTCTTCTGCAACACGACGATGCTGTCGATTGTGTGCCTTTGGTCTATCCTGCCACACCGCTTGAAGTTGACCCTGGCACGCTGCACGGCTTTAGCGATGGACTCCCACGTGTTCCGCCTATGACCGACGTCATCTACTCAAAACCATTCACCGCTAACACGTGGTCGGCAATGTCAACACGGGACGCTATAAAGGCCATCGTGGCGGCTCCTCGCATCAGTGGGCAGAACAGCGGCAACACCGGAGTGTCACTAAATCGCTGCTTGTTTTCCACGCAGATTTTGCATTTTACCATGGATTGCTCAGCGGTGACGCTGCCTTATCGTCCATGCTGCCTCTTCTGCAACACGACGATGCTGTCGATTGTGTGCCTTTGGTCTATCCTGCCACACCGCTTGAAGTTGACACTGGCACGCTGCACGGCTTTAGCGATGAACTCCCACGTCTTCCGCCTATGACCGACGCCATCTACTCAAAGCCATTCATCGCTAAAACGTGGTCGGCAACGTCAACACGGGACGCTATAAAGGCCATCACGGCGGCTCCTCGCATCAGTGGGTAGAACAGCGGCAACACCGGAATGTCGCTGAACCGCTGCTTGCTTTTCACACAGGTATGTTATATTCCTGATGCCTATAGCTATCGTTCCGATGAACGCTTCTTATTGCTGCTGTTCTGCCCGAACAGTCTTGTTGCTTGTTGCTCTCGTGTTTTGCATTTTTCTAGCCTTCTCTTGAGTGGTGACGTCTAACTTAACCCCGGTCCTAGAGGTGTCCCTTCAGCAAATACTGCTAAGACAACCGATGTTAACACCTCCGTTGTGAGTGGCACTGGTTGTTCAAATAGTTCCCCAACCGACATGGCTAATCTCCTTGTGCAACTACTGGCTGGCCAGAAAAAATTGCAAGCGATATTGCCGATATCAAAGAAGCATTTAATTCGCGGTTCGAAGCCCTTGAGACTCGTGTATCTGCATTAGAATCTTACACAGCTATTGCTAATTGTGATGTGACAAACGATACGCTTAACTCTGAAATCGCGTCACTTAAAGAAACTGTCACCAAACTCAGTTTAAAGTCAGATGATTTAGAAAACCGCTCACGAAAAAACAATATTCTTTTACATGGCTTAGCGGAAACTCGTCATGAAAATACCGACTTTTTGCTGAATGCTGAAACACAGGTGCTATCTAAGCGTCTTCAGATACGATGCCCAGATATTGAGTGATGTCATCGCATAGGCAGATCACGTGAAGGGAGAACACGACCAGTCATAATGAAAATCTTTGATTACAGGAGAATAATGCGCGTCCTGAAATGTGTTTCGAAACTAAAATGGTCTGGTCTGTACATAACTGAAGATCTGTCCCCGAATGTGTGCACCTTACGAAAGAAACTGTGGGACGCCACTGCCAGTTATCGGGATAGCGGATCCAGAGTAAAACTACGCTATGATCATGCCTATATTGATGACGTGTGCTACATCTGGGACAATAGTACAGATTCCTTAAAGCGTGATTCTACTGGCGCCGTTAAAGAATCGTTTGCTTCAAAAACTAAAGCACCTTCTCGTTGACTGTCAGGAATTTCTCAAAAACTAAGTATTTTGTATTTAAATTCCAGAAGAATTCTTAAAAAGCTCGTGCCTTTACTTGCCCTTGTTACGTCGTACTCTCCCCATTTAGTGGCCATAACGGAAACCGGGCTACATGATGGGGTGTTTGATTGTGAATTTACCCCACCCGGTTATGTAGCAGTACGCAATGACCGATCACATGGCAAAGGTGGTGGTATAGCACTACTGATTCGTTCAGACATTTATTTTTTGGTGCTCCCCGACACACCTGATGTTGAACTAGTTTGGTGTAAACTATGTTTGAATAAACTGTCAATAATTGTTGGTGTATGCTATCGTGCACCAGGTTCTTCCTTAGAATATCTACAAAGGCTTAGCACATTTGTGCACAAACCTGACTTCGATGCCTCAGAATTTGTCTTCATGGGGGACTTTAATGCACCGGGTATTGACTGGCAAACAAAAAGTTGCACTGGGCAAGAAATCTCTATTTGTAGGGAACTCGTATCTATGTCCTTAACCCTGGGCCTCACTCAACATGTACAATCTCTAACTCGCCACAACGTTCTCCTAGACCTCGTTTTCCTCAGTTCTCATTTAGTTCAAACAGCATTTCAGTGCGACGTCATTGATGGCATTTCTGACCACAAAGCTGGGCACATATCGCTTCCATCCCGTCTAATTAAACAGCAGCTTAGCATTACGCAGTTTCATGATTTCGTTCATGCTGATGACGCCTCTATCACAGATGTGCTAGCTTCGAACTTTGATGCTTTTCAGGCACTTTGTAATCACGGTCATGTTGACACTTGAGTTAGCGCATTTGTGCATGTCGTGAAGTCATGCATTGATCAATTCGTTCCTCTCAAGACCAAAAAAAAAGAAATCTGCAGATACCTTGGATGAATCGCAGCTTCCTGCAAACTTCACGTCGCGTTCGTCGTCTGCGCCGTTTGAAAAAGACAGGTAATCAAGACATTGTCAGTCGCTTTAACACTGCTGTGATAGATCTGCGTAAACAAATGGAATGTGCTAGGAACTTTTATTTCCAAATTGAACTTCCAGCATTATTAAAATCTAACCTGCACAAATTCTGGTTTTTTATTAACCCCGCTAGAACCGATACAGTTTCCTTTATATTAGACAGCAAGGCAGTTTCAGACCCCATTAAGATAGCCAATGCGTTAAATACCTATTTTCAGTCAGTATTCACGGACGACAATAATGCTCTCCCTTCGCTTAGAACTTCGAATCCAGAGCTGTCCGTCGACGACCTGGTAATTAGCACAGATGGTCTCCTAAACTTGATTCTCAATTTAGATACGAAGAAGTGCACTGGCCCCGATAATTTTCCGAATAGCTTTCTGGTGCGATATGCTCTGTGGTGTTCACGTTATTTGACCATCATTTTTAACAAATCTTTGTCTTCAAGTACAGTTCCCGAGTCCTGTAAGTTAGCCAAGGTCCTGTCTCTGCATAAATCAGGAAACAAATAACTCCTCTCCAAATATAGAACCATATCACTTTCCTCCGATTTTGGAAAGCTGCTCGAACACATCATTCATAAACACATGAGTTTCTTGAAACGAACAATCTTCTGTCCTGCACAAAACATAGATTTCGTCGCGGCTTCAGCACAATAACGCAACTGGTGGAATTTTCGCATGATATTATTAGTAATTTAGACATTGGTAATCAAATTGATGCATTATTTATAGATTTCTCGAAGGCTTTCGACACCGTCATACACAGCAAGCTTCTAGGTAAACTACAGGTAATTTTAAATAATCCTCAATTGATTGACTGCTTAGCAAACTTTCTAAACTCGCGCTCTCAATTCCTCTCATTCAATTCCAAGTCGTCCTCAGCCGTAAAAGTCACATCTGGTGTCCCCCAGGGCTCTGTTCTCGGTCCACGCCCCGCCGCGATGGTCTAGTGGCTAAGGTACTCGGCTGCTGACCCGCAGGTCGCGGGTTCGTATCCCGGCTGCGGCGGCTGCATTTCCGATGGAGGCGGAAATGTTGTAGGCCCGTGTTCTCAGATTTGGGCGCACGTTAAAGAACCCCAGGTGGTCTGAATTTCCGGAGCCCTCCACTACGGCGTCTCTCATAATCATATAGTGGTTTTGGGACGTTAAACCCCACATATCAATCATGTTCTCGGTCCACTTTTATTTCTGATTTTTATAAATGACCTTCCCAGCAATATTAGGTCCCAAGTTGGCCTCTACGCCGATGACTGTGTACTTTACCAGGTAATTAGTTCTCCTAATGATCATGCCATACTTGAGGATTCTTTCTCGCAGTTTTGTTCTTGGTGCTCGGACTGGCAGATGCGCATAAGTTTCCCAAAAACAGTAGTACAGTAATTTTGTCCTCTAATAACAGTGTCACACATGTCCCGTTATTAGGGAGGCGATCGCCGGGCTAATTCCAAGAGCCGAAGTATCGGCCCCCCGAACCGCACCACGAAAGCGTGGACAATTTAGAAGTGGTCCTTATTGGTGCGCCAGCAGACGCCGGCTGTGGCCCAAAGAACAAGTCAGAGCCGAGAGTTGATAAACAAACAAAATTATATTCTCAATAATGGCAGATCAGAAAAACAATACACCAATATGCTCACTCCACAATAGCTGAGTACAATATGTCACCAATCAATCAACACACTACACAGCACAATTAGCCACACTCGAACAACGGACACGGGAGACGCTCTAGGTGCCGACCAGTGCGGACGCGCGAAGATCGGCTCCTGCTTTCAAGAATGCTTTCCTGTGGTATTCACGAATTTGTCGCCGAGTTTTTACTCTCATCGTGTGCCTAAGTTCTCAAGAGGTCAGCAGATACCACCTTTGTGCCGGTGAGTGGACTTTTAAACCCTTTTTTGGGACATTTTTACACGGCAACGCCACCGGGGGATTTAGGCCTAACAAAGGAGGCGATTGTCGCCGATGCGCCGGCTCGGCGCCAACGCGACTCAACGCTCTGCGCGTTCAAGTATCTGCAATTGAGAATGGAATACCAAGTAGATGGAGAGGACATCTCTCCAGAGTATTGCACGGAAGAAATGGGTTGGAAGGAAGCCGAAACGAGACGCTCAAGGAATAAGCAAGCCGCGGTTAGTGTTCCTGCTGCCAAGGGTTCGACCGAGGCCGGCGTTGCGGGAGACGCTCGAGCCAGTCGTAGTAGGTATGACACCAAGCATACAATCGTGCGAGCTGGACGCATGCCGCCACTACCTAAGGACTTCAGCAAAATTGTGCTACGACCACGTGGAGGATTAAATATCTCGAGAATTGGCACTGGAGCCGTGGCAGACGCGATAGTACTGGCGGCCGGCGTCAAAGAGGAAGAGGCCGTGCAGGACATCATCTGTTCCAACTTGCAGCAGAACATTATGGTGGCAAGCACTCCGGACCAAGACAGAGCTTCAAGATACCTCAAGGTCAAGCAAATTGACGTTGGAGGCAAAGTTTTCGAGGTTAGCGCGTACGCCGCGGCACCCACGACACTTGTAAAGGAGTGATTCGCGGGATCCCCGTAAGTGATACTCTGGACATTTTGACTCGAAAGATTGTGAACGCGAACAGCCCGCTCGCGCTGCAGGCGAAGAGAATCAAGGACACCGGGACAATCATTATAGCGTTCGAAGGACACAAGGTGCCCAGATTCGTGAGATATGGACCTTCACTTTTGCAGTGCTCCCTTTACCGCAAGAACATTGATATTTGTTACGTCTGTGGAAAGCTGGGACATCGGTCTGACGTCTGTCCGAACCCAGCTGGAACAATCTGCAGAGGCTGCGAGATCAAGAACCCAGATATCCTGCACCAGTGCAATCCAAGATGCAGGCTGTGCGACGGTCGCCATCCCACGGCAGACAAGGAGTGCAAGAACAGCTTCTTAGTGCCATACGTCGTCAGACGCAGACGTTGGGAAAGATCGCGAGCAGCCGCAGAAGCCCGGAACGCATCAATCACATCAAGTCCAGACATCAATGACAAGCAGCTTATTCCAGCCTACGGGACCCAGAGCATCCCGACTACACAAGAACAGGAAAGGCTGCCCCACTCCAGGGGGAGGTCGCGTTCCAGAAGAGGTTCTAGACCCAAGGCCCGCTCCCAATCACGGGGGTGCTCGAGTTCTCAAGGTCACCATCAGGGTCAGGATCAGCCTGGGCGGCACCCGAATGGCCAGCTGCCTGGCGTTCAGTTCGAGATCACGGCTTCACACCCGGGGAGGACGCCTGCAGTTACTTCGAAAGGCAGCTGGGCTGAGCGAGTGCGCAACGGCGGGGCAGAGGTGATGACAGGTAAGCTGCGAGAGCATGATAGAATTGCACAGCTAGAGCAAGAAAACGCGAGACTTACAAAATCGAATGAGAGGCTATCAGCTGAGTTAAAGGAAATAAAAATTCTCGCTAAGCTAACCAGCGCGCAATCTTCACAGCCAATGCCTCAGCCAGTTGATGTCCCTGTGGCTGAAAACGTGGGGGACTCGAGAACCGCGAAAAAGAGGGCAGTCATGGCAGAACACGTGGAAGCCAACCAAATGACCATGTCAGATATGAAAGAGGTGTTTGACACGCTCAGCAAAGTAGTAGCCAATCTTAGCGAGCAGATGGGTAGGCTACAATCACGCGTGGCGGCACTGGAAGAGCATATGACTTTGCGCATTACAAAGCTCGAAGCAGATCTGCACAACACAGCAAGGCCTCCTCATGCACCAAGCTCACCCCTTCGGCCACCAATACTAGTGGTACCAAACCTGTCGACAGGTGCAGCATCAGGCTCTGGCTGCCCATGTAATAACCATGATGGCAGCGCTACGTGAAGCATTTCGTATCTGGCAATGGAACTGTAGAGGTTACCTTAAAAAGAAGGCAACCCTGCAGCAGTATATCAGGAGCAGCGAAGAAAAGCCTCATATTATATTATTACAAGAGACCCTTTCACCGCAAGCAACGTTGCCTGGATTCCGGCCTGTAATAAGGGATACTGAAGGGAGGGGAGTCTGCACCTTCGTATGCAACAAACTAACGCACGTAACCCACGACCTCAAGATAGAAGCAGGCCGGTTGGAACACGTCTTGGTAGAGATCGTGCCGGGTACCAGCAACCGTCAGAGCATTTTCATTCTGAATATATACAGCAGTCCAAAGGAACAAAAGCAAGGGTTCAAGACGGTTCTAAAGAAAGCTGTTAATATCGCCGGGGAATGTCCACTCGTTATAGCAGGTGATTTCAACGCCCCTCATCATACATGGGGTTACAAGTACAACACTGGAAAAGGAAATCGACTTTGGCAAAGTGCCAGTGAAATTGATCTCACCCTAATCACAGACCCCAGCCTACCAACAAGGCTTGGTACACCTTGCTGCAGGGATTCCACCCCGGACCTTACATTTGTAAGGAACATCAAAAGGCCCAGTGGATGAACCTTGCTGTAGACCTAGGGAGTGACCACTGCATTCTTGCCACTACCTTCTCCGTGGAGCGTAAAAAGCAGAGAGAATTTCACTTCACAGACTGGGATAAGTTCAGGAAGATAAGGATGGAAAGGGAACAAGATGGCCACAGACAAGGCTTGGAGCAGTGGGTCAAACAGAATAAAGATGACATCAAATCCGTCTCCTCCACCATTACCACAGATTTTCCGGTTGAAAGAATGGATAGCCGGCTCGCTCATCTTCTTGAGGCAAAGCAAGCACTACTGAACCGTTGGAAGGGTCAGCGCCTGAACCGAAGACTGAGGAAGAAGATAGCTGAGGTAAACAGATCAGTCGAGGAACATTGTCGCGCACTGTCGAGGCAGCAATGGGACGAAATCTGCAACTCCGTCCATGGTCAGATGCGCAATGGCAAGACATGGAATATGTTAAAGCATCTCCTCAACGAAAACACCACCAAAACAAATCAAAAGCATGTTATCGCTCGAATTTTGCATAAAGAGATAGGGCGCACTACAGAACAGCAAGTTGTCCAGCAGCTCGTGCATAAGTACCTCCCAATCAAAAGGGGATTGGCACCACCAAGTAGACAGTACCAGGGCACGCCAAATCCAGGTCTTGAGGGCGACTTTAACATCGAGGAGATCAGAAGAGCCTTGCATGATCTCAACGGCAGGTCGGCCCCTGGCCCGGACGGTATATCAAACAAGGCCCTGCGTAACCTTGATGACGATTCAATTGAAACCCTGAGGGATATGATCAATTCAGCATGGAAAGAAGGTAGGGTGCCAGAGCAGTGGAAGCTGGCCAGCACGATCCTTATTCCTAAGCCAGGAAAGCCCCCTAACTTGGACAACATGAGGCCAATATCCTTGACATCATGTATCGGCAAGGTCGCAGAACATGCCATACTGCACAGGATAAACAAGTACTTGGAAGATAACAACATATATACACACAATATGGTTGGATTCAGGGCAGGGCTATCCACACAAGATGCATTGAAGCTTATCAAACACCAGGTCATTGACAATGAAACCAGAGACGTGAGAGCCATTCTGTGCCTAGATCTAGAAAAAGCGTTTGACAACATCCACCACTCATTCATACTTGAAGCACTTTCCAAGCTTGGTCTAGGGAAAGCCTTCTATGACTACGTATGGTCCTTTCTTACAGATCGGAAAGCCGTGATGAAGATTGCAGATATCGAGACCGCAGCAATCGAACAAAAAGCAAGGGGCACACCACAAGGGGTAGTGATTTCACCAATGCTGTTCAACATTGCCATGATTGGACTTTCAAAGAAATTATCGAGCATTGAAGGATTGAAGCACAGCATCTACGCAGATGACATTACCATCTGGTGCACAGGTGGAAGCGAGGGGCAGATTGAGAGCGCTCTGCAAGAGGCGATTGACACCGTAGAAGACTACCTTCGCCCTTCCGGGCTCAAGTGCTCCTCGAGTAAGTCAGAACTTTTGCTTTATCGGACTGCAAGCCGGGGACCGAAGCCCAGGGGATGGAAGCCGTTAAACCAGATAGACATCCATCTCCGTACAAATCAAGGGGATGCCATCCAGAGGGTCGACTCCATCAAAGTTCTGGGAATGCTGATAGAGTCTACCGGCGCCAACAGCAAATCTATAGCCAAGTTAACTCGGAAAACAGACAGTGCGGTGCACCTCATACGCAGAGTGGCCAACAAAAGAAATGGGATCAAGGAAGACAACCTATTCAGGTTGATGCATGCGTTTGTTCTAAGTCACTTCACATACGAGGCAGCAATGCACAACTGGTCAAGAGCAGAGTCCGAGACACTGAATGTGCTCCTCAGGAAAGTTATCAAGAAGGTCCTGGGCCTACCCATACATACCAGCACCGAGCGTCTGCTTGAGCTTGGCATACACAACACGCTCGAAGAAATAGCAGAAGCCCAAGAGAGAGCACAGTTTGCAAGGTTATCTACTACAAGGTCGGGGAGAATGATCCTGCAGGAGCTGGGCCAACACCCAATAGCAATCAGACGCAATTACAATGATATCCCTGACAACATCAGGGAGACTATCACGGTATATTTATACCGAGAAACATGCACCCAGAACACAACGTCGGAAGAAGAGTAGCGAGGGCCAGGACTATACTTCGTCAAGTCTCAAACGAGGAACGAGGGGTCGTATTTGTTGACGCGGCTTCCTACGCCAATGGGAAAGCGTTTGTGGCAGTGGTAGTCGATGGGGCTGGCCATGTCGTCAACTCAGCGACGGTCAGGACGAAAGACCCAATCATTGCGGAACAAGTGGCTATCGCCTTAGCACTCAAGATGGATAACATTGAAGTCGTCTACAGTGATTCCATGGCAGCACTACGGGCGTTCGCCAAGGGGACGGTCTGTGAACAAACGCTGAAAATACTGCAAGGCAAGAACATAACACATCATCTTCTGAGTTGGTTCCCAGCTCACCTTGGACAAATCAACGATTCCCCTCCAATCTCAACGAAGCAGCACACGAGGCAGCGCGAGAACTCTCCAACCACGCCTCCCCGGGGATGCGTTCTACCGATGAAGGGGATAACCGGGAAATTATTACAACATATAACGAGCTCACTAAACATTTCTACCTGTCTAGAAGGATTTTCCCTCCACCTCACAAAAATCTAACCCGGCCCCAAGCACTTACATTAAGTCTTTTGCAAACGCGGAGTACCCTACTTTGAAAATGTTACACATCATGTACCCTGACCTATACCCAAGTAATCTTGTCCACATTGTGGGGAAATAGCTTCATAGAACAACATGCTCTGGCAGTGCACCAAATTCGCTTCAATTTATCGCACATCACCTCTGCCAGATGGGAGGCGGCAATCCGCAGCTCTGGGCTGTCCCACCAAGCCCGCGAGCGGCTGAGGAGCTTGGCATCTCAGTCCCCACGTGGGAGCTGCCCGCAACACAGTCGATCTGTGTTTTGGAGACCATAATAAAAGTTTATCCAATCAATCCAACAACGGACA